>JAJOZX010007574.1:0-193462 GCA_023014485.1 Bathynomus jamesi
CTGAGAAAATTATATGTTAAACACAGACCGTGCATGGAACAAGGAACTCTTCTGGGAAAATTAAATCCACTATAGTCCGAATAAGTAATGGTAAATGACAAATACCATAGTTTTCTTTTTCATGATGTTAGCCAGACGTGGGCAACAGGTCTCTCGCAAAGAGATCCCATAAATATAGCTTCTCTCACCAGCTATCTGCAAAGCAGAAGGATCAGCTTTGGGACATGGATCTAGGGTTTAAAGCAAGCCTAGACCCCCTACATTCAGAACCTCTATATAAGTAAAAGACTCGTTGCATTCACGTCGGATTGAATAAATCAAAGAAAAAGGGGGTAACGACTGTATTTTAGCCAAAAAAAACAAACCTTAAACCTCAACCGGGACATTGAGCGTCCACTTTTCAAGGCACGTAACACGTCCGCAGGGCCGGTGCTAGGAAGTGCGGGGCCCAATTAGAAAATTGTTTGCGCCTAGCGGGGCCCTCTACCCGTTGTCGTTTCAAAGTTGGAGTGACAAGAAATTTCGCTAGAGCATCTTTGTTTTTCATTTTCAGCTGCCTTAGCCTTGGCCAGTGCTCGTTTCTGATTGCCGCTCAAATACTTTCACCCTTTGTCTCTATCTCTGCTTGTGCTTGCCATGATGACGATGATGTAAGGGCTTTTTCAATTACTTTTCTTTTAAAAAAGCTAAACAGCGACGATAAACTGAAATTACAAAACAAAAAACAAAATCATTCACAATAAAGACTCCCTGGCACTGAAAAATAATAAAGATGTGCATATATGCATCTAATGATTAAAGCAAAAGATTTCATGATTTTAAAAGCCTGGGAGTAAGAAGAAAAGCGCAGGGGCAAAAGAACAAGCTCTAGTAAATAGAAATGTAAATGCTCTCTATGATAATGAGGCAAAAACTAGTTAATTTAATATGTAGGATCTACTTACCACCATGTTTCTCTGTTACATGCAGGCTTAAGACACTTCAAGTTTGCACATATAAACAATTTGGACATATTTAACAAACAACACAACTTTACATTCCAAGCTTTATGTTATATAATCTCATTAACAGCGCTCTTTCTGTGTTGAGGGTTTGAATATCGTCCAAAATTACCTTTTTTTTAAAAAGCTAAATGGCGCGATAAACTGAAATTACAAAACAAATAAACAAACGATTAGCAATAAAACATTGAAACATAGATATACGAGGACGGACTGAATAGTTTCACTGCCTTCACAGTAACAAGAAACTTCGTGCACACTGGACACCATTAATTCATCATAGCGTCCCCCACTCGCGCGCGTGCGCGGGGTCCCCTCGGGGCGCGGGGCCCAATTTGAACAAATCGGTCTAATCGGCTTAAAACTGGCCCTGCACGTCCGTTTAATATACACAAACTCAGAATGGTTACCTGAGAAAATTATATGTTAACACAGACTGCATGGAACAAGGAACTCTTCTGGGAAAATTAAATCCACTATAGTCCGAATAAGTAATGGTAAATGACAAATACCATAGTTTTTCTTTTTCATGATGTTAGCCCGACGTGGGCACTGGGTCTCTTGCAAAGAGATCCCATAAATATAGCTTCCCTCACCAGCTATCTGCAAAGCAGACAGGATCCAGCTTTGGGACATGGATCTATGTCCCAAAGCTGGATCCTGTCTGCTTTGCAGATAGCTGGTGAGGGAAGCTATATTTATGGGATCTCTTTGCGATAGACCTGTTGCCCACGTCCGGCTAACATCATGAAAAAGAAAAACTATGGTATTTGTCATTACCATTACTTATTCGGACTATAGTGGATTTAATTTTCCCAGAAGAGTTCCTTGTTCCATGCACGGTCTGTGTTTAACATATAATTTTCTCAGGGAACCATTCTGAGTTTGTGTATATTAAACGGACGTGTTACGTGCCTTGAAAAGTGGACGCTCAATGTCCTGGTTGAGGTTTAAGTTTTGGTTTTTTGGCTAAAAAATATAATAGTTATCCCCTTTTTCTTTGATTTATTCAATCCGACGTGAATGCAACGAGTCTTTTACTTATATAGAGGTTCTGAATGTAGGGGTCTAGGCTTGCTTTAAACCTAGATCCATGTCCCAAAGCTGGATCCTGTCTGCTTTGCAGATAGCTGGTGAGGGAAGCTATATTGTGGGATCTCTTGGAGAGACCCGTTGCCACGTCGGGCTACATCATGAAAAAGAAAAACTATGGTATTTGTCATTTACCATTACTTATTCGGACTATAGTGGATTTAATTTTCCCAGAAGAGTTCCTTGTTCCATGCACGGCAAACACGGTCTGTGTTTGCCGCCCCCCTGAAACACAACACAATACACATAACAAACATACTTAAACAAAAAGTGAAAACGACGTATAGAAAAAAACTGTGAAAAATATTAGGACATGTTTACTTCTGAAGTGAAAAAATTAACTACAACATTCTACACAGTTATTTTTCTTGCTTTTCTGTTAGCAAAATCTTCGATGACATTGTCGAACTGTCGAAGTCTATTTCGTCCGTCAATTGTTGTTCTATAGACAGTATGGCAAGATTTCTCAACCGCAAGGTGCTCATAGTAGATCTTAGGTAATTCTTTATCAGTTTTAGTTTAGAAAAACTCCTCTCACAGCTAGCAACACTAACAGCAATTGTGAGAAAAATCCGCAGCAGTATTACAATATTTGGAACCGAGTTACCAAGATTATACTTTTGAATAAACTGCAAAAGTTCAAGGGGGCCTTTCTTCCACGTCTCTGTTTCGTCTTGCGTAGCAGCAACAGCAATAAAATGCTGAAGTCTTTTTCTCTCAACGAGGAACTCTTCCTTATCAATGATGTCTCAGAATTCGCTTCGCGATTGGCCGCTTCCCGATCCGCCCATCGGGAAGCATTTTACCTCTGTGGGGCCGCGCAGTTAATTTTCCGCATTTATATTATTTTTATATTAGTTACCGACAAACCAATTTTGCGCGTACCAAATTGTATATATTTTATCATTGTGTAATTTTAAGAATCATATATAATCTTTATAAATAAGTATTGTACATAAATTTATATATATATATTTAATTAATTCAGCTGTATATAAATAACAAAATCTTCTGTAAAATAACCTCAGCCAACCAAGAACTCAATAAACTCTGAA
Source organism: Bathynomus jamesi (assembly GCA_023014485.1). NCBI lineage: Eukaryota > Metazoa > Arthropoda > Malacostraca > Isopoda > Cirolanidae > Bathynomus > Bathynomus jamesi. The sequence goes on from JAJOZX010007574.1 coordinate 3,149, forward strand.
AACGACCGGCTTTTCCTTCAAGACGCCAACCCCCCAAACGACAGGGAGAGAAGAGGACACGAGAGGCCCCTAAAAGAGATACCCAACAAAGCGATAGCTTGCCTCTCGTATCCTTCATTCTTCCCGGCAACTACAAGTAGCACCAAGAAGGAACCAGCTACAATTGGTGACCCCGGAGTGACCCGAAGCAGCCAGCGGAAGCAGCATCCTTCAGTCGCCGGGCGGAACAAACCGAAGCCACGCCTCTTCGCCGCCCACCCGTAGTAGCCGGTCGGAACCAAAGCAGCAGCAGACCCGAATTACATTCCCGCAAGATGGAATCTGTTGAATCAGGAGTGCACCATGTCACCATCAAGCCACCCACGTTCTCTGAAGCGTCGGCCGCAGGATGGTTCTCCATCATGGAGGCACAATTCCACATTTCCAGAATAACATCCGAAGAGACCAAATTTTTCCATGTTCTAGCCTCGTTACCCCCCGAAGTCGTCTCACGAATTTCAGCAGCAACTCTCTCCAACAAGTCGTACACCGATTTAAAAGAAGAAATCGTGAGTCATTACGAAAAGACGAAGCCAGAACTCTTCGAACGACTCATCTCCAACACTCCTCTCACTGGAAAGCCCTCCCAATTCCTTCAAGATATCCACCAAACGGCACTGAAGGTGGGCGTCAGCGATGATTTGGTGAAGCATAAATTCATCCAGGCGCTCCCATCCTCAATAGCGCCCGTCGTAGCAGCACAAAAGGAGCTGACGCTAACTCAACTCGGCAAACTAGCCGATGAGTTAATACCGTTCGCTCAACAAAGCTGCTACGCGGCGCCAACGTCAACTCGAGCCAATACAAGCCCAAGAACGAATATCCCCATCGGCCTAAAACCCTTCAGCGAGAATCAGCGGCCGGTGGTGTGCCGCGCGCACCTTTATTATGGCCCCCAAGCAAGGACCTGCAGGCCATGGTGCAAGTGGCCAAATAAAGATGACGCCAAGCTGCTCCCCTCGTCACGCCCAAATTCAAGATCTTCCTCACCATCAAGAGAAACGTCGGAAAACTAGATAAGCAGGCTGTGATTAACGCGACGTCCGGCCTGCCGCTGATCTCAGTCGCAGCTCGCATCGCCAGTCTGAAGGTCAATTTTATCATTGACACAGGAGCGAGCATCTCAATTTTACCACCAACTTGTGTCAATGATTGTCAACTCCACCCAACCGCAGTAAAGATTTCCACCGCAAACGGTCAGCCGCTCGAAATATTCGGAGAAGTAACACTGGACATATCAATTCCTAAATTACGAAGAATATTCAGGTGGCCATTCGTCGTCGCCCAAGTCTCCAGTCCACTTCTCGGCGCCGATTTTCTATCCCATTATGACATCCTTGTGGACTGCAAGCATGGCATTTTGAAGGATAGAGCAACAACTCTTCAAGCCACTACTAAACCTGTGCAATCCAAAGACCTTCACCTCATCAATATTAACCCTACCGACAAATTACCTCAAGAAATCAGGAACCTGCTTGACAAGTACTCCTCACTACTGAAACCAGCTCAACCGCAGAAAGTTTCCACCAACACTGTCAAGCATACCATCGACACTGGCAGCGCACCACCAGTGTTTGCAAGCCCTCGACGTCTTCCACCCGATAAATTATCCTCAGCTAAGGCTACTTTCAACAACTTACTTCAAGATGGAATTATAGAACCCTCAAAATCACCATGGGCCTCACCGTTACACCTCGTTCCGAAGAAGATACCAGGCGAATGGCGGGCGTGTGGTGATTATAGAAGCCTAAACGCTGTCACGAAACCGGACAGATATCCACTTCCTCATATAAGAAGTCTGTCAACATCTCTGCACGGAAAATCATGCTTTAGCAAAATCGATCTAGTCAGAGCATATCACCAAATTCCAGTCCACCCAGAAGATATCGAGAAAACGGCTATAACAACTCCATTTGGTTTATTTCAGTATTTATACATGCCATTTGGTTTAAGAAACGCCCCTGCAACATTTCAACGCTTCATGGATACAATTTTCAGAGGAGTTGACTGCGTATTTGTGTATCTCGACGATATTTTAGTCCATTCAAATAACGCAGTTGACCATTTGAAAGACTTAGAACGCGTATTCAAGAAGAAAAATGCATATTTCAGCAATCCAAAATTGAATTTCTGGGTCATGAAGTTTCCCCAGCAGGCATTCGTCCTCCTGTAAACAAAGTCTCCGAAATTCAAGATATTCCCCAACCGCAAGATTACCAAAGCCTCAGAAGATTCCTAGGAATGACGGGATTCTATCGCCATATGATACCCCGTTACGCCGATTTAGTCTCACCTTTAAGTGAAATCGTCAGAACTCAAGTCAAAAGCAAAAGTCTACAGTGGAACGACGAAGCAATTCAAGCCTTTCAAGATGTCAAGGATGCACTACGGAACGCCGTTACGCTTTGTCATCCTCTTCCATCAAGCTCAATCCTTCATTTAGTTACGGACTGCTCACAAATAGCAGCTGGAGCAGTTCTTCATCAAATAATCGACAGCACACCAGTTCCCATCGCCTTCTTTTCCAAGAAATTAACTACAACTCAGCAAGCGTACGCCGCATACGATAGAGAATTACTCGCAGCATACCTAGCCGTCCTGCATTTCCGTCAATTTTTAGAAGGTCGTCAAGTAATACTCTTCACGGATCACAAACCGATGGTTTCTGCCTACAAGAGTCCCTTACGAGCCAAGACAGACCGACAACAACGTCATTGGTCTGCCATCACGGAATACGTATGCGATGTAATACATATCTGTGGATCCGAAAACGTCGTAGCGGACTGCCTTTCACGCAACGTAAACGCAGTACATATCGACGCTTTCGATTTATCAGCAATCGCGGAATCTCAACAAAAAGATCAAGAAACGCAAGAATTTCTCCCACGTCTCAAGCCGTTCCCGTTTCCAGAAAATACAACTTTATATTGCGATACATCCACGCCATATCCCCGTCCTTTTGTTCCCAAGCAGCATCGATCTTCCATCTTCAATCAATTTCATAATATTTCTCATCCAGGCATCAAGCAATCACTTCGTATCATTAAATCAAGATACTTTTGGCCCTCAATGAATAAGGATATTCGAACTTGGTCCCGAAATTGTGAATCATGTCAATCCTCAAAAATTTCTCGCCATACAAAATCAGAAATAACCCCCTTCGATTTACCAAGTTCAAGATTTGAAACGGTACATATCGACATCGTCGGTCCCTTACCGCCAACCACTTTGCCCGGTCAAACATATCCTTCCCCATATAGATATCTCCTAACCTGCATCGATCGTGCCACAAGATGGATAGAAGCATATCCTCTGATTGATACTACAGCCACATCAATAGCACACGCATTTCTCGATGTATGGATTTCAAGATTTGGTGTACCACTGCAAGTCATAACGGACCGCGGATCCCAATTCGAATCCGAACTCTTTAGGGAACTCTCAGCTCTCATCGGATTTCACCGACTAAGAACTTTGTCGTATCGCCCTCAGACCAACGGAATAATTGAAAGATCTCATCGCACCATCAAGACAGCAATCATCGCTCGAAAACAAGATTGGCTCCCCGCTTTACCCATAGTTCTCCTTGGTTTACGCAGTCTCCCCAACGAATCGGGTTATTCACCGTTCACCACCGTCACCGGAACCACCCTATTATGCCCGAGGCCAATGATCGCCAATTCGTCGTCAAAATCCAATTCAAAATTCATCTCCGAATTAGCCAAGAAAATGACGCAAATCGATTTCGCCCAACTCTCTCAAGGAAACATTCACTCAGCCCCCAAATCATTCATTCCATCGGAACTCCACAAATCAAGCCACGTATGGGTACGCATCGACCGCGTTCGAAAACCATTCGAGGCACCATATCAAGGACCTTTCCGTGTTCTCGAACGCCACGATAAGTACTTCGTAATAGAAAAAACTAACGGATCATCAGAAGCCATTTCAATTAATCGTTTAAAACCGGCGTATATAGTTTCAGGTCCCACACAGGTACCGGGCGCACAATCGGACGACATCGGATCGGAGAAAAAGCACGCAAGGAAAAAGGACGATGGAGGACGCACCTCGGAGGTAGCAAATACAGACCTCAGGACGGGCGCGCAGGACAACGCAACAACCGGAAACGAGGCCGACCGAGGATCAACGCGAGCTGGACGAAGGATCCGATTCAAATCAAGACCCGAATATTTCTACTTTTGATATACGTGCTCCGCTTCTCGGGGTGGGCAGTAGTGTGGGGCCGCGCAGTTAATTTTCCGCATTTATATTATTTTTATATTAGTTACCGACAAACCAATTTTGCGCGTACCAAATTGTATATATTTTATCATTGTGTAATTTTAAGAATCATATATAATCTTTATAAATAAGTATTGTACATAAATTTATATATATATATTTAATTAATTCAGCTCTATATAGAATAACAAAATCTTCTGTAAAATAACCTCAGCCAACCAAGAACTCAATAAACTCTGAAAACGACCGGCTTTTCCTTCAAGACGCCAACCCCCCAAACGACAGGAAGAGAAGAGGACACGAGAGGCCCATAAAAGAGATACCCAACAAAGCGATAGCTTGCCTCTCGTATCCTTCATTCTTCCCGGCAACTACAAGTAGCACCAAGAAGGAACCAGCTACACCTCAACTTTCTGAAGTATTTCTTCTCGAATTCCTTCTCGGCCGAATCCTGGGATTACCATTATCATTTTACAACTAATACCAGCATATTAGTTTTGATATTGATTATTTATAAATATTAAACGTATATTTATCGATTATAACGTATTCACAGAACTTTATGGGTTATTTCCCTTTTTAATGAAATAAATGCATTTATACCAATGCTATTATTAATTAAGCACAACTAAGCGCTTAAATAGGTATGATGGTCAGTAAGGCCATCTTCAAGGGAACACAATCCTTACCATTGTCGGAAATTAACGAAGCAAGCAGTGTTTTCGTGAAAAAATAAAATTGTGTCTGGCGTCTTGTATCCTTCTACTGTCCCGACATAAAAAAAAACCCTTTTTTTTCATTGCAGTAGACCAAAAGTGCCGCCCCTCAAAAAGTGCCGCCCGGGGCGGACCGCCCCCTCCGCCCCCCTATAGCTACGCTAGTGCAACCGTTCTACAGGAGCAGAGGATGGTAGTGGTGTGTTATACTTCAGGAAGACCCGTAGAATTCCTGGGTACTGCCTCAGAGATTGGAGAGAATGACTTCCGTCACCCAGATACTGTAAAACTTCCATTTCAGTGGAATCTTGGGTTGCAGAGACATTAGTGGAAGCAGACTCATAACAGAAGAAATCATCTGCACTTCCGTCAGATGCAGCATCACTTAGTTGTTGCTGGGGGGTCTGCTCGCTGAGGCTCTTAACAGCATTAACCAACATTTCTTGAACCCTCTTTTTGACAATGTTAGTATTAAATTTGCCTTTTATTGCCATCCACTTTAACTTGAACAGAGGATTTGAAGACGATGCCAGTATTGCTGCTTTACACTCATGCGACGCATCAGGCGCAGAAACTTTTCAAACCGCTTAGTGAACCCTACTGTGACTGCATTGAGAAGTGGCTGACAATGACGCAATGCCTCCGAATTCAAACGCTCTAGCTGCTTCTCTACAGCTAACAATGTTTCTATATTATGGTTAATTAATCTCAATAACACAAGTACAAACGTGTTTAAACGTTGCGCCGTACTGTGTGACGTGACCAGTAGAGTAGTACTGTCATTAAAAAAATTTAATAATAATATTATTTATGTATATTCATAAATATAACTCAGTAGTGTCATATTATAACATCTATTTAAATATTTAAAAATTCTTATTAATGTATCGATGTATCGAAGTATCGATTTTTTTCGATACATTTAAGAAAATTGACCTTAGCGATACCGATAAATCGATACTTTTGTCAAGTAGCTAAAGCGATACCGATACCGATACAAAAGTATCGATCGATACGTATCGGCGATACATGTATCTAGATACTGCCCATCACTGCATATATATATATATATATATATACAGTGGCGGCTCCTCTATAAGGGCCATAGGGGCCGGGCCCCACCAGTAATCTCTGCGCAAAAGCAAAAAAATGAAATAAATTATTAAGTTTTCGAATTAGATATGTAACATATTTTTTTTCTAAGTTATACGCTTTCTTCAACATGAGCATGAAATCTTATATCTAAAGGGCTCATTTAAATTGGCCCTATATACACTATTTTATAACAGTATTACGAGAATTGACGCACCGCGCGGATCCTGATTTCTCTTGATTGGTTTAATATGCTGATCTTGGGGCCACGGTGAAGTGGCCCGGAAGGCTGAAAATTTTCGTTTAAATTATCGCAGTCATATTTGATTTAGAGATTGTTTACGGTGTTTTTTTTTGTCAATGAATAAATATTAATCTATTTAATGAACAGATGGGGGTCATTAATTCCCACAATGTAAAGATCTGTTTTTATTCATTTACAGTTCATTTTATATTTACCTTTTTCAATGTGTAATTTTAAATAGTTACACTCCAATTACATTTTCTTTGAATAGTCAAAGATTATGTCATTGAAAACGGAACAGCTGATTAGCTTTTCTTTTATTTGAATTCAGTCTGTTTAGGAAACCGGAAGTGAATGGTATGGTAGTGCTTAATTATTCTAGTTCTAATCGATTTGGTGGCGAATAATATCATTAATATTTAACCAAAGTTTGTTCTACCCTTACCGGTATATCATGAACAGAGTAGACGAGATATTAAAACAGCCATTTTCCTCCTTAAAACTGGAGGAAAAATTAGAAATAAAAAGACGGCGTATATCAGCCTACAGACATAATAATTACACAGCGAGATGGAAAAAAAACTGAGAACATTTTCAAGCAATTGGTTTGGTAAGAAAGAATGGCTGACGGTTAGTAGTGCAAAGAGTTCCTTATTTTGTTTTTATTGTCTATTATATGGAGGAGAAAGTTTGTGGACTAAAACTGGTTGTAAAGATTTAAAACATCTTTCTGAACGAATCCAGAAACACGAATCTAGTAAATCTCATATAAACAATGCTGTCCAGTTCAGAATGTTTGGAACCACAAATAATTTATCTGTTATTAATGAGGGATATCGCCATGGCATTCAGAGACATAATGAAATTGTGGACAAAAATAGGCATGTTTTATCAAGAATAATTAACTGCTTAAAATTTGTGGTACGCATGAGCTCTCATTACGAGGACATAATGAAGGTGAACAATCCTGCAATCGTGGAGTATTTTTAGACATGATTAGCTATACAGCTACCTTAGATAGTACGCTGAGTGACCATCTTGAAAACAACAAAGTTGTAAAAAACACATCTAAAACAATTCAAAATGATCTTTTGGAATGCATGTATGAAGTTTACATTGATGAAATAAAAAAGGAAATGATGAAATAAGTTTTGTTTCTGTCCAACCGATGAAACAACAGACGTGGCTTGTAATTCACAATTTGTAATTATACTACGATATCTAAAAAACTTCGAACCTGTTGAAAGATTCATAATATTTGCTAAAGTTGGAGATAGGACTGCAAATGGACTTAAAAATGTGCTTACTGAAGAACTACAAAAATTTAATCTCAAACATAAACTCGTTGCGCAGGCATATGATGGGGCGGCCGTAATGCGTGGCCTACATTGTGGTGTACATGTTCAAATGAAGAAAATTTATCCACATGCACATTACATTCACTGTTACGCACACCAGCTAAATATTACCGTTAAAAATGTCTGCTCATCAAATAAAAATATGAAACTGTTTTTCTCGATCCTAAATGGAATTAGCACATTTTTTTAATGTCTCCAAAGCGAAGTAGTCTGCTTCTTGAAATTTGTCAAACACGTATTCCTCATGTGTCCCAAACAAGATGGAATTTTCATTCCAGAGTGGTTAATAGTGTTAAAGAGAACAAAGAGGAGCTCACTGAATGTTTTGGAAGAATTCAGAATGATGAGGGTTGGGATGATAAAAGTATATGCGAGTCTATTGGATTCAAAAGGTCGCTTGAAGATGAAGAGTTTAATTTTTGGCTCTTATTCTTTTATTCTGGAATGAAACACGTAGAAATTTTACACAATGTCCTGCAAGCAAAAAAACGACCAGTGTTACCACTGCACAGGCATTAAAAGACTTTGAATTATCTATGAGTCAATTAAGAGAAGAGGTTCCAGTCTTTATTTCGAAAGCTTTGAAAATCATAATGAAATCCCATCACGTCCAATAAAAAAGGCAAAAAGGGATATAATTGGGACAAAAACTGATAAACTGTAGTTTTGCAAAAGATGCATGCACTCGCCTTACTGACGAGATGAATGAGCGATTTGGGAAATCAGAAATATTTCGCTCCTTTGCTGTGTGGGAGTATTGTGTGTGCAGGAGACGAGGTGGAGAGGAAATAAAGCAAGGGAGCTGGGAGGGGGATATAAGTTGCTTTATAGTGGAACGAATGAACAGGGTAGAAACGGTGTTGGTATAGTGCTGTCAGAAGTGCTGAAGGATAGCCTGGTGAGTGTGAGTAGAAGGAGCGATAGAGTGATGAGTGTTAAGCTGGGCCTTGACGAGATGACGGTGAACATCGTGAGTGCGTATGCCCCCAAGCTGGCTGTGAAGGTGTAGAAAAGGAAGTGTTTTGGAATCAGTTGGATCAAGAACTTGGTGCGATACCAGAAGGGAAAAAGTGATCTTGGGTGGAGACCTGAATGGCCATGTGGGAAGAAGTAGAGAGGTGATTGAGAGGGTGCATGGTGGTTGGGGCGTGGAGAGAGAAATGAAGAAGGGGAAAGGGTGGTGGATTTCGCGATGGCGTTTGATCTAGCGATAGTCAACACCTTTCCAGAAAAAAGATAACCAGTTTGTGACCTATAGGAGCGGAGGAAGAGAAAGCCAGATAGACTTTCTAATGTGCAGGAGATCCCATTTGGAAGAAGTTAAGAACTGCAAAGTCATAAACGGGGAAAGCGTGGCGGCGCAACATAGAATCCTGGTGATGGATTGGTCGTTTAAGAGTGGTAGGAAAAGAAGGCAAGAACAGGTGACACCTAGGATAAAGTGGTGGGGACTGAAGAAAGAAGACCAGAAAAGGAAATTTGAGGAGAAGGTTTTGGAAGAAGTAAGGTCGTTGGAGAGTGTACAAGAATGGTGGGAGGAGAACAGCGGGTGATATTGAGAGTTGGTGAGGAAGTACTGGGCAAAACATCAGGTAGAAGACCCCCTGAAGATAAAGAGACGTGGTGGTGGAATGAAGAGGTTCAGGAGGTGATTAAAAGGAAGAAAGATGCTAAAAAGAAGTGGGACACATCTGGTAGACAAGAGGATAGAGAAAGCTATAGGCAGGCGAAAAAGGAGGCGAAGAAGGGAGTGGCAAGAGCCAAGGCGCAGGCGATGGATGAAGTATATAAAGAGTTGGAGACACCGGCGGAGAGAGAAAGATCCTTAGAATAGTGAAGGCTAGGGATAAGGCGAGTAAAGATTTTACTCAAATTAAACAGGTAAAGGATGGGCAGGGAGTGGTCTTAAAGGATCAGGATAAAATCATGGATAGATGGAAGAGTTATTTTGAACATCTGTTAAATGAGGAAAACCAAGGGTTATTTTTGAAGATGGTGTCCAAATCAAGGGTTAACTTCAGGAGTGAGTAGGGAGGAGGTGAAGGTGGCGTTGAAAGGAATGAAGAAGGGGAAGGCATTGGGACCGGATGGGATACCAGTGGAGGCGTGGAATTGTTTGGGAGATGAGGGCATAGATCTATTGTGGGATCTGATGCAGAAGATATATGAACAAGAGGAAATGCCGGAGGAGTGGGGGGATAGTACACTCGTACCTATCTACAAAGAGAAGGGGGACATCCAGGATTGTGGAAATTATAGGGGAATAAAGCTTATGTCACACACGATGAAGGTTTGGGAAAGGATTATAGAGAAAAGGTTAAGAGAAGAGACAACCGTGGGGGAAGAGCAGTTGGGTTTCATGCCAGGTAGGAACAACTGATGCGATTTTGCACTGAGGCAGTTGATGGAGAAACACCGGGAGCGACAAAAGGGACTGCACATGGTTTTCATCGACCTAGAGAAAGCATATGATAGAGTGCCACGCCAGGAGGTTTGGAGGTGTATGAGAGAGAAAGGTGTGCCGAGAAGTACGTTAGGTTGGTGCAAAGTATGTATGAAGGAGCAAGGACCAGGTTAGGAGTAGTGTAGGTGTAACGGAATGGTTCCCCGTGAGGGTTGGTCTACATCAGGGATCTTCTTTGAGCCCGTACCTTTTTGTTTTGATTATGGATGTGTTGGCCCAGGGGATAAAAGATCAATCCCCTTGGTGTATGCTCTTTGCAGACGATATTGTTCTGTGCAGCAACAGGAGAGAAGTAGTAGAAAGAAAATTGGAGGAATGGAGGAGGGCTTTTGAAGACAGAGGGTTGAAAATCAGCAGAAAGAAAACGGAGTACCTGAGGTTCTACGAAAATCAAGACTCAGAAATTAGTTTAGAGGGAGCGAGGTTAAAGAGAGTAAGTAAGTTTACGTACTTGGGATCGACAGTGGCTGAGGACGGTGAGCTGGACACAGAAATAACACACAGAGTGCAATCTGGTTGGAAAAATTGGAAGAAAGTTTCAGGGGTGTTGTGTGACCGAAGAATAGGCGCAAGGGTTAAGGGAAAGGTGTATAAGACTGTGGTAAGACCGGCTATGATGTACGGGGCTGAGTCTTGGGCTATAAAGAAAGATCATGAGAAAAGACTAGATGTAACGGAGATGAGAATGCTGAGATGGATGTGCGGAGTGACAAGGTTGGATAGAGTAAGGAATGAAAGGATAAGGGGCACAACAAAGGTTGGAGAAATCTCGAGGAAGATACAAGAAAGTAGACTGAAATGGTATGGACATGTGATGAGAGGGGACGAAGATTATGTGGGTAAGAGAACGATGAATATGGAGGTGCATGGCAGGAGAAAGAGAGGCAGACCGAAGCGAAGGTGGATGGAGAAGGTGAGGGACGATTTGAGGGAGAAGGGTTTGTCGGGGGAAGAAGCCCAGGACCGGGCTGTGTGGAGGAGGCTGGTCAGAAACGCCGACCCCGCATAGAGGCGGGAACGGGCGAAGAGAAAGAAGAAGAAGAAGCTGTAATAGATCCCAAAGAATTTAATCATCATCTTAAACAATTCCCAGTTGAATACTGCAAAGTTATTGAAACTAATTATCCTATGCTGAGGGGAGAAAAACTGTCTTCTGAATTAGAAATCGTGTACTCAAACAAAAGCTTTGCTAATATTTCGAGCGTTTGTGCTTTAATGCGCTTCTTATACGAAAGCAAACGGCTAGATACCTTTTCTGAAGTGTCAAAATTATTGGAAATTGTCTTAGTGACGCCTGTTTCTACTGCCGATTCTGAACGCTGTTTCAGTACATTGAAACGAATAAAGACATTTTTAAGAAACACGATGACACAAGATCGCCTAAATGCTTTGGCTGTCTGTTCAATACACAAAGAGTTTATATCGCAAATTCCGGACTACAATAAAAAGGTAATTGAAAAAATTGCCAACAGAAAAAACAGAAGAGGAGAATATTTATATAAATAAACGTGAGTATACATCTTATGATAAATATTAACTAATTTCTGTTTGTTTTTAATTTTATTTCATTCTCAACTAAGTTTATTTTACTGTTTTATAATGTGTATGTGTGTACACGCACAGAAAAGTACAAAAATTACATGATTTACACTGATTGAACAGAATGCAGTTGCGAACTATTACCGTACTTTAAAAAGTGGAAAAACCAATAATAATTGCAGTAAATTCATTGTTTGCCTCCATACATAGTGAAGGGATACATAAATATTTTGATATTAAGTATATGCATTAGTCGGGCCCCACCAACTATTATGAGCACGAGCCGCCACTGTATATATATATATATATATATATATACACGGTGAACCAAAAGTAGGTGGACAGTAGGTTGAATACGGTTTGTGTTATATTATATTATAACTATGGTGTTCATTATAACTATGGTGTTTGTTTTATTATATTAATATTATAACTAAATTTATTTAAATTTTTTTGTATTATAGTATACAAAAAAATTAAATATGTATTCTCAAAATAAACGTTATCATTTACTGTCCACCTACATTTGGTTCACCCTATATATATATGCACACACACACACACACACACACAGTGATGAGCTACTAAAATCTTAACCGGTTCCCTATATAAAAAATTCTGATTTAAAGGATGTGCCACAGTATGTAGTTTTTGTACCTTTCTCCATAAGATGTGGCAATGCATTATGTCATTGGGAGTTGTACTCGTACTTAACAATAAAAAAAATTAATTTAGAATAAATTTGAAAAGAAAAAAATATGAATATTTAAGTATATTACTTATTACTAATTAGGTAGTAATTACAAAATAGCTTCAAGATTATTATTTTGTACACCGTTTTATAAGATTATTCGGTTTTAAGATAATTTTATAACTATTTGTTTTCGTAACAATTTTTAACAACCGGTTCTAAAATGCTTCAAAATTTTAATAACCGGTTCGCGCGAACTGGTGCGAACCGGCTCCAGCTCACCAGTGTGTGTGTGTGTGTGTGTGTGTGTGTGTATACATACATACACAGTATACACACACTTGATTAAAGGGTTTGTTCTTGGGGAACCGCAACTTAGTGAGGAATAAGAGGACGAGAAGGTGGTACATATTTATTAATCAGACGTTTCTGAAATTCAATTTCCATCATCAGTGAAACATTAAAAATTGTTTGAATGTTTTACTGATGATGGAAATTGAATTTCCGAAACGTCTGATTAATAGACATGTACCAGCTTCTCGTCATATATATATATATATTTTCCAGATTTACCGCCGATTCGTACCTAAAGAGACGGTACATATCTCGGCGAGGCAGTGAGTGGGTGATGTCACTGTGCTAGGGGCGGTAGACTAGGGGAATGAGTAAGGGTCAGTCGATGGATATGGGTAGGAGGGGTACGGTTTCAGATGCGATGGAGCAGATGGGAGTGAGTAAGGAAGAGGAAACGGCTTCCGCTGAAAAGTGGGGGCCGTCGGCGAGTATAGATCGTAGGCAGTTGGGTATGGGGTTTTCGGCCGAGAGAGGGAAACACCTGCGACGGAGAGCGGCCAACTTTGAGCATTCCACCAGAAGGTGTAAGACAGTGATAGGGGTATGGCAGGTAGAGCAAAGCGGGGCTGGCGATTTCGCCATAAGGTGTCCGTGGGTGATGCGGGTGTGACCTATGCGGAGACGGGCTAGGATTACTTCTTTATGGCGGGACCGGTGGAATGAAGAAGCCCAGTGTCCTATTGCGGTTTGATCGTGTGGAGTTTATTTTGTGTGGCCTGGTCCCATTCCCGCTGCCATATGGAGCGGAAGTGGGAGCGGAAAGCCGGGAAGAAGTCGGAGAAGGGGAGGGGTCGGGAGGAGGCCGGCAGCAAGCAGGCCGTCTTTGCTGTGCGGTCCGCCGCCTCGTTACCCTGGATGCCGACATGAGCCGGGACCCAACAGAATGCGATTGTCTTATGTTGGAAGATCGTTAAAGTGGAAGGTCTGCTGGATGGTACAGACGAGCGGGTGAGGGGAGTTAAATCTTTCTAGGGAGAGAAGTGCACTTTGGGAATCCGAATAAATGACAAAAGAGCTGGCAGAGTGGGTGCGCACAATATCGAGGGCCTCCGTTATGGCGAAAAGTTCCGCCGAAAAAACGGAGGCCTCGCGGGGCAGGCCGACGCTCCGGGAGAGCGGCTGGGACAGAATCACCGCTGAGGAGGCCACACCAGCTTCCGAGCGGGAACCATCCGTGTAAATGGCGATTGCGTCCGGGTGTTGGGTTGCGTGTTCGCGGAAAAGTGACCTGTATATCATGGCGCTCGTGGTAGTCTTCGGTAGGGAACACAGATCTTTGCAGAACTTGATAGGGGTTAGGATCCAGGGGGGGTAGATGCTGAATGAAATGGGGATAACTGAGGGGGCGGGCATGTTGAAAAGATCAAGGAAAGAGCGGACCGCTTCAGTGAAGTGCCAGCTCCGTCCCTGAGGTGGTAGTTCTAAAACCGCCGTGCCCAGAAGCGAAGAAGGTAGCCTCTGTGCACGGAGGTATGTCCGCATGAGGAGTAGACCCCGTCGGAGGGCGAGAGGGAGATGATCACATTCCACATGGAGGCTGGAGGCTGGGGAGGAGCGGAAAGCACCGGTGGCGAGGCGGAGGCCTCTATTAAGTACCGGGTCCAGGATACGGAGGCGGGCGTTGGAGGCTGAACCATAAACTGCGCTACCATAGTCCAGCTTCGACTGTACTATGGAAGTATAAAGGCGAAGAAGAGAGCGTCGATCTGCACCCCATGTGGTGTGAGAGAGGTGATCCAGGAGAGCGAGGGGGCGTCGAAGGGATTGCTTTAGTGCTTGAGATGGGGAACCCAATTGAGCCGTCGGTCTAGGGTCATGCCCAGAAAACGCGTGGAGGGTACCACCTCAAGAGGACTGCCGTATAATGTAACAGAGGGTAGAGGAAGGGTTGTGGGTCTTCTTCTACTGAAGACCATACACTTGGACTTAGGGATGGAGAGGCGGAAACCCACCGACGTCGCCCACCTCTCCACCCGGTAGATGGCGAGCTGCATTTGCCGTTGAACGACAGACGGTTCTCGCCCTGCGAAGTAGATTGCAAGGTCATCCGCGTAGATGGAAGAGCGGATTGTGGGTGGAAGGCATTGTGAGACCGTGTTCATCACGACAGAGAAGCAGAGAACACTGAGGATGCTTCCCTGTGGGACCCCGTCCTCCTGCACAAAGGTGTCAGAGAGGACTGAGCCCACCCGGACTTTAAAGGTCCGAGAAGTAAGGAAGCCCCTGATGAAGGTAGGCATGGCTCCGACAAGGCCCAGATGTCGGAGCTGACCGAGGATCATTGCTCGACGGGTGGTGTCATAGGCCTTCTGGATGTCGAAGAAAACTGACAGTACGAACTGTCTATTGTCGAAGGCATCCTGTATGTCTCGGCTGAGAAGCAGGAGGGGATCAGTGGTGGAGCGGAATTGTCTGAAGCCGGACTGGGTAGACGGGAAGGAATTGGTACGTTCAAGGACGAACGATAATCGCGTAGCGACCATTTTTTCGAGGATCTTGCAGGCACAACATGTCAGGGCGATTGGTCTGTAGTTTGTGGGGTCCAGGGATCTTTGCCGGGCTTGGGGATAGGGATGACGTGGGCCTCCTTCCACCTAAAGGGGAAGGCACCCTCTATCCATATGCGATTGTATAGTCTAGCAGGAAAATTTGTAAGGTAGAGTGGAGGTGTTGGATCATGCCGTACGGAATACCGTCCGGGCCGGGCAAGGGGATCGTCGAGAGGCCAGTGCCGTCTGTAGTTCACGCATGGTAAACAATCGGTTGTAGGTGCTGTCTATGGACGGTGGGGAGGGGCTATCGTCAGGGGCGGGTACGGGATTGGCTGCAGAGGAAGAAACGGCGGCGAAGGTAGAAGCAAGGTGGTCTGCCACCGACTTGGGCTCACATAGGAGTCCGTCGTTTGTCCGGAGGACCGGGGGTCGGGAGGGGACATGTCGCCTCTCGACGCCCCGCACCTTCTTCCAGATGGTAGCCGAAGGTGTGTTGACGGTAATGCCGGACACAAAGGCACGCCAAGAGGCTCGGCGCGCTGTCTTCATTGTGCGGCGGGCGATGGCCCTGACCCGCTGCATTCCGTGCGATGGATGGGGAGTCGCGTCCGGTAAAAGCGCCGAGTTGCCTTCTTCTTGGCGCGCACGGCCTCCGCGCACTCCGGGGTCCACCAAGGAACCCGTCGGGCGCGGGGGTAGGCGGAGGATTGTGGTACGCTTGTGCTTGCGGCCGTTAGAACGACGGACTCGAAGTATGCGACGCACCCGTCGATGGATGGGAAGTGGGCAGTTGTAAGGGTGGTATATGTGTTGTCGCGGAAGCGGGCCCAATTCGCGTGGTGGTAACCCACCTTACCGGTACCCGTACGGTCTGGTCGGGTCGATTGAGGGTGAGTAGAATGGGGAGATGGTCACTGCCATAGTCCTCTGGAGGACTTGCCACGTGAAGTCTAGGAGGGCATCAGTTGATACGAGGGACAGGTCTATACAGGATGGAGTGCAGGTGGTGGCATGGTAGAATGTAGGAGAGCCATCGTTGAGGCACTCGAAGGAGAGCTCGGTCATGACGGATATCAGGGTTGGGGCCATATAGGTGGAGTGTGTGTCGCCCCACAAGGGGTGACGACTATTGAAATCGCCCAGTAGTAGGAAGGGCCTGGGGAGTTGTTCCACGACTTCCACCAGGTCGTCGCGGGAGACTTGAGCGTGGGGGGGAAGGTAGATTGAACAAATGGTGTACTGTCTATCCAGGGAGAGCCGGACGGCAGTCACCTGTAGCGGGGACCGGATGGAGAGATTGTAGAAGGGGACTGCGTGGTGGACGAGGATGGCAGCTCCCCTTCGAGTGCAGGTAGGAGGCGGGGTGGCGACGCAGAAATAACCAGTGGGGCAGGGCATGGACCTGGTCCCCAGGATTAGCTCCTGGAGACAGACACACACCGGACGGGAAGTGGCAATCAAGGAGTTAAGGCCTTCATAGTTTGCAAAGATTCCTCGACAGTTCCAGTGGACTATCGTGGTTTTCGGGGGATCCATTAGTTGATGAAGGGGGATGGGTAAAGGTGTAGGCGCTAGGGGTTGGAGTGTGAAGGGGATCTGGAGTTCGCGAAACTGAAGGCTGGGTCGGGAGCATGGCTGGCTATCTACCGTTCACCAGGGAAGGAATCGGTCGGCCTGTCGAACCCTGCGGAGGTTGCGGGGTCGAGTCGGCCGAGCGAGACCGGAGGCGTGGATCACGGCAGGCAGAGGAACATCGTGGGCTGAGCGGGTCGGAAGTGCCTTGTCGGGCTTCTATGGTCGGGCCAGGGGGGGCACGTTAACCCAAAAGGGGCGCTACCCCGCCTGTCCGGGGTCTCACGGCGGACCCTAGGTGGTGACAGGGGGTACCAAAAAGACCGGGCGGGTGGGAGGGAGGGCGTACTCAGGGTAGCTGATAAGGGGGGGTCGGGGATGTTGGGGGGGTAGGTACGATGGGGGTGGAAGGAGGTGAACCAGAGTGGTCTCGTGGAGGGGTGGAGAAAATGGCACCAGGAGGCAAGGGCAGATCCAGGAGACTCATGGGCGTGGGCGCAGCCGAGCTTCCCTCGGTCACACCGTGCAGCTGCGCCAGAGCCGCATCCACTGGATCCACTGGGCTGGGTCTCGTCGTACAGGGCGGGTCGTGGATTTCGGCCACTATTGTCAGAGTCTGTGGGGTAGAACGGTGGGACTTCTACGATGGGGAGAGATGGACATAGTGGGCGTGGTGGGCGGTGTAAGGGTCCGAGCCGTCTTCTTGGTCTTAGGGGAAGAGGGAGAGAGACGTTGGGAGGCCGGAGGGTCTGGTGACACGCTCCGGCGTCTCCGCCTCGACGGCTTGCTCCGGGCGGCAGGTTCGGGCGTGTACAGGGAGTACTGGGAAGGCAGGGTTTGAGGTGGCTGGGACCTGGAAACCCTGGTCCCAGACTCCTGGGGGATTCGTGGCAGGTGAGGTGCGGGAAGAAGAGGAACGGTGGGGGGACAGGGGACCGTCGGGTCCTGCGAGGATTTGCTATGTGGGGAACAGGAAGCAGTGGCTGGGGGGGGTTTCGGCGGCAGGCCAGGGCGGCGTGCCGAGATGATAGAGCCGAGAGCAGCGGCATAGGACACCCCCGGCCTCACCTCCCGACTCCGCACCCTGTCGCGTGCCTCACGGGGGCTAAGGAAGTCCGTCACCTGTAGGCTCGGACCTCCTTCTCGAACCTGAAGAAAAGGCATTCTCGGGATGAAGAGGGATGTGCGCCTTCACAGTTCGAGCATTTGGGTGTGTTGGGGCACCTGTCAGGGTGGGCGAGTCGTCCACAGTGAACACATAATGGATGCGGCTGTCGACAAGCGGAGCTGACGTGTCCGAATTTATTGCATTTGAAGCAACGGGTCGGGTCTGGGACGTATGGGCGGATAGAAAACTCGCATGAGGCGCGGTCTCCCATACCCCATACAATACGGCCAGGGGGGATTAGTGAGTTAAAAGTAAGGAGCAGACGTGGGGTGGGGGAGGGGGTGCCTCCCTGTCGGGATGTGAAACGATAGATCTTAGTAACTCCTTGGGGTGCGAGATCCTCCAGGAGCTCGTTCACTGCGACCGACAGTAGGCGGGTGGCGTAAATAGTGCCCTGACTCTGGTTCAGGCGAGGGTGTGGGGAAACGGACACCGAGCATCCAAGGACCTCAGTGATGGAGAGTAGGGCTTTCGTCTCTGCGGCTGAGCGTGATTTTACGAGGAGGGAGCCATCCCTCTGTGGGCGTACGTCATAGCGGCTGGAGTTGCTGTGGGTTCGGATCGCCTGGAACGTCCGTTCAGAGTTGTTCGGGAGGGACCCAGATGTAGGCCGAATCACCAGGAATTTGTGGATACTTGGAAGGGAGAGGGAGGCTGTAGAGTCGAAATGTACTGGAATATTCAACGGTCGGTAGGACGGCCGTGAATGCCGGCTCCCCCGTCCGCCGCGAGGCTCTCTCCGCGGGGAGGTGGGCTGGCGGCGGGTGAGGGGGGCATATGGGGAGAGCAAGAAGCCGGGTTGTGGGGGCAAGTCCTCGGTGGAACTTGACTTGCCCGAAGGTGGCTGAAGTGGGCTGGGGCGAGGCCCCTGCTCTAGAGAGTGTAGGTCCAAGGGCGTAGTCGAGGGACGGACTGGGGTCGGCAACGGAAAAGGAGAGTGCAAGCGTTCCGCTTCCACAGGGGGGTCAACCCCATTAGGTTGCGGTCTTCCAGTGGTAAAGGACTCGAGGGCCTGGTTGCCCACCACCCGAGTGTTGAGAGAGAGTAGTCCGGGAATGAGAAGCAGTAGTCGTAAGCCGGGGGGGAGAAGTGTCCATAGCTAAACAAAAAAGAACTTCATCCCCCGCGCGCATCCAGCCACCACCGACTCCAACAAGGGAAAGGCGAAGTGTGGGCACACTTGGTCCCACCGCCGATGGATGTCACGCAGGGGAGATACACCCGCACCCAGTCCCTGTGCCTGAAAGGCGGCCACTCTCATCCAACGCGCGGTGAAAAGTGGCAGGGACAGGGTTTGGGTTTGGTTGGAAAGCGACAAGGGTGCAGGGCAACCACCTCCCACACCCAAGGGCCAAGGAAAGGGTCAAAATCAAGGTCCAAAGAACAACGCCAAAAAAAAACAGGGAGAAGCCAGAAAGAATGGGTTAAAGAGAAAGAAAGAAAAAGAAGCAGGAGATCAGCCGGGTCCCCAAACGGGCCCAATGGTCCACGAGGGCAGAGAAAGCCCTTACACCGAAGAAAATATAGCTCCGGACAAAGCAAAGGGATATATATATATATATATATAATATATATAATATATATAATATATATAAATCAACATATGAAACTGTATATATTTGGGCCCATATATATATATATATATATATATATATATATATATATATATATATATATATATATATATATATATATATATATATATATATATATATATATATATAGTGGCCCAAAAGTAGATATACAGTTCATATGTTGATTTTTTTTAAATTCATTTTCCTTTCAGGGTAGATAATAATGGCTGGTAACCTGACTAATGACCATGGGCGTCGATTGCGAGGGGGACGCAGGGGACATGCCCCCCCCCCCACTTTCGTGGATGAAATGCTAACTATTAATGGCACCTAATAAGACGTTATATGTCATATTATATGCATATGCAAATGTAATAGCAATATCATAAATTATTGTCATGAACACCAGTGTATATTTATCATGGAATTTAGCAGTCAATTTGCATTTTAATAATTGCACGTAACATTTGTGTGTTCTTGGTCATTAAGTACGCGAAATGGAAATATGTTAAATAAACGGTTTTGTTCCGTATCATTTTCGGTATCAAAGTGTGATCAAAGTGCAGTTTATTTGTTTTATATTTCACGAACCTATTTGTTATCAGAATGTACATTGACCTCTGTTGTCTACAGGTAATAAAAGAGTTATGTCGGTTAAACATATGTGTGATATTACAGGGTGTCCGAGAATTATCTGTACAAGTTTTGGCTGTTATTAAAAGTCAACCATGAAGTGTAGAAATTCCAGTGTTGTCCCATTTTACAGAGAATCTCATTAAGTTTTTTCTGATACCAAGTTTTGACAAGTTTTTTAGAAATTCCAGTATGTCCGAAAATTATCTGTACAATTTCATCTTTTAATAAAATTTTGATAACACGTAAAATTCTTAAACAAGATTATTTAGAATCTGTATTTTCAAAAGTTTCTTTTATTAAAGTAACGTTGTTACAAACATTCGATATGTGCTCCATTAGTGATTCGCAAAACATCCAATCGATACTCCAAATGTTGCCATGTACGCTGCAGCATATCCACATCAATTCGCTCAATAGCAGCTGTGATTCTTGCTTTCAAATCATCAATGTCTGTCACTCGCGTATTGTACACAAGATCTTTGACGAATCCCCAAAGAAAGAAATCACAGTGTGTGATGTCGGGAGATCTAGCCGGCCAATGAATTGCACCTCCACGGCCAATCCACCTGTTTGGGAATGTCTCATTCAGGGACTTACGGACGATCAAGGCCCAATGTGGCGGTGCGCCATCTTGCTGAAAAATGATGCGTGGATGCAGTGCTTCCAATTGCGGATAGACAAAGTGTTGCAACATGTCCAGGTAGGTATTGAAGGTCACTATTGATTCACCGAAGAAAATGGTCCAATCACGCGATCATGTAACAGGCCACACCACACATTAACTTTAGGACTGTCTCTGATGTGCTCTTCTATGCAATGTGGATTTTGTGACCCCCGTATGCGCACATTTTGTTTGTTACCTTGCCTGAAACATGAAAAGTTGCCTCGTCCGAAAACATGATTCTTGCCAAGAACGCATTGTCCTGGTCGACTCTGTCAAGCAGAGTCATTGCAAATTCCTTACGGAGACCTTATCTCTTGCGTAATCTGTTGCAAGATTTGCAACTTGTAAGGATGCAACTTCGAACGTTTACGCAAGACATCATGCACTGTCGAACGAGGTATCTGTAACTCTCGTGATGCAATTCTTGTCGACTTGCGTGGACTGCGAACAAAAGCCTCTCGAATGCGCTCGACATTTTCAAAAGACGTTCGAGGCCGCCCTGCTCCTTTCTTATGCTCTACACTTCCAGTTTCCTTAAACCTTTATACCAAGCTCGTATGGTTACTCTTGATGGAGGGTTTCTGTTGTAATTAGTTCTAAACCTTCGTTGAACTTGTGTATCTGATTTTGTTTCGATAAACCATTCAACACACTGTGCTTTCTCCTGTGGATTCATTAAGGATGAGGGGTGTGTATGAATATCTGAAAAAGAAAAAACTTGTCAAAACTTGTTATCAGAAAAACTTAATGAGTTTCTCTGTAAAATGGGACAACACTGGAATTTCTACACTTCATGGTTGACTTTTAATAATAACCAAAAATTGTACAGATAATTCTCGGACACCCTGTATATATATATATATATATATAATATATATATATATATATATATATATTATATAATATATATATTATATATCTTAGCAGATAGCTGGTGAGGGAAAGCTATATTTTTGGGGCTTCTTTGCAAGTGACCCATTGCCCACATTGGGCTAACATCATGAAAAAGAAAAACTATTGTGTTTGTCATTTACCATTACTTATTTGGACTACAAGTGAATTTAATTTCCCAGAAGAGTTCCTTGTTCCATGCATGGTCTGTGTGTGTCTGTGTGTGTGTGTGTGTGTGTCTGTCTGTGTGTGTGTCTGTGTGGTTATATATATATATATATATATATATATATATATATATATATATATATATATATATACAGGGTGTCCCATTAGTCCGGCATCATAGGAGAAATTCATATTTTTCTATTTCTATAGACCATAATTCATATTTTCTTATGCTCAGGAGGCCAATTTCCCATCCACCATTCTGTTCAGTAACGAGGCTGTTTTTATGGAAATGGTGAGGTAAATCGACAGAACACCCGCTACTGGTCTCAAAACAACCCTCATAGTCCAGGCAATTTGTAGTTAGACCTGGGCAAAATTGCTTCAGAAGCTTTCTAAACCGTTTTCCAGCTCAGGAACCATTGCCGAATAACATATCCAAAATCCGACAAAATTGGACCCGGGAACACCCAAAAATGAATTCAAAATGGCGGACTGAATGTTTCCTACGAAAAAAAATATATATATAATTTACGCTTTTATTTATAGAGATACATTTGATGCTTTTTCTTTCAGTTGTAATGTTTTAAATAATTCAACAATATACAACACAACCAGTTATTACGCAAATATAATGTTATATGGCTTTTTACAGATTTTTATAATCAATAATACAACAATTATTTTTTTCCCAGTTTCAAGTTATGTTCATTACAGAAGAAGTGATACCTGGTCACAAACATACAGAAATTAATCCTCTTCATCACTATCATCGGATAGATTACCGGTACTTGGGTTGTTATCGCAACACTGATTTGGCACTCGCCACAAGCGGCTGAACAGGGCATTCCATTACGCTTGCATCCACATCTTGAAGTAGCACATTTCGTCTTGCAGGAGCAGCGGATCATGTTGAGTAGATAATTTGGAGCTGGTGGCTTGTCGCAGGCTGTAGGGTAGTAGGAATTATTCTACATACCAACCCCACTGTTCTGCATCGATCTTCTCTTCTGTAAACTTCCAGATTAGTATTTGAAAGTATGTGCGAAAGCTGTGGTACTTTGTGGACGCATCGGTAGGTGGCAAACGTTCGGGTGTAACAAAAGATTTAGCTGTAGCTACCTTTTCAACTAACATTCGATGACGTAGTGCGTTAGTGGATTCAAGTGTTTTGCAGCCATACAACAGAAGCATTGCCTTTCTTCCAGCGGCTTCAATGTCAGAGTGTTGGCAACAATCAGAACAGAATGTATTTGCAACTGAACGGAGTTCAGCCACCTTCATCAGTGTGTCGAATGCTTTGGCTTTACCGATCGAAAAAATTCTGGATGTGCTATCACAGCCCGTGAAAGCATGCACAAACAGGAGATATTGCAGATGTCATTGCCTAACAATGATTGAATGCTGAGAATATCATACACAGGATTAGGAGATGGTCCCCGTCTTATATCGCTGCGATAGTACAACTTGAAACCACTGTCCTTGGCATGGTACAGAAGGGAATCAGCAAGTCGGTGTCTTCCCCTATTACTGTTGTAGTTGCATTTTCTGATGAGGAAACTGCTGCATGAACGATGTCCACATCAGCATCCCCATCTGCGTTGTGAACAGTACACCCGTGCTTCTTCAACATCTCACCTACGAGGGAAATAAATGCTTGCTTGTTGTTTTCATAGCCAAGAAGTGTTCCTTCTGGCCAACAAACTTCATGCTTGGACTGAGATTCACATTTCTGCTTGTCTTGGTGCTGCGTCTCTGTGGGTCATGTCCTTGATCGTATCAGAGCTGCTGTAGCCATCAAAAACAATGATTGCTTTTCCATATGTTTTCAGAGTGAAATCGGCATATGAGTTGGCGATGTCATATGTTCATCTTGACGCAGGAAACACGATGTAGTAGAGATCCACCATCCAATACGTACTGGTCTGTGCACTGAATTTCTTGAACTTCTTCCATGCGTAAAGTGTCAGTGTATTTGATTATTGCATGAGCTAGCTGAGACTTATCGGGTTTCCTCAAGATACTTCGTGATTCGAACAATGCAGGAGGATATGCACACAGTTCGTAACACATGACATCTTCAAGATTCATGTCTCCGCCAGTGGCAACAGTCATCATTCTCTAAAACAGTAGTGCAGGATCTACTTCTATATCTGAAGCATCAGTGATCACAACGGCAGAAGCAGATCCTAGTGTTTTCACTTTGTCAGATCTTTTGGCGAATATGTAAAGGCTTGTTTCCCAATCATTTTTACGACAATGTTCGTACCGATTGAATGCAATTGATGAACGTTAACTCCAGGATCAGCAGTTAGCCTGTTACAATGTTGCAGAGACCCGAGGTAGAATGGAATGGGATAAGGATTCCAGACGTTCAAGTACTTTCTTCATGTCATTACTGTCCCTGATTTGTCTACTTCCCCTCATTTCCTTGTGCTGTTCACTACTTCCAACAAAACTCTGGTGTATTCCTGCATTGCTAAGTTATAAGTGGAACACAGAGGCATAGAAAAGAGCCACGTTGTCCTTTGGATGTCTGTAAATCCACTTCCGCGTGTCAGTCCGCCTCTGCTTTTCAGGGAACGCATTAGTACTTGTTCTATCACCAGGTCTGTGCCGAGTCCGGCCCATAATCTGTCGCTTCTTCTTACCACAAACTTACCTTCCTGGAACATTTTGTTAACGGCTGGATTTTCAGAAGGCAACTTAACATTTTCTGCAGGTACAGGTATATCGATTTCAGGTAATTGTGATGTCCGGCTGCTGCAATTATGGGGATGGTCTCCAGCATAGCTTGCAAGTGCAAATTAGGGGTTAAAAACCGGTATTGAAATACCGGTATTAATACCGGTATTGAAGAAGTACAAATAATACCGATACCGATATTATAGGTTTCGGTATTGACAAAAATTGCTATTGTAAAATTTAGGCAATTTAGTCCTCCGATGGGCAAATAAACTGTTTTTGGAGGATTCGGAGAAAAAAAAAGTTTCGGGGTATTTTGCAGTTAACCTCTTTTTTTCATTTTCTATTCCTTTCTATCAAAGAAAACTATTTATTGCACTAGCTTTAAGAGTGATTCATTCAACTGTAGCCATTTCTTCAACAGAGTGGGAAATTATTGAAAACCTTTATGACACCTTACGTCCTGTTGAAATAATTCTTAAAGGGTTATGCTCGAAAGATGCATCACTCCTGACAGCTGAATCATCAATGAAATTTATTTCAAAGAAACTAGGAGAAAAAATAATCCAATAGCAAGAGAGTTAAAAGATTGTCTTAGAAATCGTTACATTTCAAGAAGACAGCAAGACATTGTAGGTTTAATCAAATATCTTCATAATCCCGAAGTTTTAAAAGTTCAAGAAGAGGAAAGTTTTTCTGTTCCATCAAAATTAGTTCTCAAAAGAACTGCAGAAAGGCTCCATAAAAGACTTTTCCCTAAGAATGTGGTTGATTTGGAGATAGAAATGGAAGAACAGGAATTTCCATGTAACCCTGAAAATGTAGCTGCAAATAAGACTGAAGTGGAAGCAGATTCATTACTGAGTGAATACATGCAAGAAATGGACAAACTAGGAAAAGTGCCATCTAAAAAAAATTCCATTGATTTTGATGTTACTAATGAATTTAAAAGCTTGGAAGTTACTTTACAGAGAAGTGAGAATTTAGAGAAGCTGTACAAGGCACTGCTTTCAATTAAACCTACAAGTGCAGAATCAGAAAGAGCCTTTTCTGCTGCAGGCCTATTTCTGACGAAACTGAGATCAAGTCTATCTGAACAATCCCTAGATGCTCTTTGTTTCCTCAAAACATACTTTCAAAATCAAACTGAGAAATAAATATTTAGATACTAATAATTTCTATCTACCCCAGTAGTTGTATAATAATATGCTAAAAAAAAATTCAAATAATATTTTTATTACAATTTAGTAATTTACTGTATAAACTTTTTCGAATAGAATGCCATCTATTTGGAGTTGGGTCATTAATTTATAGTAAATATGGTGAGTACTGCAAGTCCCTCAGACTTGTGGGAGGGTTGGTAGGGTGGCACCATAATAAATCAAAATAAATTATTTTTTTCATAATACCGGTATCAATACCGGGATTAGCATAATTGCCTCCAAATACCGGTATTGAAAATTTTCGGTATTATGCAAACACTAGTGCAAATCCCACGAGCCGGTTCTGTCTGCTGTTATCAAGGAACGTGCAATGTTGATCATTCGCTGATATTCCAACCAGAGTTGACTTGTTTGCGAAGTAGATTGTAGGTCAGTTTTCTTCGCATCCAAAGTGGTAGCAATCTGAGACAATGCATTCGAAGATTCCACATCCTCAACCGATTGTTTGGCGGTCATAACATCGTCGAGCAGGTCACAAGCTTCCTTATGGAGGTCATGAGGAGTTCCATCTTCATTACGAGGGAAAACGTCTGCGACTAGTAAGGTACTAAGAGCTGCATCTACTATCATATGACCACGTATCGCTCTTGAAACAGCTTTTCCAGACATCATGTGTTGCACGGCATTTGGTCCGTATATTTCTTGAAGTACTTCAGACAATCCTGAACCATTTATAAGAGTACCGACTGCTCCCAAAAGATTCATCAGTGTGTGAAATGATCCCAGCATTAAAACAATGTCCTGCAGGTCTCTCTGTTCATTGATGATTTGGGAAGCTTTCCAGAACAAAGGCTGATCAAAGGTAATAATGCATGAGACTTTTTGATCGCGTGCTATCTTGCTCAAATATAGTAATGTCGAAAATATGCAGGTCATGTCAGTTGGCGACATATCTATGATGGGAAGGAACGTGATCGACGCCACACCTGGATGTGAGACACTTGATCCACCGTGAATTGCCTACATTGTTCCGGGCCAACTTGGACCTGATCTTTCTGCTGAAGATATCTGCCAGAGAAGACTAAGTCGACTTATGGTGGCAGTGGGTACTGGAAGTTCGCGGAATGAGATGTCCCTCAACATGCTTCTCGCGTGTCTATATTCCCTAATGTCAATGGTTGCAATCTTCTTAATGTCATTGTCACCAACATTATGCCTGTGAATAGAAGGGTGGATCTTGATCTTCAGAGTTATTGCGGCAATCATACCCATTCCATGAAAGGTATTCTTCCCATCCAAAGTGCAGACATCATGATCGACGTTATCTGCTGCTAGAAGGACTGCAGTGTTTTCATCAACAGTAAAAGAGCCAGACCCACTTGCCAGCGCCGCGTTTCTTTCGAATCTTGTTACTTCTGCATACGACGAACAGTAACCCAGCTGATGGAGAACGTCAATAAGGTACCTTGACCTAAAGTTGTGGTGTAGCTGAACCGACAAACCGATCTGTAGTGGACATAGTAATCCTCTAGGACGGGTTGCTTGCATAATGCTCTGCCCAATTGCACCTATTTTTCTTGAAGCATCCTGTCCCGCAAATGCTTTTGATAATAGCAATTTCAGACTGTTGGGAATGTAATCAAGAGCACTTTCTGCAGTGATGTCATTTGGAGATAGATACACATCTTTTCTAGGCGAGTCGACAGACTTGATATCACTTCTGATTATTTTTGCAGCAGCTTCTACTAGGTAAATCTTCTGTAGCTCTATATCTATATCACATTCTTTCGACTTTTTGTGATAATCTATAAGAATTTCATTAGCTGTCTCTCGTAGTGTTACTACATCTGCCTTCCCACTTTCACCTGATATTATGATCTTGTCTCCGTAACGTTCTAAAAGCTTTCTCTTCATGTGCCTGCGTTCGTAGACAGAGCTCTGACTTCCTTGAAGATATTCCTCCATTTTGGAAATTAGGTCTCCAATCAACAGTTGTTCATCATCATTCTCTTCCAGGTAAGCACAGGTCTGAAGGAATGCTTGGTGTTGCTCTTCATTAGTTGGTCTCCCTTTCTTCGAATCATGATCGTCGGAGGAGTATGCGCGAGGAATGTTTTTTCCACTTCGAAAAATTACGCTGCAGGTGTGATGGTAGACACAATCTGCAGCAGGAAGATCACGAAGATAATACTCCAGACGGCCTTTTACATTAAATGACCATTCATCGCAGCGGCTTTCACAGCACCTTTTTATGGTTTCGGAGAACTCTGTAGTTCTTATTTTGACATGCTCTGATTTTGGTTTGTGTTTGGAAAAAAAGTCCACAAAGGTATCACAAAACAAACAGTGAGTAGCACTGGAAAATGCGTATTCATGAAAACGAGCACTTTTCCTTGGTATTGCCTCGGCTGCGGTCTGTCGCTTCTTTATTTCAATGGTCTTTTTATCCGTAAACCTTTTCCTACATACAACGTGAACACTTATTCCAGCTGTTGCAACAACATCGCTTCCACGGCTGCGGCTGGATGCATTTATACCATCTGCTCCTTTTTGCGAGATGTGAACCACTTCCTGTCCGCTGTCCAATTTCTCCTTACAAATCACGCACAATTCTTCAGGGGTCTGCATTCTTGAAGGCGGACGCACACCGAGTCAGCCGTACACCGAGTCAGTATGAAACAGAAAACACAAATTAATAAACTGTGTTGCAGTATTTAAAAGGAGTACATAATAACAGTTTTAAAGAAAATGACAAGCACAAATACGCAGATTTGATAGTGGGTAGTAGGAATTAAAGAGTTGTATATAATATAAGTTTATAAAGATGTAGCAATGTCCATTCTCACATACACTCCATACAGTATATTTTATTTACATTACGTGACGTCATAGTTTAATACTAGCCGCCTAATACAATTTTTAGTGTCATATAGGTTAATTTAGAAACGAAAATGTGTTTTAAAACATTTTACTGATCAAGAAAAACGTCATAACTCTCTCTACAAAGCGAAATTAAAATTTATTGTATTTCGTAGGAAACTGCCAGTCCGCCATTTTGAATTTCATTTTTGGGGGTGTTCCCGGGGTCCAATTTTGTCGGATTTTGGATATGTTATTCTGCAATGGTTCCTGAGCTGGAAACAGTTTAGAAAGCTTCTGAAGCAATTTTGCCCAGGTTGAAGCTATTTTTGCTCTAGATTGCCTGGACAACAACTTTAACGCGTGTTGTTACGATTATTTTAAGTTCATCTGTCTTTTATGAGAACGACGATGAAGCTATTGCATTTCTGCGTAAACATGGCGTTCTTCCTAATTCTGTGGAGTGTCCACACTATGAAATGCCCTGCGAACTACGACAGGATAAACATCAGTGGTATTGTAACCGGTTACGGAGCTACAACAAAGGAAAGAAAAGGAAACAGTGCAACTACGTTGTCTCAGATTACCGTGGTACATTCCTAAAAAACACGCATTTGCCACCCTGGAAACTGGTTCTATTTGTTAACCATTGGCTTCAAAAACAATGGGATCACGCCACTGTGCAGTACAAGCCGTGCCCATGCCACAGGAGGAAGTGCTTGACGAGGAAATAGGTGACCCTCTGCCTATTCCTGGTCCTTCTTTGTGTAATAACTGAATACAACGGTGATTATGTGCTTGCTTATTATATGCTGCTCAGGTTAGGTTAGGGTAGGTTAAGTTAGGCTATAACTTATAAACGCATTATCAGCGACAAAAATAAATGTCACCATCGTGTTCAGCACGTCAAAATACATAGAAATCCGGTATCGGAAATTAAAAAAACGCATGTCCGAAAGTAAAATTTACCCTAAAATGGCATGACCTTTGAAATACAAGTTTTCATGACAATATACAAGCCATTTATATAGGCCGTTCTAATCTAAGAAATTTACCATAATTTATTTAAATGTAATTGTATAATTATTAAAAAATTAAAATACTGTATACAGTATTTGCACCGATTAACTTGGACATAGCTTAACAATTTGAGAATGATTCAACTTTTTTTAATTTTAACCCTTTCTGTCATAGGGTTGCCAAGTCAACAGATCTTGAATAAAGGACACTTGCACGCTACCATATATTCCATTGCTTATCATGATAAAAATTTACTTGTGCAACATTTTTTACAATTTCTTTATTATATTCATGGATAAAATATGTCTAGAAAGTCGTACAAGTCGCTGAAATAAAGAACTGTCCTTTGAAATAAAGGACACTTGGCAACCCTACGGCCCTTTCATCACAGTAGAACTGTAATACCACCGAAAATAGTAGAAAAATACAACTTTTCTACAAATTCTTCTACCTGTTTATATGGATTTAGTGTAGTTGTCAGGAAAGAAACCCAAAATGGAGTACTAGTTACTAAAATATTTAGTTTTGAATAACAATAAATCCCGCTCTCTTTGGTCTAAAAAAAATATTCATGAACAAATGAGTTAATAGGCCAACAAAATTATACCCTAAATCAACTTTATAAGGAAAACCTGTTATAGCGAATAATTACGGAGAAGAGAAACTTCAATGCAACGAACAACTTAGAATAACAGAACATTGATAAAAGTGACGGCTTACAACGCAAGTATGGCTCTAACGGAAATTGGTATGATTATCAGGTCTTTTTATAAAGAGCACTTCTATATAAAGAACGGCTTTTCATCCATGGAATTCGACAATGTGAACATGAAGGCCGCTGGGACGCACGTAGGAGAATAATAGCCTTATATCCAGGGGTGTAAAAAGTATTAAAATATGTTACTCAAGTTCAAGTACAAGTACTTTATCGAAAAGTTACTCGAGTACAAGTAAAAGTATCCATCCTGAAATTTACTTAAGTTAGAGTAAAAAAGTATCTACTGGATAAAGTACTCAAGTATCAAAAGTAAAAAGTACTCGCCTACAGTTCTCGCAAACCATACCAGTACATTTATGCTATGGGCCATGAGGGCTTTAAACAAACTGCTGTATGTAAAAGATTTGTCAAAATACGTAAATTACCAGTGATGTAAGATTTGTCTTTCTTTTAGGTATCTACAACACATTTTGTTGTATATAATTGATTATTGCGATATCCAAAACTACACTTAGGGTTTAAACCAACTCATGCAGTCAATTATGCATGAACTTGTTACAGCTGTCATACCAGTAATGAATATTGCACAAATCTTATTGTTTCAGAATAAATAAGGAATTAAATATAAGGAACAAATATAAGGAATTAAAAAACAGGTATATACTGTACATATAACCATTAAAACCAACTATTACTGGTCAAAAAAAGAAACGCAATTAGTACTGGTCAAAAAAAGAAACGCAATTTTTGAGATTTATTAATAAACATGAGGACTCAGTATATAGTAAATGATTCTTTAACATAACAAACAGTCAATAACGCGTATGGCCACCCCTAGCCACTTGGTTCCACATTCTTTGTGTCCAGTCACGGTGCTGATAGGCCCATTGCAGGCGTCGTTGCCTTCTTGCATCAGTGAGAAAAGGACCTCTGTAAGGCCTGCAGGATCGGAGTCCTGCATTACGGAGTCGGTTTCTGACGGTCTGGTCACTAATTCTGTTGTTGTGGATACCAGGTGTCTCTCTGGCTGTCTGACGAGCATTCCGCTGCCGATGACGCAGGTGCTGCAGTACAATGTGGCGATCCTGGGATCGTATAGTCGAACACTTAGAAGTGCATAATCTGGTTAGAAATACGCAACACGGTTTTAGGCGAAACAAATCTTGCTTAACTAATCTTTTAGAATTTTTCCAAAGCGTGGTTGACGTTTACGATAGACATCGGGCGGTTGATGTAGTGTATTTAGATTTTCAAAAAGCGTTTGACACCGTGCCGCACAAAAGACTCATTGAAAAAACTAAGGCTCATGGAATCAGGGGTGTAGTAATAAATTGGCTAGAAGAGTGGTTGCGAGGCAGGAAACAGAGGGTGGTCGTTGATGGAGCGGAGTCGTGTTGGGCTAATGTAGCGAGTGGCGTTCCTCAGGGTTCTGTATTGGGCTCCTTGCTTTTTCTTATATATATAAACGATTTAGATGTCGGCCTAGTCAGTACAGTTTCAAAGTTTGCGGATGACACGAAGCTGGGTGGTAGGGCGATTAATGACGAAGATAGAGGTAAAATTCAGGAAGATCTGAATAAAATCGTTGATTGGTCAGTCACATGGCAAATGAGATTTAACGTGGATAAGTGCAAAATTTTGCATATAGGTTCGCTTAACGGTAATTTTGCGTATAGTATGTCAGGGAAAGATTTAACAAGCGTAGAGCAGGAAAAAGATTTAGGAGTTATAGTCACTGGTGATTTAAAAGTAGCGAAACAAAGTACAGCAGCGGTCAATAAGGCGAACAAAGTGTTAGGGTTTATAGCTCGAAATTTTGAGTACAAATCACGCGATATTATAGTTCCTCTTTATAAATCATTAGTTAGACCCCATTTGGAGTACGCGGTCCAATTTTGGAATCCGCATATGCGCAAAGATATAGACAAAATCGAAAGAGTTCAAAGACGAGCAACTAAGATGATTCCGTCTCTTAGGTCAAAGTCGTACAAGGATAGGCTTAAGGAGTTAAAATTGACTACTCTCGAGACTAGGAGGTTAAGGGGTGATCTAATCCAGGTTTTCAAAATTATGAATGGGTTTGATAACGTAGATAGAGATAGTTTTTTCGAAATATCTCAATATAATAGGACTAGAAATAACGGGTGTAAGTTGACAAGTAGAAGGTTCGAGACAGCAGTTGCGAAAAACTTTTTTACGCATAGAATAGTAAATAGCTGGAATAGTTTGCCGGTAGAAGTAATTAGTAGCACGTCTATAAACATGTTTAAAAATCGATTAGACGCGCATGTTGATAGAAAGGGTATAGTTTAAGGTAGTAAAATTAAGGCTTTGTGGGGATAGATCCCACAGCTCAACACAAGTATTGTGGGATATAGGGAGGCAGCGTCTTGGGTTAGGGGATACTCTCTGTCCTTACACACCCCATTTAAAGAGATTCCTCTGCCGAGCGGTGCCCCCCATAGTACGGTGAGGTATTGAAAAACTCATGATCTTCACTTGCCCCACAAACACCTTTAAATGGGAGACCCATAATGGGTGCACACACATTTCTACATTACTGTACAGTCTTTACAGCCACACCTACACTTTTCCTCGTAAGTGTATATATTGTAATGTATATGGTTGTAAATTTTGACTTGGTCCGCAATCGATATGGACCGTGACTTGATGGATACCGTAATGAAATTGACTGGATTCTTTGGATCTGATATATTTGCATGTCCGTTATAAATAGATATAGAGTGTAACATTTGTGGATAGTAGTCTATTATGACTTGATCCTCTGGATCCAGAGATTCTATCTTTAGTTTTAAATCGATAATTAATTAGTTTTAAATTGATAATTATTTAGTTTCGTAAAAATTGGTCGTTGCCAAATTACCGGCAGTTTTTACATAAATTTCTTATGTTCTTGTGGTTCGGAACCCACGTAAAATTGTAGGTCCCCTCCGCCACCACGGAGGACATACACAATACACGATTACGAACACAGTTAGGTAGACCAGCCATGAGTGGATCCTAGGGTCTTTGTTGGTCTGAAACATTATAACATTATAACATTAGATTGGGCTGGGATGCACATGCATTCGTTGTGCAACTTGGATAGCAGACATGCCTGCATCCAACATGCCCAAGGCACGACCTCTGTTGACCTCTGAGAGTCGTGGCATGCCTCAATCGCGGGAAAAAGTTTTTTTCTCAACGGGCAGTGTGTATTCTGTGAAGTCATAGAAAAAATGCATGTCTTCATAAAGAATACATTCAATTTAATCTCTGTTTATTGTTTGTAACAAAATGGCGTCTTAGCCGGGATTAGTCAGGTTTAAAAACATGCACTAAGTGGCTTTAAAAGATTTGAACAAACATTTAACCATAATCTTGAAACTGTGATAATACCACTAACAACTTAAATTTTACACCATATGCAAGCTAATTGCGTTTCTTTTTTTGACCAGTATATATTATGCGCAAAATTTCTTTTTCAATTTTAAAAGCAACTAATTTTCGAAGTTTTAAGAATAGTAACGAAATGGATAAAATGAATTTTACTCGAGTAAAAGTACAAGTAATTCTCCCCAAAATTACTTCAGTTAGAGTAAAAGTAATTGAAAATATAAATACAGTACTTTTTAAAAAGTAGATACTAGAAAAAGTTACTTATGTATGGTATTTAAGTAAAATTACTTCGTTACCTTTACATCCCTGCTTATATCTCATTATTAGTGGATCCAAGGGGTGGGGCAAAGGGGCCATGGTTCTCCCAAAACTGATAAAGGTAGAACTCTCACCACTTTTAGCCAATCCCAAAGGCCACGTAAAATACTTTTCCTGACCCTTTCCCTTTTTCTTCATATTATCTACAAAATTGTTTTTTTTTTATATCTACTTACCTTTCTTATTTACCTGAAGAAATCCGTACATTGGGTCACGGATTCATAAAATTTTGCCAAGGCCCTCACATTTGGGATGTATGTATGCGTGCATTGCATTGCATCGCATTTCTTTAATGATGAAAAGGTGTTTTGATGGTGGAAGAGGAAACAGCTGAATACATTTCAAACATTGTTTTTGGAGCACTATAATATAAAAAAGACAGGATCTATTCCACCAAGCCTAAGATACTTGAAGACATAAAGACCAAAGTCTATGAGGTAATGAACAACATTACCAAAAATTATGTCAAACATTTGGGTATGGTTGAATATTGTTAAGAAAAAAAAATGGCGATTGCACCGAACAAGTTGCTTAATTAAGGTTAATAATCCATGTTTTACGTGCCTATTGCGTTTATCTGTGTCTAGATTCCTTTTTTTTTATTTAGCTCAAAAAACTTTATTTAGAAGTTGGGGCAGTATTTTGGGACATCTGGTTTGTGTATATATATACATATATATATATATATATATATATATATGCATTATGCACCTCGGTGGTGTAGTGGTTAGCGTCGCTGACTACGAACCCATCGGTCCCCCGGATCGAGACCCGGTGACGGCAGGCGGCACATAGCAAAGCCCAGCTGTTCATCCTTCCACACAAAAAGTAGTTGGTAGACAAATGGGTATCCTGGGTAGCCTAGTGGTTAAGAAGCTGAGCTGCTGATCGGGAGGTCGTGAGAGCGAGTCCGGGCAAGGACTTTGTAATTTCTGACTGCCCGTGGTGTGGCGTGGTTCAGATTCCACGTTAAACTGTAGGTCTAAGGTGGAGTGACAAGCTTGACCTTCGTCATAACAAACAATTCGGACGGAAGCAAAACCAAGGTTAACCAAGGTTATATACAGAGCCGTCATTGGACGAAACGGTGACCTCTCGCCCTCGGAAGGAAAACTGTAAATTGACGATTTTTTAAGCAATCATGAGAATCATAACTAAGTGTAGGTATTTTAATGAAACAACTGTACGTTCTTTCATGAAAATACAGAATGATTACAATAGAACATTAAAAAGGAACCTTTCGCACCTTCTTCATGGCAAAGTCCTGAATACATTCCGAAAAATTCTGGGAGTGAGCACTGTCATTTTCAATGAACAGGATGCAAGTGACGTCAATCTGTTTTGTATAAATTGCAGAACTTGAATAGGGGTGTGCACTTCATTCTGCAGGATGTGGCAGAGGTGGTCCAATTCAGTACAAAGATCTACGCTGTTAATGTCAGTGTTCCACGTCGGTCAAAGCTTGGTGTAAGCTCATGCAGTGCTTCAGTAGAGTCCTTCTCCGGAAGACAGCTGAAATCGTAGAGAATCCCCCAAGTTTTTTGGTATTCCGTCAGCTTAGCGCCTTGGGCTGTCGTACGTATCGCCCGTCCCTTACAGCGGCCGTATATATATATACACACAGTGTGTATATGTGTACACACACACACACACACATATATATATATATATATATATATATATATATATATATATATACAGTGATGGGCATCGATACATGAAAATCGCTAAAGCGATACCGATACATGAAGAACGTCTTAGGCGATACCGATACGCCGATACTTTCTAGACGTCTTAAGCGATACCGATACCGATACATGCATCGCCGGTACATTTTTATAATTATTCATTTAATATGTAGGTATTAGATATTATTGTTTATACTAGTAATTTGTACGCACTGTAAGTAAAATCAACGACATTTTAATGGGTTTTATAGATGTAAATAAAAACAATTGCTTTATTTAATGAAAGTATGTTTTAATTTTGTAGGATACATGAATTACTGAAAATATTACACTAACAATTAAAAGTAATTACTATTACCCTTCAAAAATACCAGCTGGCTAAACATCTGGTCAGACAGTCTATTCCTTTTTGGAGCGTGAATGTGACCAGCCAAACTAAACAACCGTTCTACAGGAGCAGAGGATGGTAGTGGTGTGTTATACTTCAGGAAGACCCGTAGAATTCCTGGGTACTGCCTCAGAGATTGGAGAGAATGACTTCCGTCACCCAGATACTGTAAAACTTTCATCTCAGTGGAATCTTGGGTTGCAGAGACATTAGTGGAAGCAGACTCATAACAGAAGAAATCATCTGCACTTCCGTCAGATGCAGCATCACTTAGTTGTTGCTGGGGGGTCTGCTCGCTGAGGCTCTTAACAGCATTAACCAACATTTCTTGAACCCTCTTTTTGACAGTTAGTATTAAATTTGCCTTTTATTATCATCCACTTTAACTTGAACAGAGGATTTGAAGACGATGCCAGTATTGCTGCTTTACACTCATGCGACGCATCAGGCGCAGAAACTTTTCAAACCGCTTAGTGAACCCTACTGTGACTGCATTGAGAAGTGGCTGACAATGACGCAATGCCTCCGAATTCAAACGCTCTAGCTTCTTCTCTACAGCTAACAATGTTTCTATATTATGGTTAATTAATCTCAATAACAAGTACAAACGTGTTTAAACGTTGCGCCGTACTGTGTGATGTGACCAGTAGAGTAGTACTGTCATTAAATAAATATTTAATATTATTATTATTTATGTATATTCATAAATATAACTCAGTAGTGTCATATTATAACATCTATTTAAATATTAAAAAATTCTTATTAATGTATCGATGTATCGAAGTATCGATTTTTTTCGATACATTTAAGAAAATTTACCTTAGCGATACCGATAAATCGATACTTTTGTCAAGTAGCTAAAGCGATACCGATACCGATACAAAAGTATCGATCGATATGTATCGGCGATACATGTATCTAGATACTGCCCATCACTGCATATATATATATATATATATATATACAGTG
Organism: Bathynomus jamesi; assembly: GCA_023014485.1. Taxonomy (NCBI): domain Eukaryota; kingdom Metazoa; phylum Arthropoda; class Malacostraca; order Isopoda; family Cirolanidae; genus Bathynomus; species Bathynomus jamesi. The sequence goes on from JAJOZX010007574.1 coordinate 40,263, forward strand.
ATGAGCTACTAAAATCTTAACCGGTTCCCTATATAAAAAATTCTGATTTAAAGGATGTGCCACAGTATGTAGTTTTTGTACCTTTCTCCATAAGATGTGGCAATGCATTATGTCATTGGGAGTTGTACTCGTACTTAACAATAAAAAAAATTAATTTAGAATAAATTTGAAAAGAAAAAAATATGAATATTTAAGTATATTACTTATTACTAATTAGGTAGTAATTACAAAATAGCTTCAAGATTATTATTTTGTACACCGTTTTATAAGATTATTCGGTTTTAAGATAATTTTATAACTTTGTTTTCGTAACAATTTTTAACAACCGGTTCTAAAATGCTTCAAAATTTTAATAACCGGTTCGCGCGAACTGGTGCGAACCGGCTCCAGCTCACCAGTGTGTGTGTGTGTGACTGTGTGTGTGTGTGTGTGTATACATACATACATACACACTTACACAGTATACACACACTTGATTAAAGGGTTTGTTCTTGGGGAACCGCAACTTAGTGAGGAATAAGAGGACGAGAAGGTGGTACATATTTATTAATCAGACGTTTCTGAAATTCAATTTCCATCATCAGTGAAACATTAAAAATTGTTTGAATGTTTTACTGATGATGGAAATTGAATTTCAGAAACGTCTGATTAATAGACATGTACCAGCTTCTCGTCATATATATATATATATATATATATATATATATATATATATAGAGAGAGAGAGAGAGAGAGAGAGAGAGAGAGAGAGAGAGAGAGAGAGAGAGAGAGGACGAGAAGCTGGTACATGTTTATTAATCAGACGTTTCGGAAATTCAATTTCCATCAGTGAAACATTCAAACAATTTTTAATGTTTCACTGATAATGGAAATTGAATTTCAGAAACGTCTGATATATATATATATATATATATACAGGGCGTCCCAAAAAAATGTATACACACTTTAACAGCTGATAGCTCAATTGATGTTTCTTTCTTTCCAAGTTAAACCCATTAGAATTAATAATGGCAGTCAGACTAAGCTTTGAACAAAGGAAATTCATTCGAAAATGCTACTGGAAGTGTGAAAACGCAGTTGAAGTGCAAAGACAGTTTAGGAGGGAGTTTCAAACAGATCCACCAACGCGACTTACCATCACTCGAATTAGAGATAAGTTTGAAGCCGATGGAACTGTTCAGAATGTCCACAAGAAGCGTTCCGGAAGACCACGGACATCGACAAGCCCCACAAAGCAAGAAAGAGTACTGGAAACGTATCACCAAAGTCCAAGAAAATCTGTGCGGCAAGCGAGTCGTGAGGTAGGAATTTCAGAATCGTCTGTCCAACGCATTTTGAAGCGCTGTCAATGGAAAAGTTACATTCCAAGATTAGTCCATGCTATTAATGAAGATGATGATGATCCGGACCGAAGAGTGGAGTATTGCGAGTGGTACTTGGCACGATGTGGATGTGGATTGGACGAAGGGGTTTCGTAGAATACCCTCCGCGTTCACCAGACCTCACACCACTAGACTTTTTTTTATGGGGATACTTAAAAGACAAAGTCTACGCTATAAAACCTGCAACAGTCGCTGAATTGAGAGCAGCCATTGAACGAGAATGCACACAAATACCAAACGAAATGTTTCGTGATGTTTGCGATTCCATTGCTTCGCGTTATCAGCAGTGCCTGGACCAGAACGGACGTCAGTTTGAAAACAGGCGTTGACAAAACAATTAAATAATGTCTGTAGATTCTATTACATTTTGAAAATGAAATGTATTTTAATAAACACTGCCTTTATAAGTATTTAAAGTGTGTATACATTTTTTTGGGACGCCCTGTATATGGGTGTGCCCATTGTATATATGACAAAATTTTAAAATTGACTTACAGCTTAGCACACAATGTGAATTGGTGACATATCGAAACAAAACTTTTCAGGAAAAATCTTGTTCAATTTAATGAATATTACGTGGGTGCTCAACGACTTCAAAAGCTCAAGTCTAAACCTGTCATTCTCAGTCACTCGCGAACCTTACGTCGGTGCAGATAGGCAATGCTAATTTTTCTCACACGCTCACAAACACGCTTACATGTGTGTATACGTATTAGAGGCCTGCGCGGGTTGCCCACGGGTGTGGGTACCCAGGGGTATCCACATTGCGGGCGTGATGTGGGCCCCACTTCAAAATACTTGCGGGGCGGGTGCGGGTCGGGTGCGGGTGCGGGTCAAGTTAAGGTGCCCGCGCAGACCTCTAATGCGTATACAACCATATATATTATATATATAGTTTTTCTGTAACAACCATACATATATATATAATTGTGTGTTTCTGTTTCAGATTTTCAGATAGTGTTTAGAACATGATATTCGATCCTTATAGTTGTTAAACAAAATTATGTCTTCTACAAGATGTAAAGAAGCTGTTTATCTGTTAGAAATTCCATTTGCGCACCGACCAGAGACAAAACTACCACTAAAAAAGGAAATTTTGTCAGTTTATTTTTTTCATTTGCACGAAGAAAAATGCTCCCGTAAGGAGTCTATAAATTTATTAGCAGAGGAATTGATGAATATATGGGACGAGGCAAAAATTGCAACGAGCCACAAACCTTATGTTATCAAACTGATTAATAAACTTGTTGATGATTATAATTTATTGAAAAAGAATAAAAGTAGGAAAACAGAGACTCAGGGTTCAAAGGAACAAAAGTTTGTCAAATCTCTAAGTACATTATTTGACATTGCTCATCAAAATGTCCTATCTCTAACCAAAAGAGAGGAAGACCGTACTTTACTTGTTGCTCAAAGACAGAAAGGCCGACCAGGTTATATGGCAGGTATAGACAAGAAAGAAGTCAAGAAACAGCAACGAATCATGAAGCGAGAACGAGCATTGGAATCACAGCGTTTGAAAGCTCATTCAGAAATGCAAGAAACTGTCGCAACTGTTGTTTGTAGCATCAGTTCCAGCAGCGAAGAAGATATTTGTCTTCCCTCAACTTCAACCTACAATACTGATAAAGCTCTAAATAAAGTTTCAATTCGTAAGGCACCTAAACGAGGCACTAAACAGGTAATTGATAAAGCAGTTGTCTCTGCATTGGACAGAACATAAACAACAAGTAGAAGTGCATCGCATATTATCAGTGCCGTAGCACAAAGTCTTGGACATGACGTTGGTGACATGATAATTAGTCATAGGGCCATTCATCGGGCTAGAGCCAAATATCGGAAAACTAGTGCGCTGGAAATAAAAAACTCCTTCGGCAATGCTCATGTCCCTTTTGTTTTACACTGGGATGGCAAAATGCCAGACCTCACAAGTCAAGATCAGACAAATTTTGATCGCTTACCAATCGCGGCTTCTGGAAATGGTGTTGAAAAATTACTGTGTCCCCCAAAACTTCCTGATTCCACTGGAGAGACGGGTGCTAAAGCAGTAATTGAAACATTTGAAGAGTGGAATATCACACACAAAATTATTGGCTTAAGTTTCGATACCACTGCCAGCAACACTGGACAAAGGGCAGGTACATGCACTATACTAGAGCAATACCTTAAAAAGGATATACTTTTTCTGGCATGCATACATCACATTCATGAGCTTGTTTTGTGCAAAGCATACGAGATACTTTTGAACGATAACTCAAAATCTCCAAACATAGAGATTTTCAAGCATTTAATTCTGGCCAAAGGTAATTCAAAATGAGTATCGGCCTATTACCCATGCAGATGTTGGCGCAGAAGAAATTATTGCTCTTAAAGATGACATTATCATGTTCGCAAACGCAACCCTACACAAACAACAGCCTCGGGATGATTATCGAGAGCTTCTGGAGCTCTCAATCATATTTTTGGGTGGGATTCCAATCACAGGTATTTCTTTTAAGCGCTCAGGTCCTGTCCATCGAGCAAGATGGATGTCAAGAGCCATTTACTCTCTCAAAATGTGGTTGTTTAGAAATCAATTCGATCTACAGAAGGAAATACCGAATTTGAGGTTAAAAGGAAATACAGCTTCAGAAAGGAAATGGGTAAACTTTAAATTTTAATATATTTCTTGTAAAGATATATTTAAAAGCATGGTTCCAAAGCCCTGTGGCCATAAAGGCTCCAGCAAATGATCTGAAGCTCTTTCAAGAGCTGAACTGTCTTAGAAATCAAAATCTATCAAATGCTCTTACTACTGTCTTTGGACGCCACCTGTGGTACTTAAATGAGGTAAATGTTGCTCTTGCATTTTTTGATCCAGAGATATCATTTGATGTCAAAAGGATGATGGCCAAATATGCAAATGAAGTTCCTTGCCATGAAGATTTTGCGCGTAGGGTTCAGCCCTTTGATTCTTCTCACAAAACTTTACCTGATTTTTGCACGCAAAGAACCAAATCATTTTTCTCAATCACAGGAGTATTCGCAGAATTTCTTCATGAAGATCCTGAAAGGTGGTCAGTTTCGGCACATTACAATGCCACAAAAGAAATAGTTAAAAATTTGAGAGTTGTAAATGATCTTGCAGAACGTGGTGTGGCTCTCATTACGAAGTTCAATGCAAACAACAACAGATGAAAATAAAAAACAGTACCTTTTGCAGGTTGTAGAACACCATAGGAAACAAAAACCCCAAAGCCAAGAAATATTACTAAAAAGTGTATGTTAATAAGTGTTATTCAGAAAATATACTATGGTTATTTTATGTGTAAAATATATTGTGTGTGTACTTTTTGTATAGGCCTACAAAAAGATTAAAAAAGATCGGCTTAAGTGAATGTTCAGAAGACTCCAAAAGTATATTTATGTTAAATTTTGAAAATAATTAAGCTCAAGTTGAAATAAAGTCTTAAAAGTATGGAATTTATTTAGTTATGGTACAACTTTTTTGAAGTGGACCTTTTCAGTGAATTGAGCACCCTGTTAATATTAACTAAATTCAATAAAATTTTGTCTATATTAGTTTTTCATTCATTGCCACAAAATAAAGATATGTGGTATTAGAAAAAATAAAAAAAATTATATATATATATATATATATATATATTATATATATATATATATATATATATATATAAAGCAAACAACCACAAGGAAAAGGAAACACAAAGTCCGAGCGCTTTCGTGATATATTCACATGGTCTGTTCCTCCTTGATAATGTGAATATATCACGAAAGCGCTCGGACTTTGTGTTACGTGCCTTGAAAAGTGGACCTCAATGTCCGGTTGAGGTTTAAGTTTGTTTTTTTTTTTGGCTAAAAATACAATAGTTACCCCTTTTTCTTTGTTTATTCAATCCGACGTGAATGCAACGAGTCTTTTACTTATATAGAGGTTCTGAATGTAGGGACTAGGCTTGCTTTAAACCCTAGGTTCATGTCCCAAAGCTGGATCCTGTCTGCTTTGCAGATAGCTGGTGAGGGTAGCTATATTATGGTATCTCTTTGAGAGAGACCCGTTGCCCACGGCGGGCTAGCATCATGAAAAAGAAAAACTATGGTATTTGTCATTTACCATTACTTATTCGGACTATAGTGATTTAATTTTCCCAGAAGAGTTCCTTGTTCCATGCACGGTCTGTGTTTAACATATAAATTTCTCAGGGGACCATTCTGAGTTTGTGATATTAAACGGACGTGTTACGTGCCTTGAAAAGTGGACGCTCAATGTCCCGGTTGAGGTTTAAGTTTTGGGTTTTTTTGGCTAAAAATACAATAGTTACCCTTTTTCTTTGTTTATTCAATCCGACGTGAATGCAACGAGTCTTTTACTTATATAGAGGTTCTGAATGTAGGGACTAGGCTTGCTTTAAACCCTAGGTCCATGTCCCAAAGCTGGATCCTGTCTGCTTTGCAGATAGCTGGTGAGGGAAGCTATATTTATGGGATCTCTTTGCGAGAGACCCGTTGCCCACGTCGGGCTAGCATCATGAAAAAGAAAAACTATGGTATTTGTCATTTACCTTTACTTATTCGGACTATAGTGGATTTAATTTTCCCAGAAGAGTTCCTTGTTCCATGCACGGTCTGTGTTTAACATATATATATATATATATATATACTGCTCAAAAAAAGAAACGCAATTACCTTGCATAGGGTGTAAAATTTAAGTTGTTAGTGGTATTATCACAGTTTCAAGATTATGGTTAAAGTTTGTTCAAATCTTTTAAAGCCACTTAGTGCATGTTTTTAAACCTGACTAATCCCGGCTAAGACGCCATTTTGTTACAAACAATAAACAGAGATTAAATTGAATGTATTCTTTATGAAGGCATGCATTTTTTCTTTGACTTCACAGAATACACACTGCCCGTTGAGAAAACCAAACTTTTTCCCGCGATTGAGGCATGCCACGACTCTCAGAGGTCAACAGAGGTCGTGCCTTGGGCATGTTGGATGCAGGCATGTCTGCTGTCCAAGTTGCACAACGAATGCATGTGCATCCCAGCACAACTCTAGGCTTGTTAGACGGTACAATGCTACAGGACGTGTTCAGGACCTGCCAAGACGTGGGCGACCTCGTGTGACGACCCAACGCCAGGATCGCCACATTGTACTGCAGCACCTGCGTCATCGGCAGCGGAATGCTCGTCAGACAGCCAGAGAGAGACCTGGTATCCACAACAACAGAATTAGTGACCAGACCGTCAGAAACCGACTCCGTAATGCAGGACTCCGATCCCGCAGGCCTTACAGAGGTCCTTTTCTCACTGATGCAAGAAGGCAACGACGCCTGCAATGGGCCTATCAGCACCGTGACTGGACACAAAGAATGTGGAACCAAGTCCTCTTTTCTGACGAGTCTCGCTTCAGACTGTCCAATTCTGATGGCCGTGTCAGGGTATACAGACGACCAGGGGAGCGATACTCAGATGCTGCAGTAGTGGAGCATGACAGATGGGGAGGACCAAGTGTCATGGTTTGGGCAGGAATTGCCTTTGCTTCAAGAACTGAGCTGGTGGTTGTTGATGGCGCTCTGACTGCCCAGCGCTACAGGGATGAGATTCTTCACCCACATGTTCTTCCATTCATGAGGCAACATCCAGAATTGGTGCTCCTGCAACAGGACAATGCCAGACCTCATGCAGCCAGGATAGTGCAGGCGTACCTGCAGGGACAACAGGTGCAGACCTTACCATGGCCAGCCTTCAGCCCAGACATGTCACCGATAGAGCACGCATGGGATGAACTTGAACGGCGAGTTCGCAGACGTCAGCATCAGCCGCAGAACATCAGGGAACTGACCAATGCAATTATTGAAGAGTGGAGGGTCATCCCTGTTGCTTTCCTGCAGAGACTGTTGAGATCGATGAGGGCCAGACTCCAAGCCTGCATTGTGGCTAGGGGTGGCCATACGCGTTATTGACTGTTTGTTATGTTAAAGAATCATTTACTATATACTGAGTCCTCATGTTTATTAATAAATCTCAAAAATTGCGTTTCTTTTTTTGACCAGTATATATATATATATATATATATACAGAGTGGCCCAAAAGTAGATATACAGTTTCATATGTTGATTTTTTTAAATTCATTTTCCTTTCAGGGTAGATAATAATGGCTGGTAACCTGACTAATGACCATGGGGCGTCGATTGCGAGGGAGACGCAAGGGACATGCGGCACATGCCCCCCCCCCCACTTTCGTGGATGAAATGCTATAAATGCTAACTATTAATGGCACCTAATAAGACGTTATATGTCGTATTATATACAAATGTAATAGCAATATTATAAATTATTGTCATGAACACCAGTGTATATTTATCATGGAATTTAGCAGTCAATTTGCATTTTAATAATTGCACGTAACATTTGTGTGTTCTTGGTCATTAAGTACGCGAAATGGAAATATGTTAAATAAACGGTTTTGTTCCGTATCATTTTCGGTATCAAAGTGTGATCAAAGTGCAGTTTATTTGTTTTATATTTCACGAACCTATTTTGTTATCAGAATGTACATTGACCTCTGTTGTCTACAGGTAATAAAAGAGTTATGTCGGTTAAACATATGTGTGATATTACAGGGTGTCCGAGAATTATCTGTACAAGTTTTGGCTGTTATTAAAAGTCAACCATGAAGTGTAGAAATTCCAGTGTTGTCCCATTTTACAGAGAATCTCATTAAGTTTTTTCTGATACCAAGTTTTGACAAGTTTTTTAGAAATTCCAGTATGTCCGAAAATTATCTGTACAATTTCATCTTTTAATAAAATTCTTGATAACACGTAAAATTCTTAAACAAGATTATTTAGAATCTGTATTTTCAAAAGTTTCTTTTATTAAAGTAACGTTGTTACAAACATTCGATATGTGCTCCATTAGTGATTCGCAAAACATCCAATCGATACTCCAAATGTTGCCATGTACGCTGCAGCATATCCACATCAATTCGCTCAATAGCAGCTGTGATTCTTGCTTTCAAATCATCAATGTCTGTCACTCGCGTATTGTACACAAGATCTTTGACGAATCCCCAAAGAAAGAAATCACAGTGTGTGATGTCGGGAGATCTAGCCGGCCAATGAATTGCACCTCCACGGCCAATCCACCTGTTTGGGAATGTCTCATTCAGGGACTTACGGACGATCAAGGCCCAATGTGGCGGTGCGCCATCTTGCTGAAAAATGATGCGTGGATGCAGTGCTTCCAATTGCGGATAGACAAAGTGTTGCAACATGTCCAGGTAGGTATTGAAGGTCACTATTGATTCACCGAAGAAAATGGTCCAATCACGCGATCATGTAACAGGCCACACCACACATTAACTTTAGGACTGTCTCTGATGTGCTCTTCTATGCAATGTGGATTTTGTGACCCCCGTATGCGCACATTTTGTTTGTTTACCTTGCCTGAAACATGAAAAGTTGCCTCGTCCGAAAACATGATTCTTGCCAAGAACGCATTGTCCTGGTCGACTCTGTCAAGCAGAGTCATTGCAAATTCCTTACGGGAGACCTTATCTTCTTGCGTAATCTGTTGCAAGATTTGCAACTTGTAAGGATGCAACTTCGAACGTTTACGCAAGACATCATGCACTGTCGAACGAGGTATCTGTAACTCTCGTGATGCAATTCTTGTCGACTTGCGTGGACTGCGAACAAAAGCCTCTCGAATGCGCTCGACATTTTCAAAAGACGTTCGAGGCCGCCCTGCTCCTTTCTTATGCTCTACACTTCCAGTTTCCTTAAACCTTTTATACCAAGCTCGTATGGTTACTCTTGATGGAGGGTTTCTGTTGTAATTAGTTCTAAACCTTCGTTGAACTTGTGTATCTGATTTTGTTTCGATAAACCATTCAACACACTGTGCTTTCTCCTGTGGATTCATTAAGGATGAGGGGTGTGTATGAATATCTGAAAAAGAAAAAACTTGTCAAAACTTGTTATCAGAAAAAACTTAATGAGTTTCTCTGTAAAATGGGACAACACTGGAATTTCTACACTTCATGGTTGACTTTTAATAATAACCAAAAATTGTACAGATAATTCTCGGACACCCTGTATATATATATATATATATATATATATATATATATATATATATATATATATATATATATATATATATCTTAGCAGATAGCTGGTGAGGGAAGCTATATTTTTGGGGCTTCTTTGCAAGTGACCCATTGCCCACATTGGGCTAACATCATGAAAAAGAAAAACTATTGTGTTTGTCATTTACCATTACTTATTTGGACTACAAGTGAATTTAATTTCCCAGAAGAGTTCCTTGTTCCATGCATGGTCTGTGTGTGTCTGTGTGTGTGTGTGTGTGTGTGTCTGTCTGTGTGTGTGTCTGTGTGGTTATATATATATATAATATATATATTATATATATAATATATATATATATATATATATACAGGGTGTCCCATTAGTCCGGCATCATAGGAGAAATTCATATTTTTCTATTTCTATAGACCATAATTCATATTTTCTTATGCTCAGGATGCCAATTTCCCATCCACCATTCTGTTCAGTAACGAGGCTGTTTTTATGGAAATGGTGAGGTAAATCGACAGAACACCCGCTACTGGTCTCAAAACAACCCTCATAGTCCAGGCAATTTGTAGTTAGACCTGGGCAAAATTGCTTCAGAAGCTTTCTAAACCGTTTCCAGCTCAGGAACCATTGCCGAATAACATATCCAAAATCCGACAAAATTGGACCCCGGGAACACCCCAAAAATGAAATTCAAAATGGCGGACTGAATGTTTCCTACGAAAAAAAATATATATATAATTTACGCTTTTATTTATAGAGATACATTTGATGCTTTTTCTTTCAGTTGTAATGTTTTAAATAATTCAACAATATACAACACAACCAGTTATTACGCAAATATAATGTTATATGGCTTTTTACAGATTTTTATAATCAATAATACAACAATTATTTTTTTCCCAGTTTCAAGTTATGTTCATTACAGAAGAAGTGATACCTGGTCACAAACATACAGAAATTAATCCTCTTCATCACTATCATCGGATAGATTACCGGTACTTGGGTTGTTATCGCAACCACTGATTTGGCACTCGCCACAAGCGGCTGAACAGGGCATTCCATTACGCTTGCATCCACATCTTGAAGTAGCACATTTCGTCTTGCAGGAGCAGCGGATCATGTTGAGTAGATAATTTGGAGCTGGTGGCTTGTCGCAGGCTGTAGGGTAGTAGGAATTATTCTTTACATACCAACCCCACTGTTCTGCATCGATCTTCTCTTCTGTAAACTTCCAGATTAGTATTTGAAAGTATGTGCGAAAGCTGTGGTACTTTGTGGACGCATCGGTAGGTGGCAAACGTTCGGGTGTAACAAAAGATTTAGCTGTAGCTACCTTTTCAACTAACATTCGATGACGTAGTGCGTTAGTGGATTCAAGTGTTTTGCAGCCATACAACAGAAGCATTGCCTTTCTTCCAGCGGCTTCAATGTCAGAGTGTTGGCAACAATCAGAACAGAATGTATTTGCAACTGAACGGAGTTCAGCCACCTTCATCAGTGTGTCGAATGCTTTGGCTTTACCGATCGAAAAAATTCTGGATGTGCTATCACAGCCCGTGAAAGCATGCACAAACAGGAGATACTTGCAGATGTCATTGCCTAACAATGATTGAATGCTGAGAATATCATACACAGGATTAGGAGATGGTCCCCGTCTTATATCGCTGCGATAGTACAACTTGAAACCACTGTCCTTGGCATGGTACAGAAGGAGAATCAGCAAGTCGGTGTCTTCCCCTATTACTGTTGTAGTTGCATTTTCTGATGAGGAAACTGCTGCATGAACGATGTCCACATCAGCATCCCCATCTGCGTTGTGAACAGTACACCCGTGCTTCTTCAACATCTCACCTACGAGGGAAATAAATGCTTGCTTGTTGTTTTCATTAGCCAAGAAGTGTTCCTTCTGGCCAACAAACTTCATGCTTGGACTGAGATTCACATTTCTGCTTGTCTTGGTGCTGCGTCTTCTGTGGGTCATGTCCTTGATCGTATCAGAGCTGCTGTAGCCATCAAAAACAATGATTGCTTTTCCATATGTTTTCAGAGTGAAATCGGCATATGAGTTGGCGATGCTGTCATATGTTTCATCTTGACGCCAGGAAACACGATGTAGTAGAGATCCACCATCCAATACGTACTGGTCTGTGCACTGAATTTCTTGAACTTCTTCCATGCGTAAAGTGTCAGTGTATTTGATTATTGCATGAGCTAGCTGAGACTTATCGGGTTTCCTCAAGATACTTCGTGATTCGAACAATGCAGGAGGATATGCACACAGTTCGTAACACATGACATCTTCAAGATTCATGTCTCCGCCAGTGGCAACAGTCATCATTCTCTAAAACAGTAGTGCAGGATCTACTTCTATATCTGAAGCATCAGTGATCACAACGGCAGAAGCAGATCCTAGTGTTTTCACTTTGTCAGATCTTTTGGCAGAATATGTAAAGGCTTGTTTCCCAATCATTTTTACGACAATGTTCGTACCGATTGAATGCAATTGATGAACGTTAACTCCAGGATCAGCAGTTAGCCCTGTTACAATGTTGCAGAGACCCGAGGTAGAATGGAATGGGGATAAGGATTCCAGACGTTCAAGTACTTTCTTCATGTCATTACTGTCCCTGATTTGTCTACTTCCCCTCATTTCCTTGTGCTGTTCACTACTTTCCAACAAAACTCTGGTGTATTCCTGCATTGCTAAGTTATAAGTGGAACACAGAGGCATAGAAAAGAGCCACGTTGTCCTTTGGATGTCTGTAAATCCACTTCCGCGTGTCAGTCCGCCTCTGCTTTTCAGGGAACGCATTAGTACTTGTTCTATCACCAGGTCTGTGCCGAGTCCGGCCCATAATCTGTCGCTTCTTCTTACCACAAACTTACCTTCCTGGAACATTTTGTTAACGGCTGGATTTTCAGAAGGCAAACTTAACATTTTCTGCAGGTACAGGTATATCGATTTCAGGTAATTGTGATGTCCGGCTGCTGCAATTATGGGGATGGTCTCCAGCATAGCTTGCAAGTGCAAATTAGGGGTTAAAACCGGTATTGAAATACCGGTATTAATACCGGTATTGAAGAAGTACAAATAATACCGATACCGATATTATAGGTTTTCGGTATTGACAAAAATTGCTATTGTAAAATTTAGGCAATTTAGTCCTCCGATGGGCAAATAAACTGTTTTTGGAGGATTCGGAGAAAAAAAAAGTTTCGGGGTATTTTGCAGTTAACCTCTTTTTTTCATTTTCTATTCCTTTCTATCAAAGAAAACTATTTATTGCACTAGCTTTAAGAGTGATTCATTCAACTGTAGCCATTTCTTCAACAGAGTGGGAAATTATTGAAAACCTTTATGACACCTTACGTCCTGTTGAAATAATTCTTAAAGGGTTATGCTCGAAAGATGCATCACTCCTGACAGCTGAATCATCAATGAAATTTATTTCAAAGAAACTAGGAGAGAAAAATAATCCAATAGCAAGAGAGTTAAAAGATTGTCTTAGAAATCGTTACATTTCAAGAAGACAGCAAGACATTGTAGGTTTAATCAAATATCTTCATAATCCCGAAGTTTTAAAAGTTCAAGAAGAGGAAAGTTTTTCTGTTCCATCAAAATTAGTTCTCAAAAGAACTGCAGAAAGGCTCCATAAAAGACTTTTCCCTAAGAATGTGGTTGATTTGGAGATAGAAATGGAAGAACAGGAATTTCCATGTAACCCTGAAAATGTAGCTGCAAATAAGACTGAAGTGGAAGCAGATTCATTACTGAGTGAATACATGCAAGAAATGGACAAACTAGGAAAAGTGCCATCTAAAAAAAATTCCATTGATTTTGATGTTACTAATGAATTTAAAAGCTTGGAAGTTACTTTACAGAGAAGTGAGAATTTAGAGAAGCTGTACAAGGCACTGCTTTCAATTAAACCTACAAGTGCAGAATCAGAAAGAGCCTTTTCTGCTGCAGGCCTATTTCTGACGAAACTGAGATCAAGTCTATCTGAACAATCCCTAGATGCTCTTTGTTTCCTCAAAACATACTTTCAAAATCAAACTGAGAAATAAATATTTAGATACTAATAATTTCTATCTACCCCAGTAGTTGTATAATAATATGCTAAAAAAAAATTCAAATAATATTTTTATTACAATTTAGTAATTTACTGTATAAACTTTTTCGAATAGAATGCCATCTATTTGGAGTTGGTCATTAATTTATAGTAAATATGGTGAGTACTGCAAGTCCCTCAGACTTGTGGGAGGGTTGGTAGGGTGGCACCATAATAAATCAAAATAAATTATTTTTTTCATAATACCGGTATCAATACCGGGATTAGCATAATTGCCTCCAAATACCGGTATTGAAAATTTTCGGTATTATGCAAACACTAGTGCAAATCCCACGAGCCGGTTCTGTCTGCTGTTATCAAGGAACGTGCAATGTTGATCATTCGCTGATATTCCAACCAGAGTTGACTTGTTTGCGAAGTAGATTGTAGGTCAGTTTTCTTCGCATCCAAAGTGGTAGCAATCTGAGACAATGCATTCGAAGATTCCACATCCTCAACCGATTGTTTGGCGGTCATAACATCGTCGAGCAGGTCACAAGCTTCCTTATGGAGGTCATGAGGAGTTCCATCTTCATTACGAGGGAAAACGTCTGCGACTAGTAAGGTACTAAGAGCTGCATCTACTATCATATGACCACGTATCGCTCTTGAAACAGCTTTTCCAGACATCATGTGTTGCACGGCATTTGGTCCGTATATTTCTTGAAGTACTTCAGACAATCCTGAACCATTTATAAGAGTACCGACTGCTCCCAAAAGATTCATCAGTGTGTGAAATGATCCCAGCATTAAAACAATGTCCTGCAGGTCTCTCTGTTCATTGATGATTTGGGAAGCTTTCCAGAACAAAGGCTGATCAAAGGTAATAATGCATGAGACTTTTTGATCGCGTGCTATCTTGCTCAAATATAGTAATGTCGAAAATATGCAGGTCATGTCAGTTGGCGACATATCTATGATGGGAAGGAACGTGATCGACGCCACACCTGGATGTGAGACACTTGATCCACCGTGAATTGCCTACATTGTTCCGGGCCAACTTGGACCTGATCTTTCTGCTGAAGATATCTGCCAGAGAAGACTAAGTCGACTTATGGTGGCAGTGGGTACTGGAAGTTCGCGGAATGAGATGTCCCTCAACATGCTTCTCGCGTGTCTATATTCCCTAATGTCAATGGTTGCAATCTTCTTAATGTCATTGTCACCAACATTATGCCTGTGAATAGAAGGGTGGATCTTGATCTTCAGAGTTATTGCGGCAATCATACCCATTCCATGAAAGGTATTCTTCCCATCCAAAGTGCAGACATCATGATCGACGTTATCTGCTGCTAGAAGGACTGCAGTGTTTTCATCAACAGTAAAAGAGCCAGACCCACTTGCCAGCGCCGCGTTTCTTTCGAATCTTGTTACTTCTGCATACGACGAACAGTAACCCAGCTGATGGAGAACGTCAATAAGGTACCTTGACCTAAAGTTGTGGTGTAGCTGAACCGACAAACCGATCTGTAGTGGACATAGTAATCCTCTAGGACGGGTTGCTTGCATAATGCTCTGCCCAATTGCACCTATTTTTCTTGAAGCATCCTGTCCCGCAAATGCTTTTGATAATAGCAATTTCAGACTGTTGGGAATGTAATCAAGAGCACTTTCTGCAGTGATGTCATTTGGAGATAGATACACATCTTTTCTAGGCGAGTCGACAGACTTGATATCACTTCTGATTATTTTTGCAGCAGCTTCTACTAGGTAAATCTTCTGTAGCTCTATATCTATATCACATTCTTTCGACTTTTTGTGATAATCTATAAGAATTTCATTAGCTGTCTCTCGTAGTGTTACTACATCTGCCTTCCCACTTTCACCTGATATTATGATCTTGTCTCCGTAACGTTCTAAAAGCTTTCTCTTCATGTGCCTGCGTTCGTAGACAGAGCTCTGACTTCCTTGAAGATATTCCTCCATTTTGGAAATTAGGTCTCCAATCAACAGTTGTTCATCATCATTCTCTTCCAGGTAAGCACAGGTCTGAAGGAATGCTTGGTGTTGCTCTTCATTAGTTGGTCTCCCTTTCTTCGAATCATGATCGTCGGAGGAGTATGCGCGAGGAATGTTTTTTCCACTTCGAAAATTTACGCTGCAGGTGTGATGGTAGACACAATCTGCAGCAGGAAGATCACGAAGATAATACTCCAGACGGCCTTTTACATTAAATGACCATTCATCGCAGCGGCTTTCACAGCACCTTTTTATGGTTTCGGAGAACTCTGTAGTTCTTATTTTGACATGCTCTGATTTTGGTTTGTGTTTGGAAAAAAAGTCCACAAAGGTATCACAAAACAAACAGTGAGTAGCACTGGAAAATGCGTATTCATGAAAACGAGCACTTTTCCTTGGTATTGCCTCGGCTGCGGTCTGTCGCTTCTTTATTTCAATGGTCTTTTTATCCGTAAACCTTTTCCTACATACAACGTGAACACTTATTCCAGCTGTTGCAACAACATCGCTTCCACGGCTGCGGCTGGATGCATTTATACCATCTGCTCCTTTTTGCGAGATGTGAACCACTTCCTGTCCGCTGTCCAATTTCTCCTTACAAATCACGCACAATTCTTCAGGGGTCTGCATTCTTGAAGGCGGACGCACACCGAGTCAGCCGTACACCGAGTCAGTATGAAACAGAAAACACAAATTAATAAACTGTGTTGCAGTATTTAAAAGGAGTACATAATAACAGTTTTAAAGAAAATGACAAGCACAAATACGCAGATTTGATAGTGGGTAGTAGGAATTAAAGAGTTGTATATAATATAAGTTTATAAAGATGTAGCAATGTCCATTCTCACATACACTCCATACAGTATATTTTATTTACATTACGTGACGTCATAGTTTAATACTAGCCGCCTAATACAATTTTTAGTGTCATATAGGTTAATTTAGAAACGAAAATGTGTTTTAAAACATTTTACTGATCAAGAAAAACGTCATAACTCTCTCTACAAAGCGAAATTAAAATTTATTGTATTTCGTAGGAAACTGCCAGTCCGCCATTTTGAATTTCATTTTTGGGGGTGTTCCCGGGGTCCAATTTTGTCGGATTTTGGATATGTTATTCTGCAATGGTTCCTGAGCTGGAAACAGTTTAGAAAGCTTCTGAAGCAATTTTGCCCAGGTTGAAGCTATTTTTGCTCTAGATTGCCTGGACAACAACTTTAACGCGTGTTGTTACGATTATTTTAAGTTCATCTGTCTTTTATGAGAACGACGATGAAGCTATTGCATTTCTGCGTAAACATGGCGTTCTTCCTAATTCTGTGGAGTGTCCACACTATGAAATGCCCTGCGAACTACGACAGGATAAACATCAGTGGTATTGTAACCGGTTACGGAGCTACAACAAAGGAAAGAAAAGGAAACAGTGCAACTACGTTGTCTCAGATTACCGTGGTACATTCCTAAAAAACACGCATTTGCCACCCTGGAAACTGGTTCTATTTGTTAACCATTGGCTTCAAAAACAATGGGATCACGCCACTGTGCAGTACAAGCCGTGCCCATGCCACAGGAGGAAGTGCTTGACGAGGAAATAGGTGACCCTCTGCCTATTCCTGGTCCTTCTTTGTGTAATAACTGAATACAACGGTGATTATGTGCTTGCTTATTATATGCTGCTCAGGTTAGGTTAGGGTAGGTTAAGTTAGGCTATAACTTATAAACGCATTATCAGCGACAAAAATAAATGTCACCATCGTGTTCAGCACGTCAAAATACATAGAAATCCGGTATCGGAAATTAAAAAAACGCATGTCCGAAAGTAAAATTTACCCTAAAATGGCATGACCTTTGAAATACAAGTTTTCATGACAATATACAAGCCATTTATATAGGCCGTTCTAATCTAAGAAATTTACCATAATTTATTTAAATGTAATTGTATAATTATTAAAAAATTAAAATACTGTATACAGTATTTGCACCGATTAACTTGGACATAGCTTAACAATTTGAGAATGATTCAACTTTTTTTAATTTTAACCCTTTCTGTCATAGGGTTGCCAAGTCAACAGATCTTGAATAAAGGACACTTGCACGCTACCATATATTCCATTGCTTATCATGATAAAAATTTACTTGTGCAACATTTTTTACAATTTCTTTATTATATTCATGGATAAAATATGTCTAGAAAGTCGTACAAGTCGCTGAAATAAAGAACTGTCCTTTGAAATAAAGGACACTTGGCAACCCTACGGCCCTTTCATCACAGTAGAACTGTAATACCACCGAAAATAGTAGAAAAATACAACTTTTCTACAAATTCTTCTACCTGTTTATATGGATTTAGTGTAGTTGTCAGGAAAGAAACCCAAAATGGAGTACTAGTTACTAAAATATTTAGTTTTGAATAACAATAAATCCCGCTCTCTTTGGTCTAAAAAAAATATTCATGAACAAATGAGTTAATAGGCCAACAAAATTATACCCTAAATCAACTTTATAAGGAAAACCTGTTATAGCGAATAATTACGGAGAAGAGAAACTTCAATGCAACGAACAACTTAGAATAACAGAACATTGATAAAAGTGACGGCTTACAACGCAAGTATGGCTCTAACGGATAAATTGGTATGATTATCAGGTCTTTTTATAAAGAGCACTTCTATATAAAGAACGGCTTTTCATCCATGGAATTCGACAATGTGAACATGAAGGCCGCTGGGACGCACGTAGGAGAATAATAGCCTTATATCCAGGGGTGTAAAAAGTATTAAAATATGTTACTCAAGTTCAAGTACAAGTACTTTATCGAAAAGTTACTCGAGTACAAGTAAAAGTATCCATCCTGAAATTTACTTAAGTTAGAGTAAAAAAGTATCTACTGGATAAAGTACTCAAGTATCAAAAGTAAAAAGTACTCGCCTACAGTTCTCGCAAACCATACCAGTACATTTATGCTATGGGCCATGAGGGCTTTAAACAAACTGCTGTATGTAAAAGATTTGTCAAAATACGTAAATTACCAGTGATGTAAGATTTGTCTTTCTTTTAGGTATCTACAACACATTTTGTTGTATATAATTGATTATTGCGATATCCAAAACTACACTTAGGGTTTAAACCAACTCATGCAGTCAATTATGCATGAACTTGTTACAGCTGTCATACCAGTAATGAATATTGCACAAATCTTATTGTTTCAGAATAAATAAGGAATTAAATATAAGGAACAAATATAAGGAATTAAAAAACAGGTATATACTGTACATATAACCATTAAAACCAACTATTACTGGTCAAAAAAAGAAACGCAATTAGTACTGGTCAAAAAAAGAAACGCAATTTTTGAGATTTATTAATAAACATGAGGACTCAGTATATAGTAAATGATTCTTTAACATAACAAACAGTCAATAACGCGTATGGCCACCCCTAGCCACTTGGTTCCACATTCTTTGTGTCCAGTCACGGTGCTGATAGGCCCATTGCAGGCGTCGTTGCCTTCTTGCATCAGTGAGAAAAGGACCTCTGTAAGGCCTGCAGGATCGGAGTCCTGCATTACGGAGTCGGTTTCTGACGGTCTGGTCACTAATTCTGTTGTTGTGGATACCAGGTGTCTCTCTGGCTGTCTGACGAGCATTCCGCTGCCGATGACGCAGGTGCTGCAGTACAATGTGGCGATCCTGGGATCGTATAGTCGAACACTTAGAAGTGCATAATCTGGTTAGAAATACGCAACACGGTTTTAGGCGAAACAAATCTTGCTTAACTAATCTTTTAGAATTTTTCCAAAGCGTGGTTGACGTTTACGATAGACATCGGGCGGTTGATGTAGTGTATTTAGATTTTCAAAAAGCGTTTGACACCGTGCCGCACAAAAGACTCATTGAAAAAACTAAGGCTCATGGAATCAGGGGTGTAGTAATAAATTGGCTAGAAGAGTGGTTGCGAGGCAGGAAACAGAGGGTGGTCGTTGATGGAGCGGAGTCGTGTTGGGCTAATGTAGCGAGTGGCGTTCCTCAGGGTTCTGTATTGGGCTCCTTGCTTTTTCTTATATATATAAACGATTTAGATGTCGGCCTAGTCAGTACAGTTTCAAAGTTTGCGGATGACACGAAGCTGGGTGGTAGGGCGATTAATGACGAAGATAGAGGTAAAATTCAGGAAGATCTGAATAAAATCGTTGATTGGTCAGTCACATGGCAAATGAGATTTAACGTGGATAAGTGCAAAATTTTGCATATAGGTTCGCTTAACGGTAATTTTGCGTATAGTATGTCAGGGAAAGATTTAACAAGCGTAGAGCAGGAAAAAGATTTAGGAGTTATAGTCACTGGTGATTTAAAAGTAGCGAAACAAAGTACAGCAGCGGTCAATAAGGCGAACAAAGTGTTAGGGTTTATAGCTCGAAATTTTGAGTACAAATCACGCGATATTATAGTTCCTCTTTATAAATCATTAGTTAGACCCCATTTGGAGTACGCGGTCCAATTTTGGAATCCGCATATGCGCAAAGATATAGACAAAATCGAAAGAGTTCAAAGACGAGCAACTAAGATGATTCCGTCTCTTAGGTCAAAGTCGTACAAGGATAGGCTTAAGGAGTTAAAATTGACTACTCTCGAGACTAGGAGGTTAAGGGGTGATCTAATCCAGGTTTTCAAAATTATGAATGGGTTTGATAACGTAGATAGAGATAGTTTTTTCGAAATATCTCAATATAATAGGACTAGAAATAACGGGTGTAAGTTGACAAGTAGAAGGTTCGAGACAGCAGTTGCGAAAAACTTTTTTACGCATAGAATAGTAAATAGCTGGAATAGTTTGCCGGTAGAAGTAATTAGTAGCACGTCTATAAACATGTTTAAAAATCGATTAGACGCGCATGTTGATAGAAAGGGTATAGTTTAAGGTAGTAAAATTAAGGCTTTGTGGGGATAGATCCCACAGCTCAACACAAGTATTGTGGGATATAGGGAGGCAGCGTCTTGGGTTAGGGGATACTCTCTGTCCTTACACACCCCATTTAAAGAGATTCCTCTGCCGAGCGGTGCCCCCCATAGTACGGTGAGGTATTGAAAAACTCATGATCTTCACTTGCCCCACAAACACCTTTAAATGGGAGACCCATAATGGGTGCACACACATTTCTACATTACTGTACAGTCTTTACAGCCACACCTACACTTTTCCTCGTAAGTGTATATATTGTAATGTATATGGTTGTAAATTTTGACTTGGTCCGCAATCGATATGGACCGTGACTTGATGGATACCGTAATGAAATTGACTGGATTCTTTGGATCTGATATATTTGCATGTCCGTTATAAATAGATATAGAGTGTAACATTTGTGGATAGTAGTCTATTATGACTTGATCCTCTGGATCCAGAGATTCTATCTTTAGTTTTAAATCGATAATTAATTAGTTTTAAATTGATAATTATTTAGTTTCGTAAAAATTGGTCGTTGCCAAATTACCGGCAGTTTTTACATAAATTTCTTATGTTCTTGTGGTTCGGAACCCACGTAAAATTGTAGGTCCCCTCCGCCACCACGGAGGACATACACAATACACGATTACGAACACAGTTAGGTAGACCAGCCATGAGTGGATCCTAGGGTCTTTGTTGGTCTGAAACATTATAACATTATAACATTAGATTGGGCTGGGATGCACATGCATTCGTTGTGCAACTTGGATAGCAGACATGCCTGCATCCAACATGCCCAAGGCACGACCTCTGTTGACCTCTGAGAGTCGTGGCATGCCTCAATCGCGGGAAAAAGTTTGGTTTTCTCAACGGGCAGTGTGTATTCTGTGAAGTCATAGAAAAAATGCATGTCTTCATAAAGAATACATTCAATTTAATCTCTGTTTATTGTTTGTAACAAAATGGCGTCTTAGCCGGGATTAGTCAGGTTTAAAAACATGCACTAAGTGGCTTTAAAAGATTTGAACAAACATTTAACCATAATCTTGAAACTGTGATAATACCACTAACAACTTAAATTTTACACCATATGCAAGCTAATTGCGTTTCTTTTTTTGACCAGTATATATTATGCGCAAAATTTCTTTTTCAATTTTAAAAGCAACTAATTTTCGAAGTTTTAAGAATAGTAACGAAATGGATAAAATGAATTTTACTCGAGTAAAAGTACAAGTAATTCTCCCCAAAATTACTTCAGTTAGAGTAAAAGTAATTGAAAATATAAATACAGTACTTTTTAAAAAGTAGATACTAGAAAAAGTTACTTATGTATGGTATTTAAGTAAAATTACTTCGTTACCTTTACATCCCTGCTTATATCTCATTATTAGTGGATCCAAGGGGTGGGGCAAAGGGGCCATGGTTCTCCCAAAACTGATAAAGGTAGAACTCTCACCACTTTTAGCCAATCCCAAAGGCCACGTAAAATACTTTTCCTGACCCTTTCCCTTTTTCTTCATATTATCTACAAAATTGTTTTTTTTTATATCTACTTACCTTTCTTATTTACCTGAAGAAATCCGTACATTGGGTCACGGATTCATAAAATTTTGCCAAGGCCCTCACATTTGGGATGTATGTATGCGTGCATTGCATTGCATCGCATTTCTTTAATGATGAAAAGGTGTTTTGATGGTGGAAGAGGAAACAGCTGAATACATTTCAAACATTGTTTTTGGAGCACTATAATATAAAAAAGACAGGATCTATTCCACCAAGCCTAAGATACTTGAAGACATAAAGACCAAAGTCTATGAGGTAATGAACAACATTACCAAAAATTATGTCAAACATTTGGGTATGGTTGAATATTGTTAAGAAAAAAAAATGGCGATTGCACCGAACAAGTTGCTTAATTAAGGTTAATAATCCATGTTTTACGTGCCTATTGCGTTTATCTGTGTCTAGATTCCTTTTTTTTTATTTAGCTCAAAAAACTTTATTTAGAAGTTGGGGCAGTATTTTGGGACATCTGGTTTGTGTATATATATACATATATATATATATATATATATATATGCATTATGCACCTCGGTGGTGTAGTGGTTAGCGTCGCTGACTACGAACCCATCGGTCCCCCGGATCGAGACCCGGTGACGGCAGGCGGCACATAGCAAAGCCCAGCTGTTCATCCTTCCACACAAAAAGTAGTTGGTAGACAAATGGGTATCCTGGGTAGCCTAGTGGTTAAGAAGCTGAGCTGCTGATCGGGAGGTCGTGAGAGCGAGTCCGGGCAAGGACTTTGTAATTTCTGACTGCCCGTGGTGTGGCGTGGTTCAGATTCCACGTTAAACTGTAGGTCTAAGGTGGAGTGACAAGCTTGACCTTCGTCATAACAAACAATTCGGACGGAAGCAAAACCAAGGTTAACCAAGGTTATATACAGAGCCGTCATTGGACGAAACGGTGACCTCTCGCCCTCGGAAGGAAAACTGTAAATTGACGATTTTTTAAGCAATCATGAGAATCATAACTAAGTGTAGGTATTTTAATGAAACAACTGTACGTTCTTTCATGAAAATACAGAATGATTACAATAGAACATTAAAAAGGAACCTTTCGCACCTTCTTCATGGCAAAGTCCTGAATACATTCCGAAAAATTCTGGGAGTGAGCACTGTCATTTTCAATGAACAGGATGCAAGTGACGTCAATCTGTTTTGTATAAATTGCAGAACTTGAATAGGGGTGTGCACTTCATTCTGCAGGATGTGGCAGAGGTGGTCCAATTCAGTACAAAGATCTACGCTGTTAATGTCAGTGTTCCACGTCGGTCAAAGCTTGGTGTAAGCTCATGCAGTGCTTCAGTAGAGTCCTTCTCCGGAAGACAGCTGAAATCGTAGAGAATCCCCCAAGTTTTTTGGTATTCCGTCAGCTTAGCGCCTTGGGCTGTCGTACGTATCGCCCGTCCCTTACAGCGGCCGTATATATATATACACACAGTGTGTATATGTGTACACACACACACACACACATATATATATATATATATATATATATATATATATATATATATACAGTGATGGGCATCGATACATGAAAATCGCTAAAGCGATACCGATACATGAAGAACGTCTTAGGCGATACCGATACGCCGATACTTTCTAGACGTCTTAAGCGATACCGATACCGATACATGCATCGCCGGTACATTTTTATAATTATTCATTTAATATGTAGGTATTAGATATTATTGTTTATACTAGTAATTTGTACGCACTGTAAGTAAAATCAACGACATTTTAATGGGTTTTATAGATGTAAATAAAAACAATTGCTTTATTTAATGAAAGTATGTTTTAATTTTGTAGGATACATGAATTACTGAAAATATTACACTAACAATTAAAAGTAATTACTATTACCCTTCAAAAATACCAGCTGGCTAAACATCTGGTCAGACAGTCTATTCCTTTTTGGAGCGTGAATGTGACCAGCCAAACTAAACAACCGTTCTACAGGAGCAGAGGATGGTAGTGGTGTGTTATACTTCAGGAAGACCCGTAGAATTCCTGGGTACTGCCTCAGAGATTGGAGAGAATGACTTCCGTCACCCAGATACTGTAAAACTTTCATCTCAGTGGAATCTTGGGTTGCAGAGACATTAGTGGAAGCAGACTCATAACAGAAGAAATCATCTGCACTTCCGTCAGATGCAGCATCACTTAGTTGTTGCTGGGGGGTCTGCTCGCTGAGGCTCTTAACAGCATTAACCAACATTTCTTGAACCCTCTTTTTGACAGTTAGTATTAAATTTGCCTTTTATTATCATCCACTTTAACTTGAACAGAGGATTTGAAGACGATGCCAGTATTGCTGCTTTACACTCATGCGACGCATCAGGCGCAGAAACTTTTCAAACCGCTTAGTGAACCCTACTGTGACTGCATTGAGAAGTGGCTGACAATGACGCAATGCCTCCGAATTCAAACGCTCTAGCTTCTTCTCTACAGCTAACAATGTTTCTATATTATGGTTAATTAATCTCAATAACAAGTACAAACGTGTTTAAACGTTGCGCCGTACTGTGTGATGTGACCAGTAGAGTAGTACTGTCATTAAATAAATATTTAATATTATTATTATTTATGTATATTCATAAATATAACTCAGTAGTGTCATATTATAACATCTATTTAAATATTAAAAAATTCTTATTAATGTATCGATGTATCGAAGTATCGATTTTTTTCGATACATTTAAGAAAATTTACCTTAGCGATACCGATAAATCGATACTTTTGTCAAGTAGCTAAAGCGATACCGATACCGATACAAAAGTATCGATCGATATGTATCGGCGATACATGTATCTAGATACTGCCCATCACTGCATATATATATATATATATATATACAGTGATGAGCTACTAAAATCTTAACCGGTTCCCTATATAAAAAATTCTGATTTAAAGGATGTGCCACAGTATGTAGTTTTTGTACCTTTCTCCATAAGATGTGGCAATGCATTATGTCATTGGGAGTTGTACTCGTACTTAACAATAAAAAAAATTAATTTAGAATAAATTTGAAAAGAAAAAAATATGAATATTTAAGTATATTACTTATTACTAATTAGGTAGTAATTACAAAATAGCTTCAAGATTATTATTTTGTACACCGTTTTATAAGATTATTCGGTTTTAAGATAATTTTATAACTTTGTTTTCGTAACAATTTTTAACAACCGGTTCTAAAATGCTTCAAAATTTTAATAACCGGTTCGCGCGAACTGGTGCGAACCGGCTCCAGCTCACCAGTGTGTGTGTGTGTGACTGTGTGTGTGTGTGTGTGTATACATACATACATACACACTTACACAGTATACACACACTTGATTAAAGGGTTTGTTCTTGGGGAACCGCAACTTAGTGAGGAATAAGAGGACGAGAAGGTGGTACATATTTATTAATCAGACGTTTCTGAAATTCAATTTCCATCATCAGTGAAACATTAAAAATTGTTTGAATGTTTTACTGATGATGGAAATTGAATTTCAGAAACGTCTGATTAATAGACATGTACCAGCTTCTCGTCATATATATATATATATATATATATATATATATATATATATATAGAGAGAGAGAGAGAGAGAGAGAGAGAGAGAGAGAGAGAGAGAGAGAGAGAGAGAGAGAGAGAGAGAGAGAGAGAGAGACGAGAAGCTGGTACATGTTTATTAATCAGACGTTTCGGAAATTCAATTTCCATCAGTGAAACATTCAAACAATTTTTAATGTTTCACTGATAATGGAAATTGAATTTCAGAAACGTCTGATATATATATATATATATATACAGGGCGTCCCAAAAAAATGTATACACACTTTAACAGCTGATAGCTCAATTGATGTTTCTTTCTTTCCAAGTTAAACCCATTAGAATTAATAATGGCAGTCAGACTAAGCTTTGAACAAAGGAAATTCATTCGAAAATGCTACTGGAAGTGTGAAAACGCAGTTGAAGTGCAAAGACAGTTTAGGAGGGAGTTTCAAACAGATCCACCAACGCGACTTACCATCACTCGAATTAGAGATAAGTTTGAAGCCGATGGAACTGTTCAGAATGTCCACAAGAAGCGTTCCGGAAGACCACGGACATCGACAAGCCCCACAAAGCAAGAAAGAGTACTGGAAACGTATCACCAAAGTCCAAGAAAATCTGTGCGGCAAGCGAGTCGTGAGGTAGGAATTTCAGAATCGTCTGTCCAACGCATTTTGAAGCGCTGTCAATGGAAAAGTTACATTCCAAGATTAGTCCATGCTATTAATGAAGATGATGATGATCCGGACCGAAGAGTGGAGTATTGCGAGTGGTACTTGGCACGATGTGGATGTGGATTGGACGAAGGGGTTTCGTAGAATACCCTCCGCGTTCACCAGACCTCACACCACTAGACTTTTTTTTATGGGGATACTTAAAAGACAAAGTCTACGCTATAAAACCTGCAACAGTCGCTGAATTGAGAGCAGCCATTGAACGAGAATGCA
Organism: Bathynomus jamesi; assembly: GCA_023014485.1. Classification (NCBI taxonomy): domain Eukaryota; kingdom Metazoa; phylum Arthropoda; class Malacostraca; order Isopoda; family Cirolanidae; genus Bathynomus; species Bathynomus jamesi. Next base: position 66,808 of record JAJOZX010007574.1, read on the forward strand.
CACAAATACCAAACGAAATGTTTCGTGATGTTTGCGATTCCATTGCTTCGCGTTATCAGCAGTGCCTGGACCAGAACGGACGTCAGTTTGAAAACAGGCGTTGACAAAACAATTAAATAATGTCTGTAGATTCTATTACATTTTGAAAATGAAATGTATTTTAATAAACACTGCCTTTATAAGTATTTAAAGTGTGTATACATTTTTTTGGGACGCCCTGTATATGGGTGTGCCCATTGTATATATGACAAAATTTTAAAATTGACTTACAGCTTAGCACACAATGTGAATTGGTGACATATCGAAACAAAACTTTTCAGGAAAAATCTTGTTCAATTTAATGAATATTACGTGGGTGCTCAACGACTTCAAAAGCTCAAGTCTAAACCTGTCATTCTCAGTCACTCGCGAACCTTACGTCGGTGCAGATAGGCAATGCTAATTTTTCTCACACGCTCACAAACACGCTTACATGTGTGTATACGTATTAGAGGCCTGCGCGGGTTGCCCACGGGTGTGGGTACCCAGGGGTATCCACATTGCGGGCGTGATGTGGGCCCCACTTCAAAATACTTGCGGGGCGGGTGCGGGTCGGGTGCGGGTGCGGGTCAAGTTAAGGTGCCCGCGCAGACCTCTAATGCGTATACAACCATATATATATATATATATAGTTTTTCTGTAACAACCATACATATATATATATAATTGTGTGTTTCTGTTTCAGATTTTCAGATAGTGTTTAGAACATGATATTCGATCCTTATAGTTGTTAAACAAAATTATGTCTTCTACAAGATGTAAAGAAGCTGTTTATCTGTTAGAAATTCCATTTGCGCACCGACCAGAGACAAAACTACCACTAAAAAAGGAAATTTTGTCAGTTTATTTTTTTCATTTGCACGAAGAAAAATGCTCCCGTAAGGAGTCTATAAATTTATTAGCAGAGGAATTGATGAATATATGGGACGAGGCAAAAATTGCAACGAGCCACAAACCTTATGTTATCAAACTGATTAATAAACTTGTTGATGATTATAATTTATTGAAAAAGAATAAAAGTAGGAAAACAGAGACTCAGGGTTCAAAGGAACAAAAGTTTGTCAAATCTCTAAGTACATTATTTGACATTGCTCATCAAAATGTCCTATCTCTAACCAAAAGAGAGGAAGACCGTACTTTACTTGTTGCTCAAAGACAGAAAGGCCGACCAGGTTATATGGCAGGTATAGACAAGAAAGAAGTCAAGAAACAGCAACGAATCATGAAGCGAGAACGAGCATTGGAATCACAGCGTTTGAAAGCTCATTCAGAAATGCAAGAAACTGTCGCAACTGTTGTTTGTAGCATCAGTTCCAGCAGCGAAGAAGATATTTGTCTTCCCTCAACTTCAACCTACAATACTGATAAAGCTCTAAATAAAGTTTCAATTCGTAAGGCACCTAAACGAGGCACTAAACAGGTAATTGATAAAGCAGTTGTCTCTGCATTGGACAGAACATAAACAACAAGTAGAAGTGCATCGCATATTATCAGTGCCGTAGCACAAAGTCTTGGACATGACGTTGGTGACATGATAATTAGTCATAGGGCCATTCATCGGGCTAGAGCCAAATATCGGAAAACTAGTGCGCTGGAAATAAAAAACTCCTTCGGCAATGCTCATGTCCCTTTTGTTTTACACTGGGATGGCAAAATGCCAGACCTCACAAGTCAAGATCAGACAAATTTTGATCGCTTACCAATCGCGGCTTCTGGAAATGGTGTTGAAAAATTACTGTGTCCCCCAAAACTTCCTGATTCCACTGGAGAGACGGGTGCTAAAGCAGTAATTGAAACATTTGAAGAGTGGAATATCACACACAAAATTATTGGCTTAAGTTTCGATACCACTGCCAGCAACACTGGACAAAGGGCAGGTACATGCACTATACTAGAGCAATACCTTAAAAAGGATATACTTTTTCTGGCATGCATACATCACATTCATGAGCTTGTTTTGTGCAAAGCATACGAGATACTTTTGAACGATAACTCAAAATCTCCAAACATAGAGATTTTCAAGCATTTAATTCTGGCCAAAGGTAATTCAAAATGAGTATCGGCCTATTACCCATGCAGATGTTGGCGCAGAAGAAATTATTGCTCTTAAAGATGACATTATCATGTTCGCAAACGCAACCCTACACAAACAACAGCCTCGGGATGATTATCGAGAGCTTCTGGAGCTCTCAATCATATTTTTGGGTGGGATTCCAATCACAGGTATTTCTTTTAAGCGCTCAGGTCCTGTCCATCGAGCAAGATGGATGTCAAGAGCCATTTACTCTCTCAAAATGTGGTTGTTTAGAAATCAATTCGATCTACAGAAGGAAATACCGAATTTGAGGTTAAAAGGAAATACAGCTTCAGAAAGGAAATGGGTAAACTTTAAATTTTAATATATTTCTTGTAAAGATATATTTAAAAGCATGGTTCCAAAGCCCTGTGGCCATAAAGGCTCCAGCAAATGATCTGAAGCTCTTTCAAGAGCTGAACTGTCTTAGAAATCAAAATCTATCAAATGCTCTTACTACTGTCTTTGGACGCCACCTGTGGTACTTAAATGAGGTAAATGTTGCTCTTGCATTTTTTGATCCAGAGATATCATTTGATGTCAAAAGGATGATGGCCAAATATGCAAATGAAGTTCCTTGCCATGAAGATTTTGCGCGTAGGGTTCAGCCCTTTGATTCTTCTCACAAAACTTTACCTGATTTTTGCACGCAAAGAACCAAATCATTTTTCTCAATCACAGGAGTATTCGCAGAATTTCTTCATGAAGATCCTGAAAGGTGGTCAGTTTCGGCACATTACAATGCCACAAAAGAAATAGTTAAAAATTTGAGAGTTGTAAATGATCTTGCAGAACGTGGTGTGGCTCTCATTACGAAGTTCAATGCAACACTAACAACAGATGAAAATAAAAAACAGTACCTTTTGCAGGTTGTAGAACACCATAGGAAACAAAACCCCAAAGCCAAGAAATATTACTAAAAAGTGTATGTTAATAAGTGTTATTCAGAAAATATACTATGGTTATTTTATGTGTAAAATATATTGTGTGTGTACTTTTTGTATAGGCCTACAAAAAGATTAAAAAAGATCGGCTTAAGTGAATGTTCAGAAGACTCCAAAAGTATATTTATGTTAAATTTTGAAAATAATTAAGCTCAAGTTGAAATAAAGTCTTAAAAGTATGGAATTTATTTAGTTATGGTACAACTTTTTTGAAGTGGACCTTTTCAGTGAATTGAGCACCCTGTTAATATTAACTAAATTCAATAAAATTTTGTCTATATTAGTTTTTCATTCATTGCCACAAAATAAAGATATGTGGTATTAGAAAAAATAAAAAAAATTATATATATATATATATATATATATAATATAATATATATAATATATATATATAAGCAAACAACCACAAGGAAAAGGAAACACAAAGTCCGAGCGCTTTCGTGATATATTCACATGGTCTGTTCCTCCTTGATAATGTGAATATATCACGAAAGCGCTCGGACTTTGTGTTACGTGCCTTGAAAAGTGGACGCTCAATGTCCCGGTTGAGGTTTAAGTTTTGTTTTTTTTTTTGGCTAAAAATACAATAGTTACCCCTTTTTCTTTGTTTATTCAATCCGACGTGAATGCAACGAGTCTTTTACTTATATAGAGGTTCTGAATGTAGGGACTAGGCTTGCTTTAAACCCTAGGTTCATGTCCCAAAGCTGGATCCTGTCTGCTTTGCAGATAGCTGGTGAGGGTAGCTATATTTATGGTATCTCTTTGAGAGAGACCCGTTGCCCACGGCGGGCTAGCATCATGAAAAAGAAAAACTATGGTATTTGTCATTTACCATTACTTATTCGGACTATAGTGGATTTAATTTTCCCAGAAGAGTTCCTTGTTCCATGCACGGTCTGTGTTTAACATATAAATTTCTCAGGGGACCATTCTGAGTTTGTGTATATTAAACGGACGTGTTACGTGCCTTGAAAAGTGGACGCTCAATGTCCCGGTTGAGGTTTAAGTTTTGGGTTTTTTTGGCTAAAAATACAATAGTTACCCCTTTTTCTTTGTTTATTCAATCCGACGTGAATGCAACGAGTCTTTTACTTATATAGAGGTTCTGAATGTAGGGACTAGGCTTGCTTTAAACCCTAGGTCCATGTCCCAAAGCTGGATCCTGTCTGCTTTGCAGATAGCTGGTGAGGGAAGCTATATTTATGGGATCTCTTTGCGAGAGACCCGTTGCCCACGTCGGGCTAGCATCATGAAAAAGAAAAACTATGGTATTTGTCATTTACCTTTACTTATTCGGACTATAGTGGATTTAATTTTCCCAGAAGAGTTCCTTGTTCCATGCACGGTCTGTGTTTAACATATATATATATATATATATATACTGCTCAAAAAAAGAAACGCAATTACCTTGCATAGGGTGTAAAATTTAAGTTGTTAGTGGTATTATCACAGTTTCAAGATTATGGTTAAATGTTTGTTCAAATCTTTTAAAGCCACTTAGTGCATGTTTTTAAACCTGACTAATCCCGGCTAAGACGCCATTTTGTTACAAACAATAAACAGAGATTAAATTGAATGTATTCTTTATGAAGGCATGCATTTTTTCTTTGACTTCACAGAATACACACTGCCCGTTGAGAAAACCAAACTTTTTCCCGCGATTGAGGCATGCCACGACTCTCAGAGGTCAACAGAGGTCGTGCCTTGGGCATGTTGGATGCAGGCATGTCTGCTGTCCAAGTTGCACAACGAATGCATGTGCATCCCAGCACAATCTCTAGGCTTGTTAGACGGTACAATGCTACAGGACGTGTTCAGGACCTGCCAAGACGTGGGCGACCTCGTGTGACGACCCAACGCCAGGATCGCCACATTGTACTGCAGCACCTGCGTCATCGGCAGCGGAATGCTCGTCAGACAGCCAGAGAGAGACCTGGTATCCACAACAACAGAATTAGTGACCAGACCGTCAGAAACCGACTCCGTAATGCAGGACTCCGATCCCGCAGGCCTTACAGAGGTCCTTTTCTCACTGATGCAAGAAGGCAACGACGCCTGCAATGGGCCTATCAGCACCGTGACTGGACACAAAGAATGTGGAACCAAGTCCTCTTTTCTGACGAGTCTCGCTTCAGACTGTCCAATTCTGATGGCCGTGTCAGGGTATACAGACGACCAGGGGAGCGATACTCAGATGCTGCAGTAGTGGAGCATGACAGATGGGGAGGACCAAGTGTCATGGTTTGGGCAGGAATTGCCTTTGCTTCAAGAACTGAGCTGGTGGTTGTTGATGGCGCTCTGACTGCCCAGCGCTACAGGGATGAGATTCTTCACCCACATGTTCTTCCATTCATGAGGCAACATCCAGAATTGGTGCTCCTGCAACAGGACAATGCCAGACCTCATGCAGCCAGGATAGTGCAGGCGTACCTGCAGGGACAACAGGTGCAGACCTTACCATGGCCAGCCTTCAGCCCAGACATGTCACCGATAGAGCACGCATGGGATGAACTTGAACGGCGAGTTCGCAGACGTCAGCATCAGCCGCAGAACATCAGGGAACTGACCAATGCAATTATTGAAGAGTGGAGGGTCATCCCTGTTGCTTTCCTGCAGAGACTGTTGAGATCGATGAGGGCCAGACTCCAAGCCTGCATTGTGGCTAGGGGTGGCCATACGCGTTATTGACTGTTTGTTATGTTAAAGAATCATTTACTATATACTGAGTCCTCATGTTTATTAATAAATCTCAAAAATTGCGTTTCTTTTTTTGACCAGTATATATATATATATATATATATATACAGAGTGGCCCAAAAGTAGATATACAGTTTCATATGTTGATTTTTTTAAATTCATTTTCCTTTCAGGGTAGATAATAATGGCTGGTAACCTGACTAATGACCATGGGGCGTCGATTGCGAGGGAGACGCAAGGGACATGCGGCACATGCCCCCCCCCCCACTTTCGTGGATGAAATGCTATAAATGCTAACTATTAATGGCACCTAATAAGACGTTATATGTCGTATTATATACAAATGTAATAGCAATATTATAAATTATTGTCATGAACACCAGTGTATATTTATCATGGAATTTAGCAGTCAATTTGCATTTTAATAATTGCACGTAACATTTGTGTGTTCTTGGTCATTAAGTACGCGAAATGGAAATATGTTAAATAAACGGTTTTGTTCCGTATCATTTTCGGTATCAAAGTGTGATCAAAGTGCAGTTTATTTGTTTTATATTTCACGAACCTATTTTGTTATCAGAATGTACATTGACCTCTGTTGTCTACAGGTAATAAAAGAGTTATGTCGGTTAAACATATGTGTGATATTACAGGGTGTCCGAGAATTATCTGTACAAGTTTTGGCTGTTATTAAAAGTCAACCATGAAGTGTAGAAATTCCAGTGTTGTCCCATTTTACAGAGAATCTCATTAAGTTTTTTCTGATACCAAGTTTTGACAAGTTTTTTAGAAATTCCAGTATGTCCGAAAATTATCTGTACAATTTCATCTTTTAATAAAATTCTTGATAACACGTAAAATTCTTAAACAAGATTATTTAGAATCTGTATTTTCAAAAGTTTCTTTTATTAAAGTAACGTTGTTACAAACATTCGATATGTGCTCCATTAGTGATTCGCAAAACATCCAATCGATACTCCAAATGTTGCCATGTACGCTGCAGCATATCCACATCAATTCGCTCAATAGCAGCTGTGATTCTTGCTTTCAAATCATCAATGTCTGTCACTCGCGTATTGTACACAAGATCTTTGACGAATCCCCAAAGAAAGAAATCACAGTGTGTGATGTCGGGAGATCTAGCCGGCCAATGAATTGCACCTCCACGGCCAATCCACCTGTTTGGGAATGTCTCATTCAGGGACTTACGGACGATCAAGGCCCAATGTGGCGGTGCGCCATCTTGCTGAAAAATGATGCGTGGATGCAGTGCTTCCAATTGCGGATAGACAAAGTGTTGCAACATGTCCAGGTAGGTATTGAAGGTCACTATTGATTCACCGAAGAAAATGGTCCAATCACGCGATCATGTAACAGGCCACACCACACATTAACTTTAGGACTGTCTCTGATGTGCTCTTCTATGCAATGTGGATTTTGTGACCCCCGTATGCGCACATTTTGTTTGTTTACCTTGCCTGAAACATGAAAAGTTGCCTCGTCCGAAAACATGATTCTTGCCAAGAACGCATTGTCCTGGTCGACTCTGTCAAGCAGAGTCATTGCAAATTCCTTACGGGAGACCTTATCTTCTTGCGTAATCTGTTGCAAGATTTGCAACTTGTAAGGATGCAACTTCGAACGTTTACGCAAGACATCATGCACTGTCGAACGAGGTATCTGTAACTCTCGTGATGCAATTCTTGTCGACTTGCGTGGACTGCGAACAAAAGCCTCTCGAATGCGCTCGACATTTTCAAAAGACGTTCGAGGCCGCCCTGCTCCTTTCTTATGCTCTACACTTCCAGTTTCCTTAAACCTTTTATACCAAGCTCGTATGGTTACTCTTGATGGAGGGTTTCTGTTGTAATTAGTTCTAAACCTTCGTTGAACTTGTGTATCTGATTTTGTTTCGATAAACCATTCAACACACTGTGCTTTCTCCTGTGGATTCATTAAGGATGAGGGGTGTGTATGAATATCTGAAAAAGAAAAAACTTGTCAAAACTTGTTATCAGAAAAAACTTAATGAGTTTCTCTGTAAAATGGGACAACACTGGAATTTCTACACTTCATGGTTGACTTTTAATAATAACCAAAAATTGTACAGATAATTCTCGGACACCCTGTATATATATATATATATATATATAATATATATATAATATATATATATATATATATATATATATATATCTTAGCAGATAGCTGGTGAGGGAAGCTATATTTTTGGGGCTTCTTTGCAAGTGACCCATTGCCCACATTGGGCTAACATCATGAAAAAGAAAAACTATTGTGTTTGTCATTTACCATTACTTATTTGGACTACAAGTGAATTTAATTTCCCAGAAGAGTTCCTTGTTCCATGCATGGTCTGTGTGTGTCTGTGTGTGTGTGTGTGTGTGTGTCTGTCTGTGTGTGTGTCTGTGTGGTTATATATATATATATATATATTATATATATATATATTATATATATATATATATATACAGGGTGTCCCATTAGTCCGGCATCATAGGAGAAATTCATATTTTTCTATTTCTATAGACCATAATTCATATTTTCTTATGCTCAGGATGCCAATTTCCCATCCACCATTCTGTTCAGTAACGAGGCTGTTTTTATGGAAATGGTGAGGTAAATCGACAGAACACCCGCTACTGGTCTCAAAACAACCCTCATAGTCCAGGCAATTTGTAGTTAGACCTGGGCAAAATTGCTTCAGAAGCTTTCTAAACCGTTTCCAGCTCAGGAACCATTGCCGAATAACATATCCAAAATCCGACAAAATTGGACCCCGGGAACACCCCAAAAATGAAATTCAAAATGGCGGACTGAATGTTTCCTACGAAAAAAAATATATATATAATTTACGCTTTTATTTATAGAGATACATTTGATGCTTTTTCTTTCAGTTGTAATGTTTTAAATAATTCAACAATATACAACACAACCAGTTATTACGCAAATATAATGTTATATGGCTTTTTACAGATTTTTATAATCAATAATACAACAATTATTTTTTTCCCAGTTTCAAGTTATGTTCATTACAGAAGAAGTGATACCTGGTCACAAACATACAGAAATTAATCCTCTTCATCACTATCATCGGATAGATTACCGGTACTTGGGTTGTTATCGCAACCACTGATTTGGCACTCGCCACAAGCGGCTGAACAGGGCATTCCATTACGCTTGCATCCACATCTTGAAGTAGCACATTTCGTCTTGCAGGAGCAGCGGATCATGTTGAGTAGATAATTTGGAGCTGGTGGCTTGTCGCAGGCTGTAGGGTAGTAGGAATTATTCTTTACATACCAACCCCACTGTTCTGCATCGATCTTCTCTTCTGTAAACTTCCAGATTAGTATTTGAAAGTATGTGCGAAAGCTGTGGTACTTTGTGGACGCATCGGTAGGTGGCAAACGTTCGGGTGTAACAAAAGATTTAGCTGTAGCTACCTTTTCAACTAACATTCGATGACGTAGTGCGTTAGTGGATTCAAGTGTTTTGCAGCCATACAACAGAAGCATTGCCTTTCTTCCAGCGGCTTCAATGTCAGAGTGTTGGCAACAATCAGAACAGAATGTATTTGCAACTGAACGGAGTTCAGCCACCTTCATCAGTGTGTCGAATGCTTTGGCTTTACCGATCGAAAAAATTCTGGATGTGCTATCACAGCCCGTGAAAGCATGCACAAACAGGAGATACTTGCAGATGTCATTGCCTAACAATGATTGAATGCTGAGAATATCATACACAGGATTAGGAGATGGTCCCCGTCTTATATCGCTGCGATAGTACAACTTGAAACCACTGTCCTTGGCATGGTACAGAAGGAGAATCAGCAAGTCGGTGTCTTCCCCTATTACTGTTGTAGTTGCATTTTCTGATGAGGAAACTGCTGCATGAACGATGTCCACATCAGCATCCCCATCTGCGTTGTGAACAGTACACCCGTGCTTCTTCAACATCTCACCTACGAGGGAAATAAATGCTTGCTTGTTGTTTTCATTAGCCAAGAAGTGTTCCTTCTGGCCAACAAACTTCATGCTTGGACTGAGATTCACATTTCTGCTTGTCTTGGTGCTGCGTCTTCTGTGGGTCATGTCCTTGATCGTATCAGAGCTGCTGTAGCCATCAAAAACAATGATTGCTTTTCCATATGTTTTCAGAGTGAAATCGGCATATGAGTTGGCGATGCTGTCATATGTTTCATCTTGACGCCAGGAAACACGATGTAGTAGAGATCCACCATCCAATACGTACTGGTCTGTGCACTGAATTTCTTGAACTTCTTCCATGCGTAAAGTGTCAGTGTATTTGATTATTGCATGAGCTAGCTGAGACTTATCGGGTTTCCTCAAGATACTTCGTGATTCGAACAATGCAGGAGGATATGCACACAGTTCGTAACACATGACATCTTCAAGATTCATGTCTCCGCCAGTGGCAACAGTCATCATTCTCTAAAACAGTAGTGCAGGATCTACTTCTATATCTGAAGCATCAGTGATCACAACGGCAGAAGCAGATCCTAGTGTTTTCACTTTGTCAGATCTTTTGGCAGAATATGTAAAGGCTTGTTTCCCAATCATTTTTACGACAATGTTCGTACCGATTGAATGCAATTGATGAACGTTAACTCCAGGATCAGCAGTTAGCCCTGTTACAATGTTGCAGAGACCCGAGGTAGAATGGAATGGGGATAAGGATTCCAGACGTTCAAGTACTTTCTTCATGTCATTACTGTCCCTGATTTGTCTACTTCCCCTCATTTCCTTGTGCTGTTCACTACTTTCCAACAAAACTCTGGTGTATTCCTGCATTGCTAAGTTATAAGTGGAACACAGAGGCATAGAAAAGAGCCACGTTGTCCTTTGGATGTCTGTAAATCCACTTCCGCGGTGTCAGTCCGCCTCTGCTTTTCAGGGAACGCATTAGTACTTGTTCTATCACCAGGTCTGTGCCGAGTCCGGCCCATAATCTGTCGCTTCTTCTTACCACAAACTTACCTTCCTGGAACATTTTGTTAACGGCTGGATTTTCAGAAGGCAAACTTAACATTTTCTGCAGGTACAGGTATATCGATTTCAGGTAATTGTGATGTCCGGCTGCTGCAATTATGGGATGGTCTCCAGCATAGCTTGCAAGTGCAAATTAGGGGTTAAAACCGGTATTGAAATACCGGTATTAATACCGGTATTGAAGAAGTACAATAATACCGATACCGATATTATAGGTTTTCGGTATTGACAAAATTGCTATTGTAAAATTTAGGCAATTTAGTCCTCCGATGGGCAAATAAACTGTTTTTGGAGGATTCGGAGAAAAAAAAAGTTTCGGGGTATTTTGCAGTTAACCTCTTTTTTTCATTTTCTATTCCTTTCTATCAAAGAAAACTATTTATTGCACTAGCTTTAAGAGTGATTCATTCAACTGTAGCCATTTCTTCAACAGAGTGGGAAATTATTGAAAACCTTTATGACACCTTACGTCCTGTTGAAATAATTCTTAAAGGGTTATGCTCGAAAGATGCATCACTCCTGACAGCTGAATCATCAATGAAATTTATTTCAAAGAAACTAGGAGAGAAAAATAATCCAATAGCAAGAGAGTTAAAAGATTGTCTTAGAAATCGTTACATTTCAAGAAGACAGCAAGACATTGTAGGTTTAATCAAATATCTTCATAATCCCGAAGTTTTAAAAGTTCAAGAAGAGGAAAGTTTTTCTGTTCCATCAAAATTAGTTCTCAAAAGAACTGCAGAAAGGCTCCATAAAAGACTTTTCCCTAAGAATGTGGTTGATTTGGAGATAGAAATGGAAGAACAGGAATTTCCATGTAACCCTGAAAATGTAGCTGCAAATAAGACTGAAGTGGAAGCAGATTCATTACTGAGTGAATACATGCAAGAAATGGACAAACTAGGAAAAGTGCCATCTAAAAAAAATTCCATTGATTTTGATGTTACTAATGAATTTAAAAGCTTGGAAGTTACTTTACAGAGAAGTGAGAATTTAGAGAAGCTGTACAAGGCACTGCTTTCAATTAAACCTACAAGTGCAGAATCAGAAAGAGCCTTTTCTGCTGCAGGCCTATTTCTGACGAAACTGAGATCAAGTCTATCTGAACAATCCCTAGATGCTCTTTGTTTCCTCAAAACATACTTTCAAAATCAAACTGAGAAATAAATATTTAGATACTAATAATTTCTATCTACCCCAGTAGTTGTATAATAATATGCTAAAAAAAAATTCAAATAATATTTTTATTACAATTTAGTAATTTACTGTATAAACTTTTTCGAATAGAATGCCATCTATTTGGAGTTGGTCATTAATTTATAGTAAATATGGTGAGTACTGCAAGTCCCTCAGACTTGTGGGAGGGTTGGTAGGGTGGCACCATAATAAATCAAAATAAATTATTTTTTTCATAATACCGGTATCAATACCGGGATTAGCATAATTGCCTCCAAATACCGGTATTGAAAATTTTCGGTATTATGCAAACACTAGTGCAAATCCCACGAGCCGGTTCTGTCTGCTGTTATCAAGGAACGTGCAATGTTGATCATTCGCTGATATTCCAACCAGAGTTGACTTGTTTGCGAAGTAGATTGTAGGTCAGTTTTCTTCGCATCCAAAGTGGTAGCAATCTGAGACAATGCATTCGAAGATTCCACATCCTCAACCGATTGTTTGGCGGTCATAACATCGTCGAGCAGGTCACAAGCTTCCTTATGGAGGTCATGAGGAGTTCCATCTTCATTACGAGGGAAAACGTCTGCGACTAGTAAGGTACTAAGAGCTGCATCTACTATCATATGACCACGTATCGCTCTTGAAACAGCTTTTCCAGACATCATGTGTTGCACGGCATTTGGTCCGTATATTTCTTGAAGTACTTCAGACAATCCTGAACCATTTATAAGAGTACCGACTGCTCCCAAAAGATTCATCAGTGTGTGAAATGATCCCAGCATTAAAACAATGTCCTGCAGGTCTCTCTGTTCATTGATGATTTGGGAAGCTTTCCAGAACAAAGGCTGATCAAAGGTAATAATGCATGAGACTTTTTGATCGCGTGCTATCTTGCTCAAATATAGTAATGTCGAAAATATGCAGGTCATGTCAGTTGGCGACATATCTATGATGGGAAGGAACGTGATCGACGCCACACCTGGATGTGAGACACTTGATCCACCGTGAATTGCCTACATTGTTCCGGGCCAACTTGGACCTGATCTTTCTGCTGAAGATATCTGCCAGAGAAGACTAAGTCGACTTATGGTGGCAGTGGGTACTGGAAGTTCGCGGAATGAGATGTCCCTCAACATGCTTCTCGCGTGTCTATATTCCCTAATGTCAATGGTTGCAATCTTCTTAATGTCATTGTCACCAACATTATGCCTGTGAATAGAAGGGTGGATCTTGATCTTCAGAGTTATTGCGGCAATCATACCCATTCCATGAAAGGTATTCTTCCCATCCAAAGTGCAGACATCATGATCGACGTTATCTGCTGCTAGAAGGACTGCAGTGTTTTCATCAACAGTAAAAGAGCCAGACCCACTTGCCAGCGCCGCGTTTCTTTCGAATCTTGTTACTTCTGCATACGACGAACAGTAACCCAGCTGATGGAGAACGTCAATAAGGTACCTTGACCTAAAGTTGTGGTGTAGCTGAACCGACAAACCGATCTGTAGTGGACATAGTAATCCTCTAGGACGGGTTGCTTGCATAATGCTCTGCCCAATTGCACCTATTTTTCTTGAAGCATCCTGTCCCGCAAATGCTTTTGATAATAGCAATTTCAGACTGTTGGGAATGTAATCAAGAGCACTTTCTGCAGTGATGTCATTTGGAGATAGATACACATCTTTTCTAGGCGAGTCGACAGACTTGATATCACTTCTGATTATTTTTGCAGCAGCTTCTACTAGGTAAATCTTCTGTAGCTCTATATCTATATCACATTCTTTCGACTTTTTGTGATAATCTATAAGAATTTCATTAGCTGTCTCTCGTAGTGTTACTACATCTGCCTTCCCACTTTCACCTGATATTATGATCTTGTCTCCGTAACGTTCTAAAAGCTTTCTCTTCATGTGCCTGCGTTCGTAGACAGAGCTCTGACTTCCTTGAAGATATTCCTCCATTTTGGAAATTAGGTCTCCAATCAACAGTTGTTCATCATCATTCTCTTCCAGGTAAGCACAGGTCTGAAGGAATGCTTGGTGTTGCTCTTCATTAGTTGGTCTCCCTTTCTTCGAATCATGATCGTCGGAGGAGTATGCGCGAGGAATGTTTTTTCCACTTCGAAAATTTACGCTGCAGGTGTGATGGTAGACACAATCTGCAGCAGGAAGATCACGAAGATAATACTCCAGACGGCCTTTTACATTAAATGACCATTCATCGCAGCGGCTTTCACAGCACCTTTTTATGGTTTCGGAGAACTCTGTAGTTCTTATTTTGACATGCTCTGATTTTGGTTTGTGTTTGGAAAAAAAGTCCACAAAGGTATCACAAAACAAACAGTGAGTAGCACTGGAAAATGCGTATTCATGAAAACGAGCACTTTTCCTTGGTATTGCCTCGGCTGCGGTCTGTCGCTTCTTTATTTCAATGGTCTTTTTATCCGTAAACCTTTTCCTACATACAACGTGAACACTTATTCCAGCTGTTGCAACAACATCGCTTCCACGGCTGCGGCTGGATGCATTTATACCATCTGCTCCTTTTTGCGAGATGTGAACCACTTCCTGTCCGCTGTCCAATTTCTCCTTACAAATCACGCACAATTCTTCAGGGGTCTGCATTCTTGAAGGCGGACGCACACCGAGTCAGCCGTACACCGAGTCAGTATGAAACAGAAAACACAAATTAATAAACTGTGTTGCAGTATTTAAAAGGAGTACATAATAACAGTTTTAAAGAAAATGACAAGCACAAATACGCAGATTTGATAGTGGGTAGTAGGAATTAAAGAGTTGTATATAATATAAGTTTATAAAGATGTAGCAATGTCCATTCTCACATACACTCCATACAGTATATTTTATTTACATTACGTGACGTCATAGTTTAATACTAGCCGCCTAATACAATTTTTAGTGTCATATAGGTTAATTTAGAAACGAAAATGTGTTTTAAAACATTTTACTGATCAAGAAAAACGTCATAACTCTCTCTACAAAGCGAAATTAAAATTTATTGTATTTCGTAGGAAACTGCCAGTCCGCCATTTTGAATTTCATTTTTGGGGGTGTTCCCGGGGTCCAATTTTGTCGGATTTTGGATATGTTATTCTGCAATGGTTCCTGAGCTGGAAACAGTTTAGAAAGCTTCTGAAGCAATTTTGCCCAGGTTGAAGCTATTTTTGCTCTAGATTGCCTGGACAACAACTTTAACGCGTGTTGTTACGATTATTTTAAGTTCATCTGTCTTTTATGAGAACGACGATGAAGCTATTGCATTTCTGCGTAAACATGGCGTTCTTCCTAATTCTGTGGAGTGTCCACACTATGAAATGCCCTGCGAACTACGACAGGATAAACATCAGTGGTATTGTAACCGGTTACGGAGCTACAACAAAGGAAAGAAAAGGAAACAGTGCAACTACGTTGTCTCAGATTACCGTGGTACATTCCTAAAAAACACGCATTTGCCACCCTGGAAACTGGTTCTATTTGTTAACCATTGGCTTCAAAAACAATGGGATCACGCCACTGTGCAGTACAAGCCGTGCCCATGCCACAGGAGGAAGTGCTTGACGAGGAAATAGGTGACCCTCTGCCTATTCCTGGTCCTTCTTTGTGTAATAACTGAATACAACGGTGATTATGTGCTTGCTTATTATATGCTGCTCAGGTTAGGTTAGGGTAGGTTAAGTTAGGCTATAACTTATAAACGCATTATCAGCGACAAAAATAAATGTCACCATCGTGTTCAGCACGTCAAAATACATAGAAATCCGGTATCGGAAATTAAAAAAACGCATGTCCGAAAGTAAAATTTACCCTAAAATGGCATGACCTTTGAAATACAAGTTTTCATGACAATATACAAGCCATTTATATAGGCCGTTCTAATCTAAGAAATTTACCATAATTTATTTAAATGTAATTGTATAATTATTAAAAAATTAAAATACTGTATACAGTATTTGCACCGATTAACTTGGACATAGCTTAACAATTTGAGAATGATTCAACTTTTTTTAATTTTAACCCTTTCTGTCATAGGGTTGCCAAGTCAACAGATCTTGAATAAAGGACACTTGCACGCTACCATATATTCCATTGCTTATCATGATAAAAATTTACTTGTGCAACATTTTTTACAATTTCTTTATTATATTCATGGATAAAATATGTCTAGAAAGTCGTACAAGTCGCTGAAATAAAGAACTGTCCTTTGAAATAAAGGACACTTGGCAACCCTACGGCCCTTTCATCACAGTAGAACTGTAATACCACCGAAAATAGTAGAAAAATACAACTTTTCTACAAATTCTTCTACCTGTTTATATGGATTTAGTGTAGTTGTCAGGAAAGAAACCCAAAATGGAGTACTAGTTACTAAAATATTTAGTTTTGAATAACAATAAATCCCGCTCTCTTTGGTCTAAAAAAAATATTCATGAACAAATGAGTTAATAGGCCAACAAAATTATACCCTAAATCAACTTTATAAGGAAAACCTGTTATAGCGAATAATTACGGAGAAGAGAAACTTCAATGCAACGAACAACTTAGAATAACAGAACATTGATAAAAGTGACGGCTTACAACGCAAGTATGGCTCTAACGGATAAATTGGTATGATTATCAGGTCTTTTTATAAAGAGCACTTCTATATAAAGAACGGCTTTTCATCCATGGAATTCGACAATGTGAACATGAAGGCCGCTGGGACGCACGTAGGAGAATAATAGCCTTATATCCAGGGGTGTAAAAAGTATTAAAATATGTTACTCAAGTTCAAGTACAAGTACTTTATCGAAAAGTTACTCGAGTACAAGTAAAAGTATCCATCCTGAAATTTACTTAAGTTAGAGTAAAAAAGTATCTACTGGATAAAGTACTCAAGTATCAAAAGTAAAAAGTACTCGCCTACAGTTCTCGCAAACCATACCAGTACATTTATGCTATGGGCCATGAGGGCTTTAAACAAACTGCTGTATGTAAAAGATTTGTCAAAATACGTAAATTACCAGTGATGTAAGATTTGTCTTTCTTTTAGGTATCTACAACACATTTTGTTGTATATAATTGATTATTGCGATATCCAAAACTACACTTAGGGTTTAAACCAACTCATGCAGTCAATTATGCATGAACTTGTTACAGCTGTCATACCAGTAATGAATATTGCACAAATCTTATTGTTTCAGAATAAATAAGGAATTAAATATAAGGAACAAATATAAGGAATTAAAAAACAGGTATATACTGTACATATAACCATTAAAACCAACTATTACTGGTCAAAA
Source organism: Bathynomus jamesi (assembly GCA_023014485.1). NCBI lineage: Eukaryota > Metazoa > Arthropoda > Malacostraca > Isopoda > Cirolanidae > Bathynomus > Bathynomus jamesi. The sequence continues at coordinate 84,070 of JAJOZX010007574.1, forward strand.
AAAAAACGCAATTAGTACTGGTCAAAAAAAGAAACGCAATTTTTGAGATTTATTAATAAACATGAGGACTCAGTATATAGTAAATGATTCTTTAACATAACAAACAGTCAATAACGCGTATGGCCACCCCTAGCCACTTGGTTCCACATTCTTTGTGTCCAGTCACGGTGCTGATAGGCCCATTGCAGGCGTCGTTGCCTTCTTGCATCAGTGAGAAAAGGACCTCTGTAAGGCCTGCAGGATCGGAGTCCTGCATTACGGAGTCGGTTTCTGACGGTCTGGTCACTAATTCTGTTGTTGTGGATACCAGGTGTCTCTCTGGCTGTCTGACGAGCATTCCGCTGCCGATGACGCAGGTGCTGCAGTACAATGTGGCGATCCTGGGATCGTATAGTCGAACACTTAGAAGTGCATAATCTGGTTAGAAATACGCAACACGGTTTTAGGCGAAACAAATCTTGCTTAACTAATCTTTTAGAATTTTTCCAAAGCGTGGTTGACGTTTACGATAGACATCGGGCGGTTGATGTAGTGTATTTAGATTTTCAAAAAGCGTTTGACACCGTGCCGCACAAAAGACTCATTGAAAAAACTAAGGCTCATGGAATCAGGGGTGTAGTAATAAATTGGCTAGAAGAGTGGTTGCGAGGCAGGAAACAGAGGGTGGTCGTTGATGGAGCGGAGTCGTGTTGGGCTAATGTAGCGAGTGGCGTTCCTCAGGGTTCTGTATTGGGCTCCTTGCTTTTTCTTATATATATAAACGATTTAGATGTCGGCCTAGTCAGTACAGTTTCAAAGTTTGCGGATGACACGAAGCTGGGTGGTAGGGCGATTAATGACGAAGATAGAGGTAAAATTCAGGAAGATCTGAATAAAATCGTTGATTGGTCAGTCACATGGCAAATGAGATTTAACGTGGATAAGTGCAAAATTTTGCATATAGGTTCGCTTAACGGTAATTTTGCGTATAGTATGTCAGGGAAAGATTTAACAAGCGTAGAGCAGGAAAAAGATTTAGGAGTTATAGTCACTGGTGATTTAAAAGTAGCGAAACAAAGTACAGCAGCGGTCAATAAGGCGAACAAAGTGTTAGGGTTTATAGCTCGAAATTTTGAGTACAAATCACGCGATATTATAGTTCCTCTTTATAAATCATTAGTTAGACCCCATTTGGAGTACGCGGTCCAATTTTGGAATCCGCATATGCGCAAAGATATAGACAAAATCGAAAGAGTTCAAAGACGAGCAACTAAGATGATTCCGTCTCTTAGGTCAAAGTCGTACAAGGATAGGCTTAAGGAGTTAAAATTGACTACTCTCGAGACTAGGAGGTTAAGGGGTGATCTAATCCAGGTTTTCAAAATTATGAATGGGTTTGATAACGTAGATAGAGATAGTTTTTTCGAAATATCTCAATATAATAGGACTAGAAATAACGGGTGTAAGTTGACAAGTAGAAGGTTCGAGACAGCAGTTGCGAAAAACTTTTTTACGCATAGAATAGTAAATAGCTGGAATAGTTTGCCGGTAGAAGTAATTAGTAGCACGTCTATAAACATGTTTAAAAATCGATTAGACGCGCATGTTGATAGAAAGGGTATAGTTTAAGGTAGTAAAATTAAGGCTTTGTGGGGATAGATCCCACAGCTCAACACAAGTATTGTGGGATATAGGGAGGCAGCGTCTTGGGTTAGGGGATACTCTCTGTCCTTACACACCCCATTTAAAGAGATTCCTCTGCCGAGCGGTGCCCCCCATAGTACGGTGAGGTATTGAAAAACTCATGATCTTCACTTGCCCCACAAACACCTTTAAATGGGAGACCCATAATGGGTGCACACACATTTCTACATTACTGTACAGTCTTTACAGCCACACCTACACTTTTCCTCGTAAGTGTATATATTGTAATGTATATGGTTGTAAATTTTGACTTGGTCCGCAATCGATATGGACCGTGACTTGATGGATACCGTAATGAAATTGACTGGATTCTTTGGATCTGATATATTTGCATGTCCGTTATAAATAGATATAGAGTGTAACATTTGTGGATAGTAGTCTATTATGACTTGATCCTCTGGATCCAGAGATTCTATCTTTAGTTTTAAATCGATAATTAATTAGTTTTAAATTGATAATTATTTAGTTTCGTAAAAATTGGTCGTTGCCAAATTACCGGCAGTTTTTACATAAATTTCTTATGTTCTTGTGGTTCGGAACCCACGTAAAATTGTAGGTCCCCTCCGCCACCACGGAGGACATACACAATACACGATTACGAACACAGTTAGGTAGACCAGCCATGAGTGGATCCTAGGGTCTTTGTTGGTCTGAAACATTATAACATTATAACATTAGATTGGGCTGGGATGCACATGCATTCGTTGTGCAACTTGGATAGCAGACATGCCTGCATCCAACATGCCCAAGGCACGACCTCTGTTGACCTCTGAGAGTCGTGGCATGCCTCAATCGCGGGAAAAAGTTTGGTTTTCTCAACGGGCAGTGTGTATTCTGTGAAGTCATAGAAAAAATGCATGTCTTCATAAAGAATACATTCAATTTAATCTCTGTTTATTGTTTGTAACAAAATGGCGTCTTAGCCGGGATTAGTCAGGTTTAAAAACATGCACTAAGTGGCTTTAAAAGATTTGAACAAACATTTAACCATAATCTTGAAACTGTGATAATACCACTAACAACTTAAATTTTACACCATATGCAAGCTAATTGCGTTTCTTTTTTTGACCAGTATATATTATGCGCAAAATTTCTTTTTCAATTTTAAAAGCAACTAATTTTCGAAGTTTTAAGAATAGTAACGAAATGGATAAAATGAATTTTACTCGAGTAAAAGTACAAGTAATTCTCCCCAAAATTACTTCAGTTAGAGTAAAAGTAATTGAAAATATAAATACAGTACTTTTTAAAAAGTAGATACTAGAAAAAGTTACTTATGTATGGTATTTAAGTAAAATTACTTCGTTACCTTTACATCCCTGCTTATATCTCATTATTAGTGGATCCAAGGGGTGGGGCAAAGGGGCCATGGTTCTCCCAAAACTGATAAAGGTAGAACTCTCACCACTTTTAGCCAATCCCAAAGGCCACGTAAAATACTTTTCCTGACCCTTTCCCTTTTTCTTCATATTATCTACAAAATTGTTTTTTTTATATCTACTTACCTTTCTTATTTACCTGAAGAAATCCGTACATTGGGTCACGGATTCATAAAATTTTGCCAAGGCCCTCACATTTGGGATGTATGTATGCGTGCATTGCATTGCATCGCATTTCTTTAATGATGAAAAGGTGTTTTGATGGTGGAAGAGGAAACAGCTGAATACATTTCAAACATTGTTTTTGGAGCACTATAATATAAAAAAGACAGGATCTATTCCACCAAGCCTAAGATACTTGAAGACATAAAGACCAAAGTCTATGAGGTAATGAACAACATTACCAAAAATTATGTCAAACATTTGGGTATGGTTGAATATTGTTAAGAAAAAAAAATGGCGATTGCACCGAACAAGTTGCTTAATTAAGGTTAATAATCCATGTTTTACGTGCCTATTGCGTTTATCTGTGTCTAGATTCCTTTTTTTTTATTTAGCTCAAAAAACTTTATTTAGAAGTTGGGGCAGTATTTTGGGACATCTGGTTTGTGTATATATATACATATATATATATATATATATATATATGCATTATGCACCTCGGTGGTGTAGTGGTTAGCGTCGCTGACTACGAACCCATCGGTCCCCCGGATCGAGACCCGGTGACGGCAGGCGGCACATAGCAAAGCCCAGCTGTTCATCCTTCCACACAAAAAGTAGTTGGTAGACAAATGGGTATCCTGGGTAGCCTAGTGGTTAAGAAGCTGAGCTGCTGATCGGGAGGTCGTGAGAGCGAGTCCGGGCAAGGACTTTGTAATTTCTGACTGCCCGTGGTGTGGCGTGGTTCAGATTCCACGTTAAACTGTAGGTCTAAGGTGGAGTGACAAGCTTGACCTTCGTCATAACAAACAATTCGGACGGAAGCAAAACCAAGGTTAACCAAGGTTATATACAGAGCCGTCATTGGACGAAACGGTGACCTCTCGCCCTCGGAAGGAAAACTGTAAATTGACGATTTTTTAAGCAATCATGAGAATCATAACTAAGTGTAGGTATTTTAATGAAACAACTGTACGTTCTTTCATGAAAATACAGAATGATTACAATAGAACATTAAAAAGGAACCTTTCGCACCTTCTTCATGGCAAAGTCCTGAATACATTCCGAAAAATTCTGGGAGTGAGCACTGTCATTTTCAATGAACAGGATGCAAGTGACGTCAATCTGTTTTGTATAAATTGCAGAACTTGAATAGGGGTGTGCACTTCATTCTGCAGGATGTGGCAGAGGTGGTCCAATTCAGTACAAAGATCTACGCTGTTAATGTCAGTGTTCCACGTCGGTCAAAGCTTGGTGTAAGCTCATGCAGTGCTTCAGTAGAGTCCTTCTCCGGAAGACAGCTGAAATCGTAGAGAATCCCCCAAGTTTTTTGGTATTCCGTCAGCTTAGCGCCTTGGGCTGTCGTACGTATCGCCCGTCCCTTACAGCGGCCGTATATATATATACACACAGTGTGTATATGTGTACACACACACACACACATATATATATATATATATATATATATATATATATATATACAGTGATGGGCATCGATACATGAAAATCGCTAAAGCGATACCGATACATGAAGAACGTCTTAGGCGATACCGATACGCCGATACTTTCTAGACGTCTTAAGCGATACCGATACCGATACATGCATCGCCGGTACATTTTTATAATTATTCATTTAATATGTAGGTATTAGATATTATTGTTTATACTAGTAATTTGTACGCACTGTAAGTAAAATCAACGACATTTTAATGGGTTTTATAGATGTAAATAAAAACAATTGCTTTATTTAATGAAAGTATGTTTTAATTTTGTAGGATACATGAATTACTGAAAATATTACACTAACAATTAAAAGTAATTACTATTACCCTTCAAAAATACCAGCTGGCTAAACATCTGGTCAGACAGTCTATTCCTTTTTGGAGCGTGAATGTGACCAGCCAAACTAAACAACCGTTCTACAGGAGCAGAGGATGGTAGTGGTGTGTTATACTTCAGGAAGACCCGTAGAATTCCTGGGTACTGCCTCAGAGATTGGAGAGAATGACTTCCGTCACCCAGATACTGTAAAACTTTCATCTCAGTGGAATCTTGGGTTGCAGAGACATTAGTGGAAGCAGACTCATAACAGAAGAAATCATCTGCACTTCCGTCAGATGCAGCATCACTTAGTTGTTGCTGGGGGGTCTGCTCGCTGAGGCTCTTAACAGCATTAACCAACATTTCTTGAACCCTCTTTTTGACAGTTAGTATTAAATTTGCCTTTTATTATCATCCACTTTAACTTGAACAGAGGATTTGAAGACGATGCCAGTATTGCTGCTTTACACTCATGCGACGCATCAGGCGCAGAAACTTTTCAAACCGCTTAGTGAACCCTACTGTGACTGCATTGAGAAGTGGCTGACAATGACGCAATGCCTCCGAATTCAAACGCTCTAGCTTCTTCTCTACAGCTAACAATGTTTCTATATTATGGTTAATTAATCTCAATAACAAGTACAAACGTGTTTAAACGTTGCGCCGTACTGTGTGATGTGACCAGTAGAGTAGTACTGTCATTAAATAAATATTTAATATTATTATTATTTATGTATATTCATAAATATAACTCAGTAGTGTCATATTATAACATCTATTTAAATATTAAAAAATTCTTATTAATGTATCGATGTATCGAAGTATCGATTTTTTTCGATACATTTAAGAAAATTTACCTTAGCGATACCGATAAATCGATACTTTTGTCAAGTAGCTAAAGCGATACCGATACCGATACAAAAGTATCGATCGATATGTATCGGCGATACATGTATCTAGATACTGCCCATCACTGCATATATATATATATATATATATACAGTGATGAGCTACTAAAATCTTAACCGGTTCCCTATATAAAAAATTCTGATTTAAAGGATGTGCCACAGTATGTAGTTTTTGTACCTTTCTCCATAAGATGTGGCAATGCATTATGTCATTGGGAGTTGTACTCGTACTTAACAATAAAAAAAATTAATTTAGAATAAATTTGAAAAGAAAAAAATATGAATATTTAAGTATATTACTTATTACTAATTAGGTAGTAATTACAAAATAGCTTCAAGATTATTATTTTGTACACCGTTTTATAAGATTATTCGGTTTTAAGATAATTTTATAACTTTGTTTTCGTAACAATTTTTAACAACCGGTTCTAAAATGCTTCAAAATTTTAATAACCGGTTCGCGCGAACTGGTGCGAACCGGCTCCAGCTCACCAGTGTGTGTGTGTGTGACTGTGTGTGTGTGTGTGTGTATACATACATACATACACACTTACACAGTATACACACACTTGATTAAAGGGTTTGTTCTTGGGGAACCGCAACTTAGTGAGGAATAAGAGGACGAGAAGGTGGTACATATTTATTAATCAGACGTTTCTGAAATTCAATTTCCATCATCAGTGAAACATTAAAAATTGTTTGAATGTTTTACTGATGATGGAAATTGAATTTCAGAAACGTCTGATTAATAGACATGTACCAGCTTCTCGTCATATATATATATATATATATATATATATATATATATATAGAAGAGAGAGAGAGAGAGAGAGAGAGAGAGAGAGAGAGAGAGAGAGAGAGAGAGAGGACGAGAAGCTGGTACATGTTTATTAATCAGACGTTTCGGAAATTCAATTTCCATCAGTGAAACATTCAAACAATTTTTAATGTTTCACTGATAATGGAAATTGAATTTCAGAAACGTCTGATATATATATATATATATATACAGGGCGTCCCAAAAAATGTATACACACTTTAACAGCTGATAGCTCAATTGATGTTTCTTTCTTTCCAAGTTAAACCCATTAGAATTAATAATGGCAGTCAGACTAAGCTTTGAACAAAGGAAATTCATTCGAAAATGCTACTGGAAGTGTGAAAACGCAGTTGAAGTGCAAAGACAGTTTAGGAGGGAGTTTCAAACAGATCCACCAACGCGACTTACCATCACTCGAATTAGAGATAAGTTTGAAGCCGATGGAACTGTTCAGAATGTCCACAAGAAGCGTTCCGGAAGACCACGGACATCGACAAGCCCCACAAAGCAAGAAAGAGTACTGGAAACGTATCACCAAAGTCCAAGAAAATCTGTGCGGCAAGCGAGTCGTGAGGTAGGAATTTCAGAATCGTCTGTCCAACGCATTTTGAAGCGCTGTCAATGGAAAAGTTACATTCCAAGATTAGTCCATGCTATTAATGAAGATGATGATGATCCGGACCGAAGAGTGGAGTATTGCGAGTGGTACTTGGCACGATGTGGATGTGGATTGGACGAAGGGGTTTCGTAGAATACCCTCCGCGTTCACCAGACCTCACACCACTAGACTTTTTTTTATGGGGATACTTAAAAGACAAAGTCTACGCTATAAAACCTGCAACAGTCGCTGAATTGAGAGCAGCCATTGAACGAGAATGCACACAAATACCAAACGAAATGTTTCGTGATGTTTGCGATTCCATTGCTTCGCGTTATCAGCAGTGCCTGGACCAGAACGGACGTCAGTTTGAAAACAGGCGTTGACAAAACAATTAAATAATGTCTGTAGATTCTATTACATTTTGAAAATGAAATGTATTTTAATAAACACTGCCTTTATAAGTATTTAAAGTGTGTATACATTTTTTTGGGACGCCCTGTATATGGGTGTGCCCATTGTATATATGACAAAATTTTAAAATTGACTTACAGCTTAGCACACAATGTGAATTGGTGACATATCGAAACAAAACTTTTCAGGAAAAATCTTGTTCAATTTAATGAATATTACGTGGGTGCTCAACGACTTCAAAAGCTCAAGTCTAAACCTGTCATTCTCAGTCACTCGCGAACCTTACGTCGGTGCAGATAGGCAATGCTAATTTTTCTCACACGCTCACAAACACGCTTACATGTGTGTATACGTATTAGAGGCCTGCGCGGGTTGCCCACGGGTGTGGGTACCCAGGGGTATCCACATTGCGGGCGTGATGTGGGCCCCACTTCAAAATACTTGCGGGGCGGGTGCGGGTCGGGTGCGGGTGCGGGTCAAGTTAAGGTGCCCGCGCAGACCTCTAATGCGTATACAACCATATATATATATATATAGTTTTTCTGTAACAACCATACATATATATATATAATTGTGTGTTTCTGTTTCAGATTTTCAGATAGTGTTTAGAACATGATATTCGATCCTTATAGTTGTTAAACAAAATTATGTCTTCTACAAGATGTAAAGAAGCTGTTTATCTGTTAGAAATTCCATTTGCGCACCGACCAGAGACAAAACTACCACTAAAAAAGGAAATTTTGTCAGTTTATTTTTTTCATTTGCACGAAGAAAAATGCTCCCGTAAGGAGTCTATAAATTTATTAGCAGAGGAATTGATGAATATATGGGACGAGGCAAAAATTGCAACGAGCCACAAACCTTATGTTATCAAACTGATTAATAAACTTGTTGATGATTATAATTTATTGAAAAAGAATAAAAGTAGGAAAACAGAGACTCAGGGTTCAAAGGAACAAAAGTTTGTCAAATCTCTAAGTACATTATTTGACATTGCTCATCAAAATGTCCTATCTCTAACCAAAAGAGAGGAAGACCGTACTTTACTTGTTGCTCAAAGACAGAAAGGCCGACCAGGTTATATGGCAGGTATAGACAAGAAAGAAGTCAAGAAACAGCAACGAATCATGAAGCGAGAACGAGCATTGGAATCACAGCGTTTGAAAGCTCATTCAGAAATGCAAGAAACTGTCGCAACTGTTGTTTGTAGCATCAGTTCCAGCAGCGAAGAAGATATTTGTCTTCCCTCAACTTCAACCTACAATACTGATAAAGCTCTAAATAAAGTTTCAATTCGTAAGGCACCTAAACGAGGCACTAAACAGGTAATTGATAAAGCAGTTGTCTCTGCATTGGACAGAACATAAACAACAAGTAGAAGTGCATCGCATATTATCAGTGCCGTAGCACAAAGTCTTGGACATGACGTTGGTGACATGATAATTAGTCATAGGGCCATTCATCGGGCTAGAGCCAAATATCGGAAAACTAGTGCGCTGGAAATAAAAAACTCCTTCGGCAATGCTCATGTCCCTTTTGTTTTACACTGGGATGGCAAAATGCCAGACCTCACAAGTCAAGATCAGACAAATTTTGATCGCTTACCAATCGCGGCTTCTGGAAATGGTGTTGAAAAATTACTGTGTCCCCCAAAACTTCCTGATTCCACTGGAGAGACGGGTGCTAAAGCAGTAATTGAAACATTTGAAGAGTGGAATATCACACAAAATTATTGGCTTAAGTTTCGATACCACTGCCAGCAACACTGGACAAAGGGCAGGTACATGCACTATACTAGAGCAATACCTTAAAAAGGATATACTTTTTCTGGCATGCATACATCACATTCATGAGCTTGTTTTGTGCAAAGCATACGAGATACTTTTGAACGATAACTCAAAATCTCCAAACATAGAGATTTTCAAGCATTTAATTCTGGCCAAAGGTAATTCAAAATGAGTATCGGCCTATTACCCATGCAGATGTTGGCGCAGAAGAAATTATTGCTCTTAAAGATGACATTATCATGTTCGCAAACGCAACCCTACACAAACAACAGCCTCGGGATGATTATCGAGAGCTTCTGGAGCTCTCAATCATATTTTTGGGTGGGATTCCAATCACAGGTATTTCTTTTAAGCGCTCAGGTCCTGTCCATCGAGCAAGATGGATGTCAAGAGCCATTTACTCTCTCAAAATGTGGTTGTTTAGAAATCAATTCGATCTACAGAAGGAAATACCGAATTTGAGGTTAAAAGGAAATACAGCTTCAGAAAGGAAATGGGTAAACTTTAAATTTTAATATATTTCTTGTAAAGATATATTTAAAAGCATGGTTCCAAAGCCCTGTGGCCATAAAGGCTCCAGCAAATGATCTGAAGCTCTTTCAAGAGCTGAACTGTCTTAGAAATCAAAATCTATCAAATGCTCTTACTACTGTCTTTGGACGCCACCTGTGGTACTTAAATGAGGTAAATGTTGCTCTTGCATTTTTTGATCCAGAGATATCATTTGATGTCAAAAGGATGATGGCCAAATATGCAAATGAAGTTCCTTGCCATGAAGATTTTGCGCGTAGGGTTCAGCCCTTTGATTCTTCTCACAAAACTTTACCTGATTTTTGCACGCAAAGAACCAAATCATTTTTCTCAATCACAGGAGTATTCGCAGAATTTCTTCATGAAGATCCTGAAAGGTGGTCAGTTTCGGCACATTACAATGCCACAAAAGAAATAGTTAAAAATTTGAGAGTTGTAAATGATCTTGCAGAACGTGGTGTGGCTCTCATTACGAAGTTCAATGCAACACTAACAACAGATGAAAATAAAAAACAGTACCTTTTGCAGGTTGTAGAACACCATAGGAAACAAAACCCCAAAGCCAAGAAATATTACTAAAAAGTGTATGTTAATAAGTGTTATTCAGAAAATATACTATGGTTATTTTATGTGTAAAATATATTGTGTGTGTACTTTTTGTATAGGCCTACAAAAAGATTAAAAAAGATCGGCTTAAGTGAATGTTCAGAAGACTCCAAAAGTATATTTATGTTAAATTTTGAAAATAATTAAGCTCAAGTTGAAATAAAGTCTTAAAAGTATGGAATTTATTTAGTTATGGTACAACTTTTTTGAAGTGGACCTTTTCAGTGAATTGAGCACCCTGTTAATATTAACTAAATTCAATAAAATTTTGTCTATATTAGTTTTTCATTCATTGCCACAAAATAAAGATATGTGGTATTAGAAAAAATAAAAAAAATTATATATATATATATATATATATATATATATATATATATATATATATATATATATAAGCAAACAACCACAAGGAAAAGGAAACACAAAGTCCGAGCGCTTTCGTGATATATTCACATGGTCTGTTCCTCCTTGATAATGTGAATATATCACGAAAGCGCTCGGACTTTGTGTTACGTGCCTTGAAAAGTGGACGCTCAATGTCCCGGTTGAGGTTTAAGTTTTGTTTTTTTTTTTGGCTAAAAATACAATAGTTACCCCTTTTTCTTTGTTTATTCAATCCGACGTGAATGCAACGAGTCTTTTACTTATATAGAGGTTCTGAATGTAGGGACTAGGCTTGCTTTAAACCCTAGGTTCATGTCCCAAAGCTGGATCCTGTCTGCTTTGCAGATAGCTGGTGAGGGTAGCTATATTTATGGTATCTCTTTGAGAGAGACCCGTTGCCCACGGCGGGCTAGCATCATGAAAAAGAAAAACTATGGTATTTGTCATTTACCATTACTTATTCGGACTATAGTGGATTTAATTTTCCCAGAAGAGTTCCTTGTTCCATGCACGGTCTGTGTTTAACATATAAATTTCTCAGGGGACCATTCTGAGTTTGTGTATATTAAACGGACGTGTTACGTGCCTTGAAAAGTGGACGCTCAATGTCCCGGTTGAGGTTTAAGTTTTGGGTTTTTTTGGCTAAAAATACAATAGTTACCCCTTTTTCTTTGTTTATTCAATCCGACGTGAATGCAACGAGTCTTTTACTTATATAGAGGTTCTGAATGTAGGGACTAGGCTTGCTTTAAACCCTAGGTCCATGTCCCAAAGCTGGATCCTGTCTGCTTTGCAGATAGCTGGTGAGGGAAGCTATATTTATGGGATCTCTTTGCGAGAGACCCGTTGCCCACGTCGGGCTAGCATCATGAAAAAGAAAAACTATGGTATTTGTCATTTACCTTTACTTATTCGGACTATAGTGGATTTAATTTTCCCAGAAGAGTTCCTTGTTCCATGCACGGTCTGTGTTTAACATATATATATATATATATATATATACTGCTCAAAAAAAGAAACGCAATTACCTTGCATAGGGTGTAAAATTTAAGTTGTTAGTGGTATTATCACAGTTTCAAGATTATGGTTAAATGTTTGTTCAAATCTTTTAAAGCCACTTAGTGCATGTTTTTAAACCTGACTAATCCCGGCTAAGACGCCATTTTGTTACAAACAATAAACAGAGATTAAATTGAATGTATTCTTTATGAAGGCATGCATTTTTTCTTTGACTTCACAGAATACACACTGCCCGTTGAGAAAACCAAACTTTTTCCCGCGATTGAGGCATGCCACGACTCTCAGAGGTCAACAGAGGTCGTGCCTTGGGCATGTTGGATGCAGGCATGTCTGCTGTCCAAGTTGCACAACGAATGCATGTGCATCCCAGCACAATCTCTAGGCTTGTTAGACGGTACAATGCTACAGGACGTGTTCAGGACCTGCCAAGACGTGGGCGACCTCGTGTGACGACCCAACGCCAGGATCGCCACATTGTACTGCAGCACCTGCGTCATCGGCAGCGGAATGCTCGTCAGACAGCCAGAGAGAGACCTGGTATCCACAACAACAGAATTAGTGACCAGACCGTCAGAAACCGACTCCGTAATGCAGGACTCCGATCCCGCAGGCCTTACAGAGGTCCTTTTCTCACTGATGCAAGAAGGCAACGACGCCTGCAATGGGCCTATCAGCACCGTGACTGGACACAAAGAATGTGGAACCAAGTCCTCTTTTCTGACGAGTCTCGCTTCAGACTGTCCAATTCTGATGGCCGTGTCAGGGTATACAGACGACCAGGGGAGCGATACTCAGATGCTGCAGTAGTGGAGCATGACAGATGGGGAGGACCAAGTGTCATGGTTTGGGCAGGAATTGCCTTTGCTTCAAGAACTGAGCTGGTGGTTGTTGATGGCGCTCTGACTGCCCAGCGCTACAGGGATGAGATTCTTCACCCACATGTTCTTCCATTCATGAGGCAACATCCAGAATTGGTGCTCCTGCAACAGGACAATGCCAGACCTCATGCAGCCAGGATAGTGCAGGCGTACCTGCAGGGACAACAGGTGCAGACCTTACCATGGCCAGCCTTCAGCCCAGACATGTCACCGATAGAGCACGCATGGGATGAACTTGAACGGCGAGTTCGCAGACGTCAGCATCAGCCGCAGAACATCAGGGAACTGACCAATGCAATTATTGAAGAGTGGAGGGTCATCCCTGTTGCTTTCCTGCAGAGACTGTTGAGATCGATGAGGGCCAGACTCCAAGCCTGCATTGTGGCTAGGGGTGGCCATACGCGTTATTGACTGTTTGTATGTTAAAGAATCATTTACTATATACTGAGTCCTCATGTTTATTAATAAATCTCAAAATTGCGTTTCTTTTTTTGACCAGTATATATATATATATATATATATACAGAGTGGCCCAAAAGTAGATATACAGTTTCATATGTTGATTTTTTTAAATTCATTTTCCTTTCAGGGTAGATAATAATGGCTGGTAACCTGACTAATGACCATGGGGCGTCGATTGCGAGGGAGACGCAAGGGACATGCGGCACATGCCCCCCCCCCACTTTCGTGGATGAAATGCTATAAATGCTAACTATTAATGGCACCTAATAAGACGTTATATGTCGTATTATATACAAATGTAATAGCAATATTATAAATTATTGTCATGAACACCAGTGTATATTTATCATGGAATTTAGCAGTCAATTTGCATTTTAATAATTGCACGTAACATTTGTGTGTTCTTGGTCATTAAGTACGCGAAATGGAAATATGTTAAATAAACGGTTTTGTTCCGTATCATTTTCGGTATCAAAGTGTGATCAAAGTGCAGTTTATTTGTTTTATATTTCACGAACCTATTTTGTTATCAGAATGTACATTGACCTCTGTTGTCTACAGGTAATAAAAGAGTTATGTCGGTTAAACATATGTGTGATATTACAGGGTGTCCGAGAATTATCTGTACAAGTTTTGGCTGTTATTAAAAGTCAACCATGAAGTGTAGAAATTCCAGTGTTGTCCCATTTTACAGAGAATCTCATTAAGTTTTTTCTGATACCAAGTTTTGACAAGTTTTTTAGAAATTCCAGTGTGTCCGAAAATTATCTGTACAATTTCATCTTTTAATAAAATTCTTGATAACACACGTAAAATTCTTAAACAAGATTATTTAGAATCTGTATTTTCAAAAGTTTCTTTTATTAAAGTAACGTTGTTACAAACATTCGATATGTGCTCCATTAGTGATTCGCAAACATCCAATCGATACTCCAAATGTTGCCATGTACGCTGCAGCATATCCACATCAATTCGCTCAATAGCAGCTGTGATTCTTGCTTTCAAATCATCAATGTCTGTCACCCGCGTATTGTACACAAGATCTTTGACGAATCCCCAAAGAAAGAAATCACAGGGTGTGATGTCGGGAGATCTAGCCGGCCAATGAATTGCACCTCCACGGCCAATCCACCTGCTTGGGAATGTCTCATTCAGGGACTTACGGACGATCAAGGCCCAATGTGGCGGTGCGCCATCTTGCTGAAAAATGATGCGTGGATGCAGTGCTTCCAATTGCGGATAGACAAAGTGTTGCAACATGTCCAGGTAGGTATTGAAGGTCACTATTGATTCACCGAAGAAAAATGGTCCAATCACGCGATCATGTAACAGGCCACACCACACATTAACTTTAGGACTGTCTCTGATGTGCTCTTCTATGCAATGTGGATTTTGTGACCCCCATATGCGCACATTTTGTTTGTTTACCTTGCCTGAAACATGAAAAGTTGCCTCGTCCGAAAACATGATTCTTGCCAAGAACGCATTGTCCTGGTCGACTCTGTCAAGCAGAGTCATTGCAAATTCCTTACGGGAGACCTTATCTTCTTGCGTAATCTGTTGCAAGATTTGCAACTTGTAAGGATGCAACTTCGAACGTTTACGCAAGACATCATGCACTGTCGAACGAGGTATCTGTAACTCTCGTGATGCAATTCTTGTCGACTTGCGTGGACTGCGAACAAAAGCCTCTCGAATGCGCTCGACATTTTCAAAAGACGTTCGAGGCCGCCCTGCTCCTTTCTTATGCTCTACACTTCCAGTTTCCTTAAACCTTTTATACCAAGCTCGTATGGTTACTCTTGATGGAGGGTTTCTGTTGTAATTAGTTCTAAACCTTCGTTGAACTTGTGTATCTGATTTTGTTTCGATAAACCATTCAACACACTGTGCTTTCTCCTGTGGATTCATTAAGGATGAGGGGTGTGTATGAATATCTGAAAAAGAAAAATTTGTCAAAACTTGTTATTAGAAAAAACGTAATGAGTTTCTCTGTAAAATGGGACAACACTGGAATTTCTACACTTCATGGTTGACTTTTAATAACAGCCAAAAATTGTACAGATAATTCTCGGACACCCTGTGTGTTACATGAAAGGTTAAATATTATAAATAGTTTGTATTGCGTTTCTTATTTCTGCAAAAAAAATGTTTAAATAAAGAAAGACAAAATGATTAAATAGAATCGAGTTTTTTTTAACATGCTGAGAAAAATACAAAAAACGGGTAAATGGTAAATTACAACATTGATATATTACACGCAACAGCTACTCAGAGTATTGTTTGATTTGCTGTTTGAAAGCGCAGTGTCCACCCCCCCAACTATTTTAGAGTAATCGACGCCCCTGCTAATGACCAACGGAAGTGGGTGCTGAAATATTACTGGAAATCAGAAAACGCTGAAACTGTAAGAAGGGAGTGGAATGAGACGTTCGGGACCGCAGCTCCAAGCAGACCATCAATGAAAGGAAAATGAATTTAGAAAATCAACATATAAAACTGTATACCTACATGTGGCTTTGGCTCTCTTTTCGCCGCCTTCCTTCTGGGTGTTGTGAGCTTTATACTTGAGGTGTGACAGCCCTCCCGAGTCGTGGGATTCTAAAGAAATTGGTTGCCAGTTCCTTTAGAGTCTCAGTCTCTCAGAGAGAGAGAGTGTGTGTGTGTGTGTGTGTGTGTGCGCGCGCGCGCGCAGTTCTATCTGCCCACCCTCAGGAAAGATATTTACAGGTTGAAGCGAGTTAATTCCTTCCGTTATGCATTAAGGGCTACAATCGACGCTTACGCGCCCTGAATTTGTTTTCGCTGGAAACTCGGAGGCTGCGCGGTCAACTAATTGAGGTTTTCAAACTTTTGCACGAGTTCAACGGTGTTGATTTTAGAAGCATGTTTAGTTTAAATGATAACCCAACTCGCAACAACGGTTGGAAGTTGGATTTGAAGCGGTTTCGGACTAGTGTGTGTGGGAATTACTTTACGTATAAGATCTGTGACACATGGAACAGGTTACCTTCAGAAGTTGTGAACAGTTCCTCTGTGGATCAGTTCAAGACAGGCACGTGCATAGGGGGGGGTTGGGGTGCTTGAGCCCCTGCCCTTTTTCTTCTTCATATCAAAAGTGCCCTTTCAGTCAAAATTCATAAATATATTGATTCGACATAAATTTGAATTAATTAGTTATATTTTTATTTAGTTACTGCTACTTCAACAGATTTTCAAAACTGGAATTACTTTGATCTATGATTTTTTTATTAGAATAATAAACTTAACATACCGTTACTATTATTTTGTCAATCAGGGAGGGCGTCCCTAGTGGTAACACTGACTGCAGCTGTTCACTGTTGATTGAGTCTCTCGGGTATGTGGGTGTATTGTTTACTGTTTGTTTATTTTACGTTAACCTAAGCTAACTAGTGATTTCTCACTGATAATTATGGTAAGTTGGAATCCAAAGCAGTGTGACATTACTCCAAAAAACAAGACAAACTTTTGACAGAATTGAGGATATTTCACTCAGCCTACTCACTGCCAAAAAATGATCTGAGATCCACCCTCAATTGTTTCAAGGAAAACGATGCCCATTTTGTCTTCCCAATTATGTATGAGTTGCTTAAAATTTATACAACACTTCCAGTAACAACAGCAACTGTGGAGCGCTCCTTTTCCAAGCTCAAGTTAGTTAAGCATAAACTGCGGAGCCTGTGTGGAGAAGAAAGACTCTCCGATCTCATGCTGCTTAGCATTGAGAAAGACAACCCTGTTGATAATGAAGAAGTGATAAACATTTTCAAGCGCATGGCCAACAGGAGACTGCTATTATGATTTATTAAACATGTTGGCTTCCTTATTCTTCTGTATGCATTTCATTGTAGATGATTAAGAATATAATTTTTGCTTTTGTATTTTCCTGATAAGAATCAATATTTTTCTATTGCTACTTAAGAGCTGTGGCCATCATATTAAATAGCCCACAGTATATTTCTATAAATCTTTAATTTATAGTTTCATATTATTCCATATTTAAATGTATATACAGCAGAATACTGTAATTTATATGATGAGCAAGCTAAAAGTCAATATAAGTAAAATTGAATAATAATTGTAAATACACTCCAATATTTCAATATCTTTATATCTTTTGAAAATCTTGCAATAAAAACATGCCTTTTTACAACAAATTTTCATTTATTTTCTTTAATCAGCTTTATATACAAAAATAATGCATTGAATTTAATGGAATTTAAGAATATTTACCACATACAATTTTAAAATTTTTCTTTGTGTGTATACATATATATGGCCTATATGGCATTGCGGATTTCATTTTTAAAAATGTTAGGGGAGTGCCCTTTTTTCAACTGAGCCCCTGCCCTTCTGAAAGTCTGTGCACGTCACTGGTTCAAGAAAAGGTTAGACCAAATCTTGCACACTATTTGAGTGTGTAGAAAATTTTCCCTGGCACCCGTTGCCATTAGTACCTCCTCGGTATGGGCCGCATGACCTTTTGAGGTACTTCTTTTCCTTGTAACTCTGTACGTGCTGTGTGGTCTCTCCAGTATATTTTTCGATAGTTGCGTGAATGTGTTGTGACTAAGTTTGATTTAACAAAATTTGTGAGATAAGTATAATTACACTGGCCAACAAAATGAAACTTTTTTTATCATCACAAACATGATCACACTTTTCTTAATGCATTTTTCGCGCTGATTCCGGATCTGGTTTTATTTTGTTTCTAGCACGTATAGTTATATAGATACACTGGTTTTGATATTTTTAAGTTTTTGATATTGCTATAAGAAAATTTATGGATGTATAGATCACACTTAGGAATGCTAAACAACAAATACATCATATACCTTATTCAATGTACTTATAAATAAAGAATATATACATTATTTTATTAAAAGCGCTGAGTGTGATTTCCTTTTGTAAATTTGGCCTGGATTGTCACGATACAGCATCCAACAATGGTCCGCCATCATGCTTTCATTCCAATATCCTTGGTAGCGCTTCTCCATCATCTGAATATCTTGATGGAAGCGCTCTCCTTGCTCGTCACTCACTGCACCAAGGTTTTCAGGAAAGAAATCTAAGTGGGAATGCAGGAAGTGAATTTTTAACGACATTCGACACTCCATTTCTTTGAAGGCATCAAGGAGGTTCTTGACTCCATCCTTATACGCAGGTGACTTGTTGCTTCCAAGAAAGTTTTCACATATCCATTTGAACGCCAGCCAAGCCTTCAATTCCAGCGGACTTAGGACTTTTTCAAATTCAGTGTCATTCAAAACCTCCCTTATTTGTGGCCCAACAAAAATTCCTTCCTTCAATTTTGCTGCAGTAATCTTTGGAAATTTCCTTGAAAGGTATTGGAACCCTTCAGAATTGACTTTACCCATTGCTTTAACAAAATTCTTCATTAAACCAAGTTTAATGTGAAGAGGTGGCAGATAGATCTTTTGGGGATCCACTAAAGGGACAGACTGGACATTGCTTATCCCTGGGACATATATATACCTAAGTGGCCAGTCACTTTTGGTGTAATGTTCTATAGTGGCGCGACTGTCCCACAGGCAAAGGAAACAACAAAATTTTGTGAATCCTGACTGCATACCCATAAGCATTCCTATAACTTTTAGATCTCCACAAACATTCCATTGATGACTGTCGTATTTGATTGCCTTAAGTAGTATATCCATATTGTCATATGTCTCTTTTAGATGGACGGAATGGGCAATGGGGATGGATGGCATTATATTACCATTATGCAAAAGAACTGCTTTCAGGCTTCTCTGCGACGAATCAATAAAGAGGCGCCACTCAGATGCCACACTACGTCTGAGATATAGCTGTAAATAGTCCATTGATGTCATGGCAATAACAGAGAGGACCGTCTACTGAAAAGAATGCTGTTAATTCAAAATTCCGCTTTCGGTAGTAACTAATACGAACATTGTTCTCAAGTAAATTGTTCTCCTTTAGTCTTGAGGCGAGAAGCTCTGATTTCTCTTTAGACAGCGATAAGTCTCTAACAAGATCATTCAACTGTCCCCTTGGGTTAACTTTTTAGGCTCTAAATGTCTACCTTCAAAAGTGTACTCTGGTTCTGTAGATGGTCCGGAAACGCCAGTTGCACCTTCATCACTTTCCATGTCATCTATGATAGAATCTAGCCTATCACTTGGGGGAATTGGAATGGGCAATGTTTCATCATGTTTTACTGGTCTACGTGCTGAATCCAAGTTTGGATATAAAATCTGGTGTTTGTTCTTGGCAGAAAACCCCATTAAGTTCACACTACAAAAATAACAGTCTTCATGATGATCTCTCGGCTCGCTCCATATCATGGGTATGGCAAATGGCATTGAAGCTTTCTTTTTGTTAAGCCAATCACGTAATCCATTTGAACAGCCAGAACAGATTTGATGTGGCGCCCATGGTTTATCTTGGTCACATAGATGGCAACCAAGTATAGCTTGTATTTTCTTAATGTCGGTTGTAATACTTCGTCGCTGTGTTTTAGTTGTCAACTGGCCGCATACGAAACAGAACTTGTCGGGGTCATTCTTACATTGTCGAGGCATGTTGACTGACCTGAGCAAACTATAAATTAAAAAAAATGTACACCAACTTGACACAACAAGTTCTTGGACTGGACTTATCTTTTGACACACAAAGCACGGCGTTGTTGCCTGAATCACAATGCTGCTAGACGTAAAAGCTCACACCTGAAATACATAAGATGTATAATTAAGATAATTGAAATAAATAAGATGAATAAACTAAAAAAACACAATAAAATAAATACAATCAAATGTTGAAATATTAGTATTTTGCCTATTTAAAATGGTTAAATCTGTGTGTATATATATATATATGCCTTCTGCAGCCTTCATCTTGAAAACTATACGTGCTAGAAAAAATCTGAATGCAATTTTGGAATCAGCGTGAAAAATGCTATCCAGCCACCACAAATTTTACTCTGATGAAAAATCTTTGTTGACCAATGTTATATTTATTTATTTTATTACTGATGCTAGGCCAAGCACTATTGCTTATTATTTAGACTTAATTTATTTCCTTTTCCGCTTTCTTAATTACAATTAACGAACATAAATTTGTATTGTTTAAATTCTATTTTTCGGCTAAGTTTCTCTGGTAAGGTTAACATGAAATAATTTTGCATTTATTTAGACGGTCGCTCCAGATTCAATTTTTTAGACGAGTTAAATAGTAAAATTTGTATATTTGAGTCTCTCTCCGTTTCCGGTCTGTAACACGCGCTCCCGCAGGTCCATTTCCCGCATTATCATGGAATTTAGCAGTCAATTTGCATTTTAATAATTGCACGTACGCGAAATGGAAATATGTTAAATAAACGGTTTTGTTCCGTATCATTTTCGGTATCAAAGTGTGATCAAAGTGCAGTTTATTTGTTTTATATTTCACGAACATATTTTGTTATCAGAATGTACACTGACCTCTGTCAATGCATTCTGCATTCCCTCACTAACCATTATATTAATTAAAATAGCAATGCATTATTTAAATTAACATCAATCTGCATTGTTATTAACGGCAGCCCACAGGTTCCATTCGATTCTGTATTCAACTCTGTTTCAGGTCTGTAACACGTGTTTATTTCGGCATTCATTTCCCCCTTCACTATCCGTTATATTAATTAAAGTAACATTGTATTATTTAAAGTAAAGTATCGTAAAAAAAAAGACAAAATATGACAGTGGAATGCTTTAAATGTAAAATTAATCATTGGTGTCTCGACTTCCCTGAAGGTAATATCAGCGACATCACATCCCTGAGTATATGTTTGTTTTGTAAACTTAGAGAAAACCACGAAAAAGAAGTTAAAGAGCTAAAGGAATTAGTAAAAAAAGCTTGAAGCTCAGGTCGTAGCAGTGGAAATCCAACCAAATGGAGAAGATCAGACTGAAAACACATCAGCAGATATAAACTGTAAGGTTAAACATCTAAAACAAAGCGTGGCTCGCTTGGAAAATACGGTGAATATTCCGGAAAGTAGGACGGATGAATGAGAATTCCAATTAGTCAAAAATAAAAGACCCTCCAAACCAAAACATAAGGATTCGGAACCCATTACCGTAAAAAATAAGTTTCACTTACTTGCCGACGAAGAGGAGTAATTCTTTTTAATTGTAAATTCTCTGGTAAGGAATCACAGGGACTTTTTCGGAGCAAGACGCATGACCAAGAGAAAACTCCGATGTTTTCCAGGTGCCACGAGTCAGATAATTGAGAGGGAATTAGTCAAAATTAATATCAAGAATAAGAGTTACTCCATCATTGGACATGTTGGTGGCAATGACGTTTTTCAGGGAGGGACAGGAGGGCAGACAGAGTCCATTGTAAAAGAGTTCAAGATCCTAACCGACAAGGTTAGGGATAAGACAGATATGGGTATGGTTGTAAGGATTCTCCCACGAATGCGTGCTAGTGGCTATACTTTAAGTAAAGCCATTAGCATAAATAAGAGTTAAACGTATGTATGAGGAAAAAGGCCTAAAGTTTGTTGATTTCTAGCCTACATTCTTCGGAAATGGGGAATACTTTTGCTCGGACGGAATACACTTTAATCAGAAGGGGAAAAAGAAGTTTGGTGATTTACTGAGCATAAATTTGTATGATCTTTTTAAACTAGGACCCCCAAACCAGCAATTGAACCTCCTCCCACAGCAATTAGTCTTCCTCCAAAAGTAGTTCACCCTACTCCCCCAGTAGTTGATTCAACTGCTTCGGGAAACGACTCAGGCCAGTTAGGAGAAATAACTTAAAATCTCTCAAAACTGTGCTCTTCAATGCTAGGTCAATTAGAAACAAACTAATGGAATTTATAGCGCTAGTCAAAACCGAGAACTACCCCGTTGATAAGGATATCAACTGTGCTGTTCAATAAGGATATCAACTGTGCTCTTCAATGCTAGGTTAATTAGAAACAAACTAATGGAATTTATAGCGCTTGTCAAAACTGAAAACTTTGATATCATAGGAATAACGGAATCCTGGATTCATTCTGAATCAAGGGATTTTGTAGGAGAAATTGAAATGGCAGGTTACAAAATGTTTCATAAAGATAGGAACGGAAGGGAAGGCGGCGGTGTACTTTTGTATGCTCGGGACTTCCTGCACCCGGTAAACAGTAATATCGTATCTGTTCATGAAATGTTGGGAATTGATCTAAACCTAAATAATATAGTAGTGCATCTACTTCTAGTATATATAGTCCAGTCAATCTGTGATTGGACCTGGAAGTAATTGTAACAGAAATGGTTTTAACTGTTTTCGCACCCTTACCTCAACATAAATGATATATTAAAAACTTACCACAAACGGGCCAGGCCAATTTCCGTAAATCCAAGATGGCCGCCGCTACCATCGGTAACAATAAAGTGGCACCAAATTTTTACTATTCAATCAATTTCTTATTGTAATATATCATTCTGTAGGTTTTAATGGTCAACGAAACCATTAAAATGGATTAGAATAGTGTCTGATGCTTAGTTTGCCAATTATGGCGGCCATCATGAATTTTCAAGATGGCCGACGTGTGAAAAACCTGCATTTACTTATATCTTCGTTTCTAATATATGTAGGTTCACAATTTTTGTGTCTAAACATACATTTTCAGGGTCAGGGAATATAATTATAGCACTTAGGATATTGTCAGGTGGGCGGTAAGCCCACCATGGCGGCCATCTTGGATTTTCAGGATGGCAGCTATGCGAAATCATATATGATCCGAGTTTCTTAATACGCTTGAATCCTAAACTTGGCGCATAAAAATGCAATTACTTCCAGGTCCAATCAGTTTCTAAAACAAAATTAACACTAATTTTGCAATAAAATTAATTAATTATATTATTTTGTTTCAGGTCAAAATGGATTCTGAACGTTTCGAAACCTGTGCAATATGTAAAGAAGTCATAGATGACCGTGATTCTTATGTGACACTAACAGAAAAAGGTGCCTTGGGTGATTGCAATGCTAACAGAGAAAGAGACGATGACATCTTTGTCACAGCTGGAGACAAACTACACAGATCATGTAGAGATCCATATATTAATAAGAAGAACATTGCATCTTACAATAAAAAGAAAGCATCCACATCTTCTGATGCCACTGCATTTAAACTTAGTTTAAGATCTGATCACGACTTTAATTACAAATTGGATTGTTTGTTCTGCAAAAATCGCATCACCGAAAGAGATAAACGGGACAATAAAGCTTTTCAAGTGATGTGCAAGAATCATGAGTTTGATATCAGTATTCTAAAAGTTTGCGAACAGCGCAAGGATGGCTGGGCAGTTGATGTAAAAGGGCGTATAGCTTTTGTAAATGATTTACATTCAGAAGATGCGGTGTATCATCAAGCATGTAGTACTAACTTTCGTATTGGAAAAGGTATTCCAAAACTATACGATAGTAACACACAAACGAGTCAAAGTTTAAAAAGGGATCGACCTTATGATGAATCTCAAGAGTCTGCCTTCGCTTTTGTGGCGAATTATTTGCGAGAAAAAATGATGATGAACAAACCACAATCAATGATCTTTTGTAAATAATGCAGGATGAAAGATTCATCAAATCATGCATATGCTTCCAAATGGCTGAAAAGTCGTTTGATGGAACAGTTTAAAGATGAAATTGTTGTCACGGAGATTAATGGGAAAAATAATGTTGTCACATTCAGATCAAAAACCAAGAATATTCTCTATGATTTCTATAAAAGCAAGAAATCAGATGACGTAGAAACTGAAAAAAATCGCATTATTGAAACTGCGGCAAAGCTGCTAAAAAGTGAAATTAAAGAATGCGATAGTTCTTCAACAATGTATCCATCCACCCAAAACAGAATCTCGTGCCTGTTGCAAAGAATTTCTTCCCAAATCTTTACGATTACTGCTTGAAAAGATGTTTGTTGCCAAAAGCAGTGACCTACGAATTGCCTCTATTGGGCAGGCAATAATGCAAGCAGTCAGACCAAAAACAATAATTGCCCCACTTCAGATTGGCTTGGGAGTGCAAATGCATAGACAATTTGGATCAAGGTTTTTTATTGACTCTTTACACAGTCACGGATTTTGCTCTTCCTACTCAGAGGTTCAGAAGTTTGAAAGAAGTGCGGTGTATCATCAGGGGACAGAAATTGAAGGAATTGACAATGAATCTTTCATACAACATGTTGGTGACAATGTTGATCACAATATTAGAACAATCGGTGGTCTAAATACATTTAACGGTATGGGTATAATTGTTACAGTTACTCCCAAGGTAGCTTCCACGAAATTAGTGCCAAGAATAGATGTTACATCAAAGGAGATCGTGGACATTTGCAGCATCGAAACTCTCATATTTCGCTCGCGCAGAAAATCTTCTTGCGCTTTAACATACAAAGATTTGCATCAATTTCAATTTCATGCCGATGATCCAACAAGTTGCTTCAACATTTTATGGAATTGTGCCTGGATGCTGAAACCTCAACGACCACTGTGGAATGGCTTTATGCAAATGGTGCATAAAGGAGAGCACCCTGGACAGGCTTCCGTTATATTCATGCCGATGATCGATATGCAATCCAGCGACGAATCGTGCATTTTGTCAACCATGCATTTTGTGTCTGAGCAAGCAAAGCGCTACAACATGTCACCGGGTACTAACATTTGATCAGCCACTGTACTGGAAGGGAACTGAAATCCAAGAAAGTGTGGATGATGCAAGCCCTTTGAAAGAAATAGTGTTGCGACTTGGTGGGCTCCACACTGCCATGAGTTTCCTTGGATCTATTGGGCATCTCATGACTTCTTTCAGACTGCAGACAATGTTAGAAATTGTCTATGCTGAAAACACGGTGCCCCACATGCTAAGTGGGAAAGCAATATCTCGAGCCGTTCGTGGTCGTCTACTAGTTGTAGGTGCCCTTCATGCAATAATGATGTCAGAAATATACGAGTGCCCTATTAAGTTAGACAGTGATGAAGAATACACTCAGTCAGATGATGTTTTCAATTTTGCTGATAACTTCGATTTAATACAGATCTCAGATTTACTTGATAAATCAATCTCAGGAGAAATAAGTTCGGAAGATGTAGAAAAGGAGGTCTTCAAAAAGATGATTGAGAAACTGGAGAACTACAAACATAGCTTAGATTCCTCGAGAATTGCAAAACTGTGGTTCCAATACATAGAAATGGTCGAAATACTATGCACATTCATAAAAGCCGAAAGAACAGGAAACTTCCTTCTTCATTTACTGGCAGAGTATAGCATGCTACCATTTTTCGCAGCGTCTGGACATTTTGCGTATGCTAAGTCAACACGTATCTATCTTCAAAAAATGTTAAATCTAAAAGAGACACATCTACAGATCTACAGAAGCTAAGGCTAACAAAGACCCTAAGATCCACTCTAAGGTTAGCCCGAGAGAAAGGAAAGAGTAGGGGGTTAAGAGAAAAGAGAATAAGGGGTTAAGTAAGGAGGAACACCTATCACTCGTGGGTTAACATTCATTCAGAAAAAGAGAAAAAAAGACTCACCATCATCATCCGCCGGCCACTGCCGACAAGTCAGAAAAATAGTCGGAGAAAATCGGACAGGGGTGAAAGATGAAAAGAAGTAAAATAAGAACGCTTACAAACCATGCAAACACAGTCTTAACTCACTGTCATACCATGCAAACTACAAACATGCAAGAAAAGAGAGTTACAGACATGCAAAGTAAGGAGAGGACAAGGAAAAAAAAAAGTAGGTAAAGTTAAACAAAAAGTGGGTTAGTTTACGCTACGAGCTACATCTACAGTACGTTCGTGTTAGTCTAATTTTTTTTTTTTTATTGCTGGCATTAATCGTCAACAGACTCATCCTCGAGCACCACCCCCAGAGCTCCTGTCCCTAATTTTTTTTTTTTTATTTTAAACAACGCTAATATTTTTAAAATGTCTGTCAAGACGGTTCTTAAACACATTAACGCTGGTAGAGTTCACGACGGGCGCGGGAAGATTATTTCATTTATCAATTACTTTAAACGTAAAGAAGTTTTTAGCGATATTAGTAATGAAACGTCTGCCACGTAACTTAAATCCGTTATTACGAGTATTACTATTATCAAAAGTGAACAATGTCAAAATTTACATTATCGATGTTATTAACGATTTTGAAAACTTCAATAAGCTCCCCCCTTAATCTCCTAGTTTCGAGTGAATACAAATCTAACTCTTTAATCCTATCTTCATAAGGCTTGTTACGCAATTACGGAATCAGTTTCGTGGCACGACGCTGAACCCTTTCTAACCTATCAATATCCTCACGCAAGTACGGGCACCAAAACTGAACGGCATATTCTAAATGAGGCCTGACTAGGGACTTGTAAAGGGGTAATATAATATCCTTCGATTTAAATTCGAAATTACGCGCTATAAAGCCTAACATCCTATTAGCTTTTGCGCAAGACTCCAGGCACTGGTTCCTAACCTTTAAATCCTTAGATACGCGTACGCCTAAATCTACTTCCTCGTCAACGCTCGCCAACTCCCTATCATCCATCGTGTACGTGTAATTATTGTTACGAGAACCTATATGCAAAACTTTACATTTGTCAACGTTAAATTGCATCTGCCACTTATCTGTCCACTCCATAATCCTATTTACATCATCTTGGAGCCTATTACTATCGTCATCGTTAACAACCTTACCGCCTATTTTAGTATCGTCCGCGAATTTTGACACGTTACTAGTCAATCCTACATCTATGTCGTTAATGTAAATTACGAATAGCAATGGGCCTAACACTGAACCTTGTGGGACACCGCTACCTACATCTAACCACCCCGATTCACTACCATTAACTACGACCCTCTGTCTCCTAGCACGAAGCCATACTTCTAACCAGTCAGTTACCTGACCGCGTATACCATGCGCTTTGACCTTCGCAATTAGTCTCCTATGCGGAACTGTATCGAACGCCTTTTTAAAATCTAAATAAATAACGTCAGCCGCTCTATGCCTATTGTATTCGCGCACTATTTCGTTATAAAATTCTAACAAATTAGTTAAACAAGATCTATGGCGTCGAAACCCATGCTGACTACTATTAATCAAATCTCTACTTTCTAAGTGATCGATGATACGATCCCTAACTACGGATCCCAAAAGTTTACCTACAATTGACGTTAAGCTAATGGGCCTATAATTGCTAGCTACTGCGCGGTCGCCTTTTTTAAAAATAGGCGTGACGTTAGCTAATTTGAAGTCTTCAGGAATAATCCCCGTTTCGAGTGACTGATTAAAAATCTTCGTTAAGGGGCCTACGATAACGTCTTTCAAATCTTTCAAATGTCTGGGATAAAAAGCGTCAGGGCCTGGAGCCTTGCTAACTTTTAGCCTATCGATATAATGCGCAATCTCACCCTCGTAAACAGTTATTTCATCCAAAATAGTCTCGCTACTAAATGGAACGATATCTTCCACGTCGGGGACATTATTTACGTCTTCTATGGTAAAAACTGTCGCAAAAAAGTTATTGAAAATACCCGCCATCGCCTGAGCGTCAGAAGCCAAAGCGCCATTAACATCCACTAGAGGGCCTATGTTATCTTTTATCGGCTTACGATTATTAACGTATTCAAAAAACGTTTTTGGATTATGTTTACTATCCGCAGCTATAAGTATCTCTAAATTACGCTTGGCATTCCTATCTGATCTTTTAACCTGACGTCTAAGCTCGATATATCTATTAAAGTTAGCTGCCGTGCCATTGCGCTTATTAAGTCTATACGTTCTATTACGCTCGTTTATGAACTCGCCTATTTCCCTAGTCCACCACTTCGGCCTACCATGATTTCTAGCGCGCTTGGGCCTACGAGGAATAAACTCCCTTTCAATATTCCTAAAACTTTCTTGAAACGCCACCCAATGCAAATTTGTGTCATTACCCACAAATAAGTTATCCCAGTCAACTACTCTCATCCTATCCGCAAAACTATCAAAATTAGCCCTACGAAAATCAGGGACTTCTATTACGTTACTATCCTTAGTGTTTTCTATCAATAACTTAAACCTAAGAATTTGATGATCACTACATCCTAAACTCTCGCCTACTTCTAAACCTTCGACTATTACTCGCCGTTCGTCATCACCAAATCTAAAATATTATCACCGCGCGTTGGTTCGGTAACCATCTGTCGTAAAAAGTTATCTTCCATAAACTCGATCAATCTCAAACCCTCCTCATTACCAGTAAGTCTCATAATTAACATTTGGGCAGTTAAAGTCTCCGACAATTATACTATTCCGATTGTCAATAAAGTTACCAAGAAGTTAGTAAAATCTAGTATCTGTATCGAGGGGTTGAACGGGAGGTCTATAAACAACAAAATTAAAACTAATACTACGTGCCCTAACTTCAACACATATCGCATTAATTGCTGCGGGAAAATCTAACTTAACCTCGATAGCGCTAAGGGAATTACGAATGTACAGCAAAACGCCGCCACCAAACCTATGTAACCTATCATTAGTAAAGAGTTTAAAACCCGGTATATCAAGTTCCCCCAACAAGTCCCGAGTCACGGTATTTAACCAAGTTTCAGTGATAGCAACTATATCGTAGTTGTCGGAATAAATTATCGCCTTAAATTCATTTAATTTATTTCTAATACTACGCGCGTTACAATAAAAGACGTTTAAGTTATTTTTTACCACGGGCCCGCGTTTTAAACTATTTTTCACGTCGGGCCCGCGTTCCCCGGACCCACAACGTTTAAAGGCGGCTTCGACCTATACAGCTTTCGCACGTTTTCGTCTATTAACCTACCTAGCCTAGCATTACCTATTTCATTAAAATGCACCCCATCTTTTATAAAAAGGCTAGGATCACTGAATTCGAACCACAGCTTTACGAAGGGTACAGTTTCCTCAGCACAAATCTCTTCTAATTTATTATTCAAAAATATTGTTTTTGACGTAATCCTAAGACCCAACCCGTGCCTAGGGGTAATACCTACAACTAAAGACCTATCTGACCTCGCCTTCAGGGACCTAATTAACCCCCTATATCTCTCCAAAAGGTCAGGCACTCTCGTATCGGGCCTATACGAGTCGTTGCCTCCTAACATCGTTACCAACATCGAGTGACGGGAGGCAACGTCAATCCTATCCACTTCGTCTCTAACTCTGTCAATCCTGGCCCCTGGGAGACAGACCCTCCTCCTCTTGGTTGGATGCCGTTCAACGAACTCGTTGTCCATGTGGCGCACTAAAGAGTCCCCAATTAAAATAGTTTCCCACTCATTCACGTCCCTTTCCAAATGGGCGAAAGGGTTCGAAACCTCGATAGGGGGGGATTCCTATCACCTAACGTACGCGGCCTAGCTCCACCCTTCTTTCTAAATCCCTCCCCATCTACTACTCTCGGACTAACCTTAACCCCTTCCTCAACTCTATCCAACCTTCCCGACAAGCTACCTAAACTAGAAACTAGGTTACGCACCTCACCCTTCAAATTACTAACGTCTTCAACGTTAGTATTGGTTCGGCTTCCGTCAACTGTAGCCCTACCCCTGCCCCCATCAAGCGTTGCAAGTCTTTCGGTTACCTCACGTACACGGCGTTTTATGTCAACTAATTCCTCCATTAACTCGCAAAAGAAACAAACTGATCTCTCCGTAATCGCCATAGGACCGCCGTTATAATCCTTAAATTCCGAATACCACCGGTTTACCCTACACCTAACACATGACGCTTTCTGCGACGGCATCGCGCAGTTAAAAATTACTTTAAACCGTCACAAGTGTAAGTTAAATTAAGCCGGCACGCTATGAAAACTTCTAAATCGCTAAAAACCACTAATATTCAATTACTTAACTATGACAACGTGAATATTAACGCAAGTATATAAAATTCAAAACTGTCCAAAAGTAAAATTGTCAGCAATATGCAAAAGTAGATGCAATATCAGAGAGCTCAGGAAATGCGTCCGTTCAGTACAGAGTCTGGCTGACGAATTCCAAATGTTTACGCAAAGTTTAGAGAATGCTATCATGTTGTTCGCAGAAGTAATAGATTTTGGGCTGGACTCTCAACAGATCTGGTTATACAACAAGTTCTTATGAGGAGTTTGAAAACAACAGGTGGACTAACTCACGGACGAGGAATGACTGAGGTACAAAGATCAGTTTGGCTACTGTCGACACCAGCCTGTGCAGAGATAAACCGTGCGATGCAGGAAGTTACGATGTAACGTATGAAGGTAGTGAGCAGCATAAAGAAACAAGACAGGCACGACTTGAAAGAGATTTCAAAGATTCATTGAAAATCTTGGCGTACGCTGTGGCAAGAAACCCCTTCGACAACCGAAAGGAACTCATGAGCATTGCCACAGGAGAAACTGCTATTTCAACTGTCAATGTAGACAATGCCAAGGTTATTGGAAGCAACATTCTTGCTTCAATGTCTGGAAAACCAGTCGCAGATTATACGTTTAAGAAGAAAGACGTGGCCATAACAATGAAAGCAAGATCAACTATTAAGATAGATGAATGTTATTCCCGTTGATTCTCTCTTGTTATTCGAACGTCTAATAACCACTGTCAGATGTATGGGATCAGCTGTAGACTTGGAGACAGCATTCTCGTATGAGCTGTGCACATTTCCTCCCGCACTTATACTGTAGAGACAGACGGTTTGTTAAGGGAAGCAAATAAACCACAGCTAGCAAATTCTATCTGGTCTTCAACTGCGCCTGATGAATCAGATGCTTCACTTCCTAAAGATATTTCATATGTCCTCGATGGAGGATCCTTACATCACAGAGTACAATAAACAAAAGGAAGAACATACAACGACATTTGCAAAACTTATGTAGAATACGTCCTCAAGCATTACGGAGAGGGAACAGTCGTTGTATTTGATGGGTATGACGGGAAGCCTTGTACCAAAGATACAACTCACATTCGCAGAACCAAAGGAAAGCAGGGCATACCTGTACGTTTAACAGGAGAAATGAAGCTAAATATGAAGAAAGACGGGTTTCTTACTAACTTCGACAACAAAGAGATTTCTAGTAATGTTGGCGACTAAAATAAACGAAGAAAACATGAAAGCAATCCAATCATCTGGTGATGCAGACCTTTTGATTGTACAGACAGCAATTGACTCGATCGAAAGCGAAAACCAAACTGTGGGACATCAAGTACGCTAAATCGAAATTAGGATTGAAGATTTGCGAAGCAATCTTGCTTATTCACGCCTTACTTGGGTGTGATACAACGTCCAGATTGTTCTCCATTGGTAAAGATGTGGCCCTGCAAAAGTTTAAGAAAGATGAAAGCTTTCAACGCTTAAGCCAAGTTTTCAACAACTCAACATCAACAAGAGAAGAAGTTATTACTGCCGGAGAAAAGTTGTTGCTTATTGTTTATGGCGGAAAAAAAGAAAGCTCGCTTGATAAACTTCATGTCATAAGATTCTACCGGAAAGTTGCTGCAAGTATGAAAGTTGTCTCCCCCGAGAGCTTGCCTCCAACATCCGCAGCTGCATCATTCCATTCATTGCGTGTTTACCTCCAAGTGCAAGTTTGGAGAGGACTGGAAGATCTTGATCCAGAAGAATGGGGTTGGACTGTCAAAAGAGGAAAACTGCTACCAGTTTATACCTCGAAAGCTCCAGCACCAGAAAGCTTACTAAAACTTTTCAGATGTAACTGCAAGGTAGAGTGTCAGAACGCGAGATGTACGTGTTTCAAGAATGGACTGAAATGCTCAGCCTTGTGTGGCGAATGCCAAGGTGTTTCTTGTCTGAACTGTCAACACCCTTTGGACATAGATAATGCAGAGAACAGTGACGAAAATAATACAGACCCAGATTTTTACTGACTCACCATCACGCATAGGCTATATCAAAATGCCTATCCCTGTGAAATCGTTATGTATTGATTTGAGTTGACATAGCATGCTATTTTTTTCTATAAACTAAATTTCAGATCAATATCTCAGTTTATCCAAGAGTTATGTTCAAAAAACGAAATCAAAACAAGTGAACGTCGTTAATATAAAAATATATATTATCTTCGAAACTATGAAGGATAGACTAGTGGTGTTGGGGTTCATTTGAAAGACCTAATCAAAGCCTCTACAATTATGATGTCCAATGGTCAATTTTACTCGAGTACTTGAGCAATGGTCAATAACGCCTACAATCGCGGTCGATACGCAGCGCGATGTTCCGTTTTTCGTCTTTTAGCACGAGATGGGAGTGCTCCTATGGACTGAGTAATTTTTTATCAACTAAAAATATTTGCTAACCATTTAGGAAGGATTACTGAAAATTAGAAGAAAAAATATTAATGTTAAAGGTTAGCTGTGGACGAAAAATACAAAATGGTGTCATTTTGACCTACCAACCTGTGGGTGTGAGGGGTTAATGCAAATTCCATTTTCCTGAAAAATTGCCTCACCCAATGGTGGTAAGTTTTTAATGTTATTTTTGAATATTTGGCAATGTCAAAAACGATGAAACCATTTCTGTTACAATTACTTCCAGGTTGACCAAAAATATAGCCTAGATTGACTGGACTACTAATAGGCCACCTTACTACCCCGTTGATAAGGGTATAAACTTGTATAACCAATTACGCAGAATAGTGACTAATAAGAGCAGTGATTTTTTGGTGATTTTAATTGTGGTAATATAAACTGGGAAAACAAAACAGCTGATGCTGAGGGCTCAAGACTGTTGGAATTTGCCGATGATAACTTAAGTCAATGGGTTGATGGTCCTACAAGGGGTAATAACATTGGCGTATGGGATGGCAATTTACTGGGGCGGCGGAAAAAATTTACCCTAAAAATTTTCAGGGTGCCCTGATTTCCGCATACGCATTATGTGTAGCACAAAATAACACAAAGGTTAGAGTATGAGTAACATATATTAAAGCCTTTTTTTTTAATGGAAGTGAAACATATTTAATTCACAACATACAAAAAAAAGAACAAAAAACTACTTATTTAATGAACGTATGACATATTTAATCAGGTATTAGAAAGAACAAAAACTATTTATTTAATGAAAGCATAAAATATTAAGTCGCATAATATTACAAAGACGTATTTTATTTCGATTTATTGTGATAATTTGTTTCTAGTTTATGTTGTAACTTAAAGTTTAAGCTTTACCTTCTCTACTATGTTCCGCACACCCTGTTCCAAATTCCAATATCAATCAATATCCACCATAATACTTGACAGATAGTTTAACTAAGTCGGAAGAAGCCGAATCGAAATTCTCGATTCACAGCGCTCTGATTCAAGTCGGGCTTCGATTCCTTTGCCGAATCGACCCGAATCGAGTTTTTCCGAGTCTCCGCACACCCTTAATAAATATATATATATATATATATATATATATATATGTCACGGGTACCCGACCCGATCGGGTAATGTGCTACTCGAGGATACCCGACCCGATCGGGTAATGTGCTACTCGATGATACCCGACCCGATCGGGTAATTGCTAAAAAATCGGGTATGGGTAGTAAAAATCAAATTCTAATTTAAATTTTATTTTATTGTTTTGCAGGTTTTCTTGATATATTTTTTGTATAATATTTTTTAACAAAACATTCAAAATGGCAAATCGCAGTATGGTTTGGGACTATTTAGTCACTGATAAATTAAATAATAGTAAAGCAGTGCTTGAACTGCACACAGTTAATAAGTCGCTGTACTAAACCAACAAATTTTTGAACGTCTTCAATACCCGGTCGGGTATTACACTTCGGGTACCCGTACCCGATTATCCGGTAAAAGCGCTACCCGTTGCATCCCTTATATATATATATATATATATATATATGATGAATAAAACCATATATATATATATATATATGGTTTTATATATATATATATATATATATATATATATATATATTTTTTTTTTTTCAGATTTACCGCCGATTCGTACCTAAAGAGGCGGTACATATCTCGGCGAGGCAGTGAGTGGGTGATGTTACTGTGCTCGGGGTGGCAGACTAGGGGAATGAGTAAGGGTCAGTCGATGGATAGTGGGTAGGAGGGGTACGGTTTCAGATGCGATGGAGCAGATGGGAGTGAGTAAGGAAGAGGAGAACGGCTTCCGCTGAAAAGTGGGGGCCGTCGGCGAATATATATATATATATGGTTTTATTCATCATATATATATATGTTTTATTCATCATATATATATATATATATATATGCGCCTCGGTGGTGTAGTGGTTAGCATCGTTGACTACGAGTCCATCGGCCCCGGGATCGAGACCCGGTGCCCAGCAAAACCCAGCTGTTCATCCTTCCACACAATAAAGAAAGTGGTTGGTAGATAAATGGGTACTCTGGGTGGCCGTGGTTAAAACGCTGGGCTGCTGGTGGGACGTGGTTCGGATTCCACGTTAAACTGTAAGTCTAAGGTGGAGTGAAAAGCTTGACCTTCGTCAGAATGAACAATTTGGGCGGAAGGTAACCAAAGGTGTATATATAATACGAGATGAGCCGGGTGTGCCTGTTTGAGATAGAGAGCTGATAAAAGCAACACTCTCCTTTACCAAGCCCAGCAGAAAGAGGGACATGAGTTTGCCCTTCTTGCGAAAAATCGAATGAGAAAGTTACGAGATTTGCTCTATCACCGTTTCCATGGTTACCAGAGCTTTATTTTCCATGGGTTTGTGACATCTCATTTCAGGATGAATGAACCGCAATTCAACAATTAATTTTAATTTTATTGGGGTTGTTTAACCTCCTTCGCAACATCTAAGGTCATATGACGGAGGGGACCTACAGCTTTACGTGGGATCCGAACCACGGGTCGCTACGTAATCTGGGTGCGGAGGACGATCTCCTATTCAACTACTACCCAGACCCAATGTCGCTGTCGCTTAACTTCGCTGATCTCCGGGAAGCGGTGTTACGAAATTGGCCACGACGTAGCCCGCAATACAACAAGACAACCATAAAACTCACTCTCATGAAAATTAATAGACGGACAGGCAAACACAGACAGACAGATAGGTGAATGAATATAATAGAAAGTTACGTGTACATAAACACTTTGGTCAAAAACAACTACTTACATGGCTAATAATGTTACACACATTCCCACAACGATACCCACACCATATTTTTGAAAACGCCACATAATGACAATTCCTGAAACTTTAACAAATCTGTGAATTTTTATTTCATTATATTAACAATGCCATGTTCGCTAGAAATCTATGTATGGAAATTAGGTCATTTCTTTACGCAGTAAAGACCATTCACTTTTTTACAATATTGAAAATATCTGTTAAATGTTCTGCTTGTATGCTATCTAGGCCACAACTTTTATCATCATTTAACTTATGAATAGCCTGCCAGATTTCTGAGACATTAATTAGAAGCTCCTCATAGCGTTCTAAATTTAGGCATATATTTAGTCTATCCCCCCGAGAAAATTAAATAGGGTTTCATAATGATTTTTCCACAGTTCTGCAATGTTTTTTTGCACCATGTACATTGTACACCCTCTATTACATTTGGCAAGGTAAGATTACTATTGTTAATTTTATTAACCGCCTTCCAGAATTCCCTATTGGAAGTATTGATATTGCCTAATTTCCTGGCTAGAGATTCTCTTCATTTTTCCTTATAAATCTAAGAGAACCCTTGAACCTAGCACGAGTTCTATTTTTCAGTTGGAAGAGTTTCCCCCTGCCTAGGTTTCCCCATAGCAACCCATTCCACGAATACATATTTTGCTATATCATACAAATCATACTCAGCAGTGATCTAGTTTAGACCACCATGGCCGAGACCGAACCAGAAAAAAATGTCTCGAGACCAGTCTCGAGTCCTACATCACTATACCGCCGAGGTATGAAATAGGTTACCAAGAGGAGCTGCTCCCACGCCGTTCAAATGAAGATCATCCCGCAAAAAATAAATCCTTTTTATTATAAAAATGACAGCATAAATCGACGAGAGCAACATTTTGGGGTCATTCAAAAACCACGTGGTCCTTTTTCGGGTAGTTTTCAAACCCGTCCCCCCTCTTGTGGTCATTTGTGACCAATGACTTAAACCCCCCTCCAAAACAACGTGGTCTTCTGATGTTACCCCCCACCCCTTCTTAATCTTATGTAAATTAAAATGCAAATTAAAATAAAAAATTAAAAATAATAAAATTAAAAGCATGGTGAATTTGTGTTTCATGAACGTTAAAGATTCGAATCTTCCGAAATAAAGGTACAGCGAATTTGTGCTTATAAAGATCCGAGTCTTCTGGAATTTTCTGGAGTTTACGATATATATATATATATAATATATATATATATATATATATATATATATATATATATATATATATAT
Source organism: Bathynomus jamesi (assembly GCA_023014485.1). Classification (NCBI taxonomy): domain Eukaryota; kingdom Metazoa; phylum Arthropoda; class Malacostraca; order Isopoda; family Cirolanidae; genus Bathynomus; species Bathynomus jamesi. Next base: position 120,928 of record JAJOZX010007574.1, read on the forward strand.
ATATATCAAAGCTATTGACTTCTCCTTAGGGAAACGGAGCTTACAGATGAACAGAAGGATCAACACAACGGCAAACATTTTCATTTATTTGTACTTCAGACGTTTCGACAATTCTTTTGTCATCATCAGTGAATTAAGTCTTAAAACCTTAAACAAAAGTAAAAAGTGAAAAGTGAAAATTACATCAATACAATATTAAAACCATTAAAATTAAAACCTTAAAGCAAAATGAAAATTGCATCAATACAAAATTAAAATCATTTAAGTTTCATCACTATAAAAACTAAAATTAAATTAAATTACCTCAATAGGTAAATACACAATGTTTACATCCACCTCCATATATATATAGGGTGAACCAAATGTAGGTGGACAGTAAATGATAACGTTTATTTTGAGAATACATATTTAATTTTTTTGTATACTATAATACAAAATAAAATTTAAATAAATTTAGTTATAATATTTAATATAATAAAACACAAACACCATAGTTATAATGAACACCATAGTTATAATATAATATAACACAAACCATATTCAACCTACTGTCCACCTACTTTTGGTTCACCGGTATATATATGGGAATGAACTCAGAATGGTCCCCTGAGTTTTTTATGATACACACAGACAGTGTGTATCATATATATATATATATATATATATATATATATATATAATGTGATAGAGAGAGACAATATTATAAACAGGATATTTTAATGCTTAGTATTGGCCACGTGGTTAAACGTCAAGACCCCCATCCCCCATGTGGACCTTGGTGGTCAAATAATGAACCCCCTCTCCCCCTTTAAGGACCGCGTGTTTTTTTAATGGCCCCTTATGATCACATTTGATTTCGCATTAGCTGCTGATAATTTGACCAAGATACTTCTTGTACTTGCTTTATTGAGTCACCTTTCATAAATTCATTATGAAAATGATATTAGTTGTTTGAAACGGGATTTTTGGGAGCGAAAATGCATAACCTTATTCTAGTAATATTAAAATTAATATCAATAATATTCAAATATTTTTATAAGGTAATCCAGATTTTTAACTGAAGGGCATATTAATACAATATCGTTGGTAATGATAATAATAATAATAATAATAATAATAAATAAATAATAATAATAACTATTATTAATTATGAATGTTCTAATTATTATATATAGAATGAATAACGGCAGTTGTTCCTGACTTGAATTTGGTTAAGTCCTACCTCTAATTAAATATTGTTTTCTATGACACTCAAAATAAGGTGAGCAATAATAAGTTGAGTAAAAGGCAACAAACTATTCAGTAATAATTTTTAAATGAAATATATTTGCCTAGATTTCACAAATAATATTTAAAATTATAAGTGTTTGTTAGTTAAAATATTTTAGTGAAATGAGTATTTAAGAGGTGCTACTTACTCTTCATATACTTGTAGTAAAAGTAATACTGAAAAAGGTGTGAAATAAAGGGATGTTAATCGGTAGGTTGTGGGTTTGAGTCTCTGCTCGGTTTTCAGATTTAACTGATTGAGGTAGTAGTAGTTCGGATTCCATGAAAAGCTGTTTGTCCCATTCGTCACAACACATGGGTATTACGAAAGAGATCAAACAACCCCAAACATTAACTTGCTAAAAGTTAAAACTAAAATATTAACTGTATAAACTTTTAGTTATTACAACTTTACCCAACAAATGGATATTAAAATTCTAATCCTTATGAAACTTTATTGTATAAAACTATACATTTTAAAGACTAAATTACATAATTTAGGGATTTTAGCCTATTAGATGTTGGTTCAAGGCTATTTCTTCTCGAGTGCCTTTTCGGTTGCTTTTGTGGTCTTGCCTCCGGCTGCTTTCGTGACTACCTCTTTGATGACACCGACGATAACTCTGTTTCATGTCACGGACGGCGAAACGGCCGAGGGGAGGATACTTCTGGAATGATTCAACGCACATAGATTTCCTGGGGATCATCTTCACGATGCAAGAATCTCCAGACTTAACGGATTTTGGGTTGGCTTTGATCTCTTTGCCGGTTCTCCTGTCAATCTTGGTTTGGAGTTCATCAAATTTGCAGGCGATATGAGCAGTGTGACAATCGAGCACTGGTGAATATCCAGCACAATAACATGGGCAATGAAATCCTGAGCTTCTTTGGCTGGATCGTTCTTGGAGTCTGAAGCGACATAGCATCTCTTCAGATCCTTGACGGAGACGTTCTTCACGTTGAAGTAAGAGCCTCGTGGTGCATTTTAACAAACTTCACTTCAGTGGTAAGACCAGTTGGAGCGAATGTAACAACCTTACCGGGTTTAAGGGTACCAGTCTCAACTCGACCGACAGGAACAGTTCCAATACCACCATTAAATTTTAATTTTAAAGAAAATTTCCTGGAAACTAAATTAGACTTTTTCCTTTGAAACCAATTTCTTTTTAAAAAGTTTGCTCAATTTCTTTGGATAAATGACTTACGTTGAATGAATATTAATTAAGAATTATTTCAAATATAAAAATAAAAAACATTTCACCAGATATAATAATTTAGTTACCGCTAAAAAATTAAAAATTTTGAAATAGATTTTCATTTTAGTTTAATATTTTAAAAATAACGAGTTAATGAATTTGATAACTTGGTGTTAGACACCCCACTAAGTTATTTAGGTTCTAGCAACCAAACAAAGGCACTTACCCGGTGCATTGAATTAGATATTCTTTGGGCCTACCATAGTTTCCTGCGTCCCACAAACAGCCTACCTAACTCTTTCTAACTTTACTAATTTAGAAGCTATAGACATTACCCCTAACTGTACTTAAGTACTGAGAACTTCCTACCCCACTTGTCACCTTAGAAACATCACCTAATTACACTTAGCACCAACGATTAGGTTCGATATGAAACACCATGCTCTAGGCCAGCCAAAACAATACGAACACCCACATTGGTCTGTTTATCCCCTCGTGTTGCCATTCAGCTTAGATTTAGTGATTTTTCCCTTTAGTGATTTTAGACTATAAACATATATATATATACATATATATACACACACACACGTCACCTCAATGAAATAATAAAGTAGCAATGAACAAACTATTCAGTAATAATTTTTAAATGAAATATATTTGCCTAGATTTCACAAATAATATTTAAAATTATAAGTGTTTGTTAGTTAAAATATTTTAGTGAAATGAGTATTTAAGAGGTGCTACTTACTCTTCATATACTTGTAGTAAAAGTAATACTGAAAAAGGTGTGAAATAAAGGGATGTTAATCGGTAGGTTGTGGGTTTGAGTCTCTGCTCGGTTTTCAGATTTAACTGATTGAGGTGGTAGTAGTAGTTCGGATTCCATGAAAAGCTGTTTGTCCCATTCGTCACAACACATGGGTATTACGAAAGAGATCAAACAACCCCAAACATTGTCGATATCCTGCTATGGATATTCATTGGATCATAATAATTGTTTGGAATTGTTTAACATAAAGATTAAAAAGACGCAACTTGGATGTTGTGCGCTGATTGATGGGCGATAATAATGACGGTTATAGGTGGTAAATGTATAGCTCCACTTAAAGCATTATACTTTTATTTCAGTAAATAAACAAACAAACACTTTGTACCTGTTGAGTCTAAAATAAACATAATACAAGTGGTCCATAGAAGGTTAAAAGATAGTTGTCTGGAGCAGTGACTATGTAGGCCAGTGAAACACTATGAATAATGATTAATGAACATACGGTTGCCTACGCCAATGCTTTCAGATTTAAGATCTATAAAATATATCGGATATCAGTCCATTAATCATGGCTTCTAGTGTGTTTTATTGACTGACTCACCAAGCCTAGTGATAAGTCTAAATACAAAATTGCGTATGACATTGGCAGTTAGGCACCTTATTGGCTACAAACAGTATACTGGCACTAGAAGGAGCATCATTTATAAATCTAGGAGTTCTTAATAAATTCCTAAAACTATTATTACACAGTAGGCAACATAGTTTTCTCATATATACATCCTGTAGTTCCATCACAAATGAGCTGCATACACTGAGGTACGAAAAGTTTTGAACAAGGTCATCTTAACATCTAATGTACACACAAAATTTTCTAATCAAAGTATTTCCCTGAGCATATACTGTAATTGTCTACATTGTCTTAGAATGTCACAGTCATCTGAAGGACTGTCAGTTAGTATGTGGCCCAGATATTTAGTCTGGGTAAATATTCCGTTCAACTCAAACCGGCAATTAATGACAAGATATTTTTCTTGTCAATTTTGATGTGCTTTGAAAGAATCGGACATCCGTTTATTGTGCAAATGAGCAGGTTCTGAGATATTTTCAGTTTTCGTATTTGAAGAATCGCAAATTTAGAAACAAAATGGTCAAATTTCTGCAAAATACAGTACATCAAAATTAACCAGAAAATTATGTACTGGTGAGGGCACAACATAACTTAACCACACGAAACCTAATTCTCTAACCACTGAATTGAACTGAATAACCTTTATTATTATTAATAATAAAATACGAGTAAATAAGTGGTCTTACAATTTACAGTGACATAAATAATTGTGAAGCTGGACTATTTATTTTAATTAATTTGGCCCTCAACTTTAAGATTTTACTGGGCTCTTATTAAAAATAAAGCGGTTATTATTAATAATACATAAATCATGAATAAGAATTATTAATTAAGGTATGTATTAATCTTAAAATATCATTATCGATGATATAAATGAAAATTAAGTCATTATTGGAGGTATTATACCAATACCATACAAAGAAATCAATGTTATACACGAGAGATAAGAGCTGAACCACCACAAGCAATGTATCTTTAATCCTAGATTACACACGAGAAGTGAATAAACAATAACACCGGTCTGCATGAAAATCGATTTCTTTATTTTGAGTTGTGATTCTGAAGCAGTTCGCTGCGCTGAATTAAAAAAATGCTACCAGTTTTTTTCTATCACCCACAGTTTTAAAGTTATTAGCAAAACAATTTTGGGGCGTTTTGTAATTTTTTACCTTTTTCATCTTTAATTAATTTCGTTTTTTCATATTTTTCAGATAGATAATTCTAACATTACGTCTTTAAAATTTTAATAATGGCTTCTAGAGGTTGTACCCATAGTCCAGACATATTTTGTTATATTTGTGGTCGGTATGTTGTTGTAAAACAAAGGACAAATGTAACGACCTTCATTAAGAGAGCTTATCATGCTTATTTTGGAATTAAATTAGGAGATCAAGACAAAAGTTGGGCTCCACACAAGGTTTGTCTTACGTGTGTTGCGGCACTAAGGAATTGGAGCAATGGTAAAAAGAAAAGTTTGCCATTTGGGATCCCTATGGTATGGCGCGAGCCTAGAAACCATACCGACGACTGCTACTTCTGTTCTTGCAATGTTAAAGGTTATAATGCAAAGAATAAAGAGAGCCTTCAATACCCAAGTCTTCCATCTGCAATAAGGCCGGTACCCCATGGTCCAGAAGTTCCTATTCCCCGCCCACCCGAGAGTCTGGATCAATACAATTCAGATTCTGATTCAGCTCCAAATCCAGACAATGATGATGTTTATGAACAGCCAACAGCTGACCGAGATCCTAAACCATTAACCCAAGCCGAACTAAATGACTTAGTCAGGGATTTGAATCTGCCTAAGGACTCTGCAGAACTTTTGGGGTCTAGATTGCAGGAGAACAATTTATTGGCATCCGACAAATACTTCGCTTGGTAAAGAAGGTAAATATATTTCGCTTCTTTCAGTTATTTTTTTATTCTTTCATAAACAAGCAATATGCTTGTCCAAGAGCTAGGAGCTATTTAATTCTGCGTTAATTAGGTTTTACTCTATCACCTAAAGATTTCGTGCTACAAGGGGTGTTGTAATACCTCATCTGTCCCCAAATGTTAACCACCCATTGATGGGAGGGGAGAGAGTATTTTGCTGGGAACGGGACTGGTTGTTATATATATTTACCCTACATTATTATGTAAGCGTTACTGTAGTCTATAACAAAATTTATGGTTTAGCATGTGCAATCCAATGTTGGTCTCGATAAGATGGTTCACATTTGGGGATAAATGGGGGATTTATGACACCCTGTACTAAGAAAACCATACGTGATAGGGAAAAACTAACTATATTTTTGAGATCAGCGCACTCAAATTATATAGAATCACCAACTAGTTTGTAAAAATCGATCGACAAGTTTTCAAATGTGTACTGGTGTAATCGGTCCATAAACGGACTTAACCTAAACTAACCAAACCTGAAGTTTAACACCGAGAAATTTCAGCTATTACGGTACGGAAAAAGAGAAGACCTAAAGTGCATGGAATATTATACCCGAAATGGACAGGAAATTCAGAGAAATTCCAGAGCAAAAGATTTAGGGGTTGTAATGACAGATGATGCGAAATTTGAAACACAAAATAAGATAGCAGTAAACAGAGCAAAGAGAATAACGGGTCAGATATTGAGAACTTTTAAACGAAGGGATAGGAATGTAATGATTCCTCTACTGAAAACCCTGATAATACCCAAATTAGAATACTGCTCGGTCCTAACTTCCCCATATAAAAAAGAAGACATTAGACAGCTGGAGGGGATCCAAAGAAGCTTCACAGCCAAGATCAATGGGTGCAAAGAACTAAATTACTGGGAAAGGTTACGAGAACTAGACCTATATTCACTGGAAAGGAGAAGAGAGAGATACACCATTATTTACACTTGGAAAATAATGGAGAAACTAGTCCCTAATCTTACTCTGAATCCCATAACTCCCCAAACAACGATGGAAAGTAGAAGCGGTAGACTGTGTCGTATTCCCAAATTGAAGGCGAGACAGGGAACATCCTTAACCCTGAAAGAAAATAGTTTTGTAGTGAGAGGACCAAAACTGTTTAATCAGTTGCCCAAAGACCTAAGAAACACGAAGGGAGTTGCAGTGGAAATCTTCAAAAGAAGACTAGACGCCTGGCTCAGAACAATCCCCGATGAGCCGGGCGTACCTGGCTATGTGAGGTGGAGAGCGCAAGAATCCAACTCACTACTTCACCAGGCCAACTCGAGAGGAGGGGCGACAAGCTTGACCTTCGCGAAATGAGAAATCATCACGCGGAACCTTTGTAAGGTTGTAAGGTTGTAAGGTATGTATATATATATATATATATATATATGAAAATTAATATATATATATATATATATATATATATATAATATATATATGGGGAAAAAAATTACTAACCTGAAAATCAAGCCTGGAGTGGATATAATCCCCAATAGCACGAAGAAAGTGATGAAGAACTGTATTTTGATCAAGTTTAATTTTTAGAAGATTTGTCTCCTGTCTCGCGCAATGAAATAAATTGTAATCCTTCCTATATTCAGAGCTGGGCAATAAATACATTGAATGTATTTAAATACTAAATACTAAATACATGGGAGAAATGTATTTAAATACTAAATTACTAAATACATTTTAAGAATGTATTTAGATACTAAATACAAAAATACATCAATTGTATTTAAATACATTTGTAAATACATTTTAAATACATACAAATTTTAACATATGCATTCACTAATTCATGTTTTGATAAATTTCTACTTTAGGGGACACGGTGAATTTCGAAATAAATATACACTCGATAGATCAGACGATTTTAAAAGCTTTTTCATCAATGAATTTTCCATCGCAAAATTGATTGATTGCACGAGTTAGTTACACAGGCCCACTTAAGGCAGAGCCGTTTTGTACGATTATTCGGTCAATTTCAAGATATTTTTTGATGTCTAAAAATACACTTACCTCAGATGAGTGTACAGATTCGTTGTAGCATTGCTTGCAGCAGAGACTTCGTGTTTACTCAGCAAGCAGGTGCACTTTACCTTATTACCGTCTTTAGATTTAATTTTAAAGTATTTTCCATCAAACAGAGGGTGCACTAAATTGTTATCTGCAGATATATCACTGTTTGATTCACCGGATTTGCTTGTTGAAGCCATGACACGCACACGATAAAGAATCAACCGCTTTCGACTAAGAGTGGCACACAACTGATTGAACATTTGAACTGACACGTTTGAAACATGAACCATGCTGTACTACACTGTCGACGCGTCGTACTGTGCTAGTACAGAACGTGTATTAAACCAGTAAAAGTATTTACATTTTTATATTTTGAGTATTTAAATACATTGTATTTAAATACTCATTAAAGTATTTAAATACTATATTTAAATACATACAAAACAATGTATTTATAAATACAGTTCTAAATACACAAATGTATTTAAATACGTATTTAAATACAAATGTATTTAAATACTGCCCAGCTCTGCCTATATTTCACTATTTACCACACTGCAGACTGGGGTTGGCAGTCAGGGACGTAGCTAGGTAGCCCTTTGTAATGTGTAAGCAACTAGGTGTGAAGCACGGAACGGGGAAAAAGATGTGGAAAGGGGCTGTCTCCCCTTCCACTACTGAAGCAAAAATTAAATACAGAGTCCTGTAGATGTCTCTGGTGCACTAAAAATTAGGAATTTAGGGTAGAAGTCAATGGTTATTCAATCAACTGAGATGGAAAATTTACTTTTATTCAGAGCACATAACAGAAACACAGTATTGGGAGAAAGTAGTGTATTTTGCAACTTGTAATAATCAATTAATAGTATCCTTTTCCATCTTATAATTAAAATAGTATCCTTTCCATCCCTCTTAATTATCCCAGTCTCACCCAATTTGCAATGTCATTTCATAATACTATTTATTATATACAAGATACCACTAGAATATCTCTTGACATCCTGTAGTGTTAACTTAGAGATGCAACGGCTAGGGTGTACCATTTTTGGGTCATTTTCAAAAAGTCAAGGTCCAGGAGTCTAATGTTGTGCCAAATGATGTCCTAAACACGAATTTAACAAGCATTTTCTAATACAACAAATTTTGAATCCCCCCCACCCCCCTTGAAATTTTGCCCATCCCCTTTTCCTAAAAACCCCATATATCTAAAAAACTATCAACTTTATCGAAAAATGTTATAGAATAAAAATGATTTAGAATCAAACGTTCTATTAGAAAAGTTCATTAAGATAGAAATTACGTAATTTTGAAAATTTTCATTTTCTTTTGTCCAAGAGCACCTTATTGTATTAATATAAAATAAGGTGCTTAAGTTACATTATTTATGAGTATATTGTGAGTATAATCCAAATTTAAAAATCCTTTTTTACATTGAATTTTAATAAACAAGCATTGTTTTTACTCTTATTGTTTCTTTTCAGACTGCTTTATTTGAAAAATAAATAAAAAATGAGTCAAACAGCTACAAAACAGCATGACTTTATTCTTGGTCGCTTGCAGGCTGATATTATGAGTTCATCTAAAATTGTTTTACCATCCAATAAAGATGTTCTAAGCCATTTTATTTATTTACGGAGAATGCAGTATAAGGGTCCAAAAGTTACAAAAGATTCTACTGTTAATGAAGTTCTACAGAAGCTACTAATAATATGGCAAAAAGCATGCATTCCTACTATAGATATTAGTAAAAACCCTAAAGGCAGGAAGATGCTGTTAAATCTAGAAGAAGTGCATAATAATTTAATCAAGCACAAAAAAAGAGCAAGCTTTGAAAATGAACTCTCTAATTTCATGAAAATTATGGATTCCCTTTTTGACATCTCTTCTCAAAATGCCGTTGAATTAATCCAAAAGAGAAACATAAATCAGTGAAGCAAGCGAGTGCTACAGCCAGAACATCAGAGACCCTTCTTTCTAGCACGACCAGTTCTGAGACAGACAGCTATGAAGAGTTTCGGACAGAACCTACAGCAGGACCTTCAAATGCTTCCAGCCCCAAAAATATTCTTGCCTCGCCATTGGTTTCCTCCACTGCAGACAGACTTAATCTCTCTATTGGACAACGGACTGTTTTTGCTGCTGCAGTAGCCATTAGGTGTGGCAAGGATATTGAAAAACTCTCTCTCTCCAGGACCACATCTGCAAGAGCCGCTCGAAAGACAAGAAAACGAAAATATGAAACTTGCATCAAGGATTTTACTACTCCTGATCACTGCCTAGTACATTGGGATAGCAAGCTGCTTACTAAATCATGTTCAGAACAAGAAGACCGTCTTGCAATACTTGTTACTGGATACCCAAATGTAGAAAAACTTTTATCAGTTTCTATAATAGATGATTCCACTGGATTGTCTCAAGCCACTTCTGTATTTCAAAGTATTGAAAAATGGAACTTGAAGCAAAATGTCTTTGGAGTATCATTTGATGCCACTGCATCCAATTCAGGATGGATGAAAGGTTCCTGTAAGTTACTTGAAGAACTTTTGCAAAAGAAATTGATTTGGTTAGCATGCCGCCATCATGTGGCTGAAAGAGTTTTGTGTGCTGTGTATGAAACCATTTTTGGCCCAAGTAAATCTCCTGAGTTTGAGTTATTCAAAGAATTTCGCGAGTCTAAATGGAAGAAAATTAATACGAAATCTACATACAATGTTCTTGATGTTAAATCAAGGTATCAAAGAGGCCTAAAGGAAGAATGTGTAGAATTTATGACCCAATGTTTAAGAAAATCTGACTGCTTTCCACGTGATGACTATAAGGAAGTTGCTGAAACAACTTTAATGCTTTTAGGAGAGGTTTCCAGAGAAAACAGTCATTGGCGGAAACCTGGTGCAATGCACCGTGCCAGGTGGATGGCAATGATTTTGTATACAAATAAAATGTATGCTTTTGCCCACCAAGCATCATATGATGAATCATTGATTAAGAAATTAAAGAGAATGTGTCTATTTAATGCATTAATTTATGGAAAATACTGGCTTTTATGTTCTAATTCACTAGATAGTCCAGCTAATGATCTGAAGTTTTATCATGATTTGGTGAATTACAAGAAGGAAGATAGGGAAGTTGCAAATGTTGCTTTGAAATCTTTTGCCAATCATTACTGGTATTTGACGGAGGAAGTGGTCCCTTTGAGTTTCTTTGGATCGCTAAGTAATGATGAAAAAGATAAGATCGCAAAATCCTTAAACAAATATCCAGTTCCAGAAAATTATGTATGTGGGCAACCTGTTTTCCCCATTTTAAAGGAAGAGACAAAGCTTCATCAGCTAGTAGGTCCAATTTCATGGCATTTATTTCAATGCTGTGGGTCAAAACCAGACTCATGGATAAAGAAACCAGCATCAACATGGGAAGAGGTCGATGACTACAACAAACTAAAAAACATTCTTTCATCTATTAGAGTAGTCAATGATACCGCTGAAAGAGGAATCAAGCTGGTTCAAGACTTTCATGACAAATGTCAAAATGAAGAAGAATGGTCTTTTGCAAATTGTGGAAGAGAATAGAAGACTAATTCCTGATCCTAGTAAAGAGACTCTTAAAAGAATGAAACTCAGTAAAGAATAGTTCATTAACAGATAGATTAGGTATTTTTATTTGCAGAGATTGTTTTAATTTAGAAGAGGCTGATTTTTTTTTGTTATTAAATATACCATATATTGTCTTTTCTTATTTTTATGTTTAAAAAGCTCTTATATCAATGATTTCTAATTAGGAAACTTGTTTCTTTTTATTTTTTTGAGGAAAGTGTTGAATAAAGGAAAAAAAAAACGATGGGACCTCACAACTATAGATAAAGTGTTAATTTTTAGCTTTATTTTATATATATATAGTTTTGAGGTTGTCCTCACTTTGTATAGGCTAGTTATAATAAAAACTAATTATGATTTGCATTATAACTAGCAAATACAAAGCCCATCGCCGCGAAGCTGCATTGGGGTGATGCTTCAAAGGTAGCGGTAACACCTTATTTAAGAAGAAGGCACTGCAAGCAAAAAAAATTTTTAATTTAAATTTTTAAAAAATAAATGAAAATTTTCAAAATTAAGTAAATTTCTATTTTGATGAACTTTTCTAATAGAACTTTTGATTCTAAATCATTTTTATTTTATAACATTTTTCGATAAAGTTGATAGTGTTTGAGATATATGGGGTTTTTAGGAAAAGGGGATGCGCAAAATTTCAAGGGGGGGTGGGAGGGATTCAAAATTTGTCGGATTAGAAAATGCCTGTAAAATTCGTGTTTAGGACATCATTTGGCACAACATTAGACTCCTGGACCTTGACTTTTTGAAAATGACCCAAAAATGGTACACCCTAATGCAACGCCAACAAATCTGTTGGAAATAATTTTGTTTTTACAATTAGATTTCATAAAAATCATTTTTAAATGTACATTTATTTTTTTCCAAATCAATGTGTAACCACAAACCTTTTGGCTTACCCCTAGCTACTTCCCTGGCAGTTCTCCGGCTCCGGAGCCAGGAGCCAGCTCCACGATTCAGAGCCGGAGCGGAGTAGGCCAATTGTTTAAACTATGCTTCGGAGCCGGAGCGGAACTGGAGTAGGGATTGTAGGAGCCGGAGCAGGGCTGGAGCCACACTTATCTGAGCGCTCTGGAACTTAAGCCTGGAGCTGCTCCACTTATAGTAGAGCGAATGTTAGCGAATGTTAGCGAATTTAGGGGAGTGGAGCCGATCACTAGCGATTAGTGTTTTGGTCGATTTGACGTTGAATGGTTTTCTCTGAGCATGTAAAACACTAGTTTTAAACAGACCAGACCGCTAATGTTCAGTGTACAAACGTGCGTACAGTATTTTTTAATCGTAATACTGTATAGTAGTGATGTAGCGAGGCTTCGCATTCGCAACCGCGGAGCCTCCGCAAAAATTTTAGATTCGTATTCGCATTTTTTTAATGCGAATTTGTGGAGCTGACAATTGTGGAGAACGGGACACACATTTTCAGCTGCGGCCTTCAATGCAGGAGCATTTTTAAAAACGGTTGAGACGGTAAACTGACTTAGGTCTAGCGCTCTTGCAATGTAGTTCGCACCTTCACTTCTCTCATGTCGCTTTATTATGTCTAACTATGAACTTTCAATTCTCAAGTGGTCCGGATTTTAGACATTCTGATTTTCGAGAGTTAACTGTATATGACATTGCAAAGTCCAAATCACCGTTATAATTATTCTATAGTCCATACTCTTTCAAGAATAAAATCTGTGTTTGTTGAAAAAAGTTGAATGCCATTTCCGTATTCATCAAATTATATTTCTAAAATAAAACTTATACTGACGCAGAGGAAATTTCTTTAGCTTTAAGACAATATAAAGTTTATTACAAAATTCAATTTAGAAATGTTTTTAATGTGTAAATATCAGAAGTATTTTTTTGTTCAAGTGCTTTATTTTTCATAATAATGCTCATCTCTCTCTTATTTTAACAGATATTGGTATTATTTTTTCCCTGAATAAATTTAAGTACTAGTGAGAACATATGTGAAAAAATCGTTGTAAAAAATTGAATAATTTTTTTTGCTATAATCATTTTAATAAAATAAAAAAAACAATTTTCACGAAAATTTGGCAATTCTGTAGCGACCTGACTCGTGACATGCAGGCTTTTACTTTACCGTCCGTTCTGTCACAATAAGTGCAATACATCTTCAGTCGTGTCATTATTCAAAATTTCAAATATTAACTTACTTCGTCGACTACAGTTGTTTTCACGCCATCGCTGATGATACTGCGAAGTGCTTGTTATGCCAACGCAACTACTCTCGAAAGGGACGAACCACATCAAACATGAGAAATCATCTGTATTTAATTCATCCGAAAGAATTTAAAGAACTGAGTGATGCTAAAAACGAAGCTAAAGAAGATTCAAAGAAAAAAGAAGAACCGACACCATTACAAAAGACAAAGTCTGACATTAGACAGAAAAATCTCGGATTTCAAACAATTGAAAGCTGCTACTAGAAATTGAAGCCTTGGAGTGATGACAATAAAAAATCTAAGACGTACGACTACCGCATCGCAGAAATGCTAGTAATGGATGATTTGCCATTTAGTCACGTAGAAGATGTCGGTTTCATGCGGCTTATGGCGGAAGTTTCTCCGCAATACAAGATCAAGCAACGACAATTTTACGCTGATCTAATATGCAACAGCATGTACCAAGGTGTAATTGGGAAGATTCAAGATATTGTGGACGAAATCAAGGAATCATTGGTATCCTTTACAACTGATACATGGTCCGACACATCTGCTGGAGTAAGCTTCCTTTCGCTGACCTGCCAGGGAGTGGATAATGAATACAAGAGGACGAATTTGATGCTCGGCGCTGAAACTTTGGACGAACGGCACACCGGTGCATATATATCGGAAAAGTTCGACCAAATGCTCGAAAAATGGAAAATTCCTCATTCGTCTGTTAATGCGGTGATGCGTGACGGCGCTGCAAACATGAAGAAAGCGATGGATCTGTCAGGCGTCAACAACATTGATTGTACTGCCCACAAGCTACAGCTCGTTGTAAAATCAGGCTTGTCGGCTCAAGAAAATGTTCAGAATTTGCTGGTGAAAACCCGTTCAATTGCGACACATTTCAACCACTCCGTTGCAGCAAAGGATGAACTGAAGAAGATTCAGACGCGTTTGGATTTACCGAAATTGGGAATGACTCACGATGTCGCCACAAGATGGAACAGTACTCTGCACATGATGGGAAGAGCTGTTCAGTTGAAGGACCCACTAAGCTTATATAGCACTGCGAATTCCAAAATACAACTACTATCGAATGTTGATTTCGCTCAAGAAACTCAGTAGCTCAGCATCTTCCATATCAGACGTCATTCCTCCGATAGCCTCATTGAAGAACGTGTTGAAACCAGAAAACAGAGATGATGTTGAAGTCAGAACAATGAGAGAAATTATGTACGACGAAATAGAAAGATGATTCGCTTAAATCGAGACCAATGACTCCTATGCTTTGGCCACTTACTTAGACCCCAAGTACAAAGCAAAGATGTTCTCCAGTACTGCCGTCACCAAGCGTGCCCAAGAAAAAATAGCGCAACTTTGGGATGACCTGGCTAAGGCACAATCTGAAGAACCAATGGAGAAGAGAATGCGCGCCAGTACGTCTGTGTCTTCACCATCAAATTCAAAAGCTGCCTCAATCATTGAGTCCATGACGTCGCTACTGGCCGCCTCAAACAGTGACGAAGAAGCAGAAGCAGCAATCAGCAGAAATTCAATCAAATTTGTTCAAGAATACCATAGAGAGAAAAGAATCGCCCAAAACGAAAACTCTTTAGCGTGGTGGAGACACAACCAAGAAAAGTACAAGCTTTTAAGTGTACTTGCTAAGAGATCCCTTGGATGTCCTCCAAGTAGCGTCCCAAGTGAGCAATTATTCAGTGGTGCTGGCCTGATCTATGACGAGAAAAGAAACCGCTTGCGAGTAGATAAGGCAGAAAAATTACTCTTTCTTAAATTTAACTTGCCAACTATTGGGTTTAAATATGTAAAACTGTAATTATGTACTTTAATATTTTATTGTAATTATACATTATTAATATGTAAGAAATTTATTATATTGTGTATAAAAACAGTTGTCAAATAATAATAGCATTTGTATTACTTTCTCGTTATAAAAATAGTAATCGTTCTATTCTGGTTTATATAGCGTCCCTTGGTAAAATTTCAGAAAATAGCCACATTTTTAAAGTAATTCAAGATTATAGGATGCAAATTATCGAAAGTCCATTTATCGATAAATGATTGAAAAAAATTCGGATTATCGATAATTATCGATAAATTTTCTAATTAAATTAGCTGTCTCATTAATAGAAGAAAAACGCAAAATTATAAGAACAGATTTTAATGAGATCATTCTACATTGTGACAGCCATAGTTATTTAAACAGATTTTAGTTTTTTATCCTTATTAAGGAAGTAACATTTCAAAAAGCATAAGGCATTAATAGTGGCTGGAGAGAGACTGCATCGAATCTTCGTTATGAAAATTCCCGCTGAAGAAAATGCACGCTCTGCTTCACAGCTTGTAGGCTTGATGGTCCTTAATGCATCGTACAATCGATCTAGATTTTCGCTTCTCTTTTTCTTTACTTCGTACAATGCGAATTCACTGCCTGCATTGAACATAGAGGACTTACTTACGTTTTTTATTTCTAATAAATCTCATTTGCAAGAGAAAATTTGCTCATTTAGCGTAAACTTAAAAAATCAGGAAGTGATCTGAAATTATCGATAAATCTGCTCGATAATTATACGATAGTTGACTTTCATTTATCGATAAATTATCGATAATATTTTATCGATTGCAACCCCTATTCAAGATTCGCATTCGCATTCGCAGATTTGCAAAATTTCAGCTTCGCTACATCACTACTGTATAGGGTCCTGGCCGTACCAGTTTGCCAAGTATGGATAGTAAATCGTACGGTTACGAGAAAAGGACGCGTTTTTTATAATAGATTAGAATGTCATAAAAAGCAGCTACTTCTGAGCACCCAAAAACCCTACTCCGACCAACTAAATTGAAGCTGTATAAACGCTGCAAGCACTTGTACTTATTAGAAACTATCACACTTACAATTCAGAGAATTATGCAAATTGCAACTACTCACAACTATGTATGTATCACCATTACTCGCACAAATGATTTTGCAATCCTATTGTGCATTCAGTTTTTGTATCTTAAAGGCACGTCTTGACTTGAGCATTTTAGTCCGAACAAACCGAACGAGCAGACAGCGCAGAGCAGAATTCAGCTAGCAAGTACGTGTCTCCGAGCCAAGCCGAGCGCGCCAAACGTTTTCCGTCGCTTGTGGGAATAAGACGAGCACCGGCGAACACGCAGAATACGGCGAGCTTGCGCTCGAACATCTCGTTCGGACTAAAATGCTCAAGTCAAGACGCGCCTTAAGAGTTGTAGCGCAATAAAACGACGCTAAAATATTAGTTCGGAACACCGTACCGTGGAGCAACTTAAGATATAAAGCTGGGGTTAGTGGAGAAGCTCTGGAGCTGGAACTGGGTTAGTGGAGCAGCTTTGGAGCTGGAACTGGGTTAGTGGAGCAGCTCCGGAGCTGGAACTGGGTTAGTGGAGCAGCTCCGGAGCAGGAGCTGAGTGACAAGAACACTCCGGAGCAGGAGCCAGCAAACTCGGAGCACTACCAACCCTACTGCAGACACTGAAGGGATGTCAATAAAACCGTGATTGGAAAAAACTCCAAAGCTTTGTCTAATCCAATAAGTCGGATTAAATCTTCAAAATCTACCTTTCAACAGTCATTTGACGTGGCGTAAAAACAGTGAGGGGCCTAAACTTGTAATTATTTGTCGCCAAGGTGGTGACGCTCGGGCGGGGACTCATTTCGTTCGTAATTGTACGTTGGCCTAAGTTTTATAATTATTTATTGCTTTATAATAATTTACACGCTATATAAAACCGTTTTCCATGTTATATTTTGTAACGATTCAGAATATTATATTATGGAGTTAGTTTGAGTTCAAAGAAATATTAATCGTTTGTCAATATATAGTTGGTCCACGTTCGCCTTATGACGGTCAAATAATTTCCTATAAAATGTAGTCAAACCACGCTTGTACAAAATTTCCTAAACGTTTGTTAAATCGAGTAAAAGCCAGTTGGTGAATAGATTCATAAAATAACAACCATCAACATTTTGAGCTTCACATCCAAAGCCACTGAGATCAAACTTGCGAAGCTGCATTTAAAGTCGTCTGAGCTTAAAGTAAATGTTAAGGTCTTACTGGATTACAAATTTCTATTCAAAATCTTTTTCATGAAATTACTTGGTTGTTATAAAGCGTTAATGAAGACTGACTATATATTGGTAGGCTTTAGTTTGACTAGGCATAAGTCGGCTTTATGATTTCGAAAGCTCCTCAACACAAACGAACCATTTAGGTATTAATCCACATTAAGGTCCGGGAGAAAAATCACGGACCTTTTATCCTCGATCACATCCCTCTATTTTCCAGTCCGGGTTCTGCCCCATATACAATTACATTTTATTTTAATTACTCGCATTAAATGGTTTTCTTTTGCAATATCCAATTATCTGTCCTTTATTTAAAATAACCATTTATAATTATACATTTAGGAAATATAAAATTTATTATCTTCAGTGACTCATTTTCAAATAAGGAAACAAATTTCTTTCACTCACCTCTATTTATCCAACCGTATTTCTCGGCATATAACGCGCACCCTAATTTTGAAGAGAAAATTTAGGAAAATAAAAATTTAGGAAAAAATATACCTCCTACCTCACTTCACATGTACAATTTTAACGAATTAATTTTAACGCAGGGTGATTTTTGGAATATTTTGGGGGAAAAAAGTGCGCGTTATACGCCGGGAAATATGGTAATTTATTAAATGTATTAGGTACAAGGACTTACTAGAGCGATTAAAGGAAAAAACTAATAAGATTGTTTTTAACAAGTATCCTTCCTCGAATTATCCAACGTAGCGATTTCTAAAGAAAGGCGACCTATATCAACAATAACCTAAAGTCTCTGCCAACGGGAAGGAGTGCATTTTGCGAATTTTTGGAACAGTTTCTACGGCAGGGGGGACTTGTTCCTCGGAGATGGACTTCATCTTTATGACGTTGGAGCTGCGCGTTTAGGAAGACTATTTCATAATACTCTCTCTTCTTTTCAGGCTGCCGTAACTCGAACGGTCCCAGCGTAATTTCCTCAAATTTCCCCTGCGCTCGCGAAGGTGTCGCAATTACAAACAATTTGAAGGTTCTATCCTTAAATGCTCGTAGCCTACGAAATAAAATAAACGAATTTTTTTCTTTAATTGCATGTAAAGACTATGATTTAATTGCGATAAATGAATCGTGGCTTAGCACTGAAACACGTGACTTTGTAGGGGAGCATCAAATTAAAGGGTATAGACTTCTTGTTAAAAACAGAATAGGTAGGCGAGGAGGCGGTGTTATGTTGTATATCAAAGATAATATTGCGAGCGTTATAGAAGTAAAGCGTACAATTCCAGAACCGAGAGATTCGACTATAGCAGAACTTAAATTGAACGATTTCAAACTTGTTGTTGCGGTTATATATAGGCCCCTAATGAAACAGCTGATACGGACGAAGCGTTATATCGTGAACTAAAGAGAATAATAGGTAGTGAGCAGGCCTTAGTTATGGGTGACTTTAATTGTGCCAACGTGAATTACGATACAATGCAGGGAGATGCGGAAGGTAATCGTTTAGTTAATTTTCTCGAGGATAACTTTCTTATTCAAAAGGTTGGGGAACCTACGAGGTTCGACAGTATTTTAGATTCAGTAATAACTACGGATGATAGGCTAATCACGGATCTTCAAGAATAAAACCGTTAAGCAATAGCGATCACAATATGGTAGAGTTTGTCCTCTCAGTAAGTCACTCGAAACCAACTAACTCGACTAAAATTCCTAACTTCCAGCACGCAGACTTTTGGAAATTTCGAAATAAATTGTCACACATCAATTGGGAAAACGTAATGGGGAACTCCAACGCAAAACTAATGTGGGAATCGTTCGAAACAGTATTTAGGACTATAAATGAGGAATGTGTACCGTACAAGATTAAGCGTGCGAAAGTAGACAACAAGCCCTTGTGGTTTACTTCTAGAGTAGGAGATATTATAAAGGGTAGAGAGGGGCTTATAGGTTACATAAGTGCGATAAAGACAATTTGGGGTTACGAAACAACTACATATCTGTAAGACGTGAAGCGAAAAGTGTAATAAAAAAGTCCAAGCGAAATCTCCATAGCTCGTGACGGAAAAGAAAACCCCAAGCGATTCTTTCAATACGTCAACGAAAGGAATCCAGTAAAAAGTGTCTTGGGGCCGTTGAAAAATTTTAACGGGGAGGTAGTTTCTGAAAACAAGCAAATGGCTACCTTGCTAAACGAATTTTTTACGTCAGTTTTTACTATAGAAGATGTAACGAATATCCCTACAGTCATAGACATAATACCTTTTGATAATGGTAATACTTTGGACAATATTGTGGTTAGTGAAAGGGAGGTAATGCGCTATGTTGATAAAATGAAAATGCGTAAATCACCGGGACCGGATTCCATATATCCCATACAATGAAAAGAATTAAAAGAAAGCATTGCTGTGCCGCTAACAAAGATTTTTAATGCATCTATTTCTGAGGGGTGTGACCCAGATAATTTCAAGTTAGCAAATGTAACACCTCTCTTTAAGAAAGGCGATAAAGGTGCGGCGGGAAATTATAGGCCAATCAGTTTAACGTCTGTTGTAGGTAAGCTACTGCAATCAATAATTAGGGGTCGCATAGTCGAACACTTAGAATTACATAACTTGGTTAGAAATACGCAGCACGGTTTTAGGCGAAACAAATTTTGCTTAACTAATCTTTTAGAATTTTTCAAGGCGTGGTTGAAGTTTACGATAGTCACCGGGCGGTTGATGTAGTGTATTTAGATTTTCAAAAAGCGTTTGACACAGCACCGTACAAAAGACTCATTGAAAAAACTAAGGCTCATGGAATCAGGGGTGTCGTAATAAAGTGGGTAGAAGAGTGGTTGCGAGGTAGGAAACAGAGAGTGGTCGTTGATGGAGCGGAGTCGTCTTGGGCTAATGTAGCGAGCGGCTTTCCTCAGGGTTATGTATTGGGCCCCTTGCTTTTTCTTATATATATTAACGATTTAGATGTCGGCCTAGTCAGTACGGTTTCAAAGTTTGCGGATGACACGAAGCTGGGTGGTAGGGCGATTAATGACGAAGATAGAGGTAAAATCCAGGAAGATCTGAATAAAATCGTTGATTGGTCAGTCACATGGCAAATGAGATTTAACGTTGATAAGTGCAAAATTTTGCATATAGGTTCGCGTAACGGTAATTTTGCGTATAGTATGTCACAGAAAGATTTAACAAGCGTAGAGCAGGAAAAAGATTTAGGAGTTATAGTCACTGGTGATTTAAAAGTGGTGAAACAAAGTACAGCAGCGGTCAATACAGCGAACAAAGTGCTAGGTTTTATAGCTCGGAATTTTGAGTACAAATCGCGCGATATTATTGTTCCTCTTTGTAAATCATTAGTTAGACCCCATTTGGCGTACGCGATCCATTTGGAATCCGCATATGTGAAAAGATATAGACAAAATTGAAAGAGTTCAAAGACGAGCAACTAAGATGATTCCGTAGCTTAGGTCGAAGTCCTACGAGGATAGGCTTAACCCTTTAAGCTTGTATTTGAAACGTTAGCAATTTGTACCTTCAGTTCTTAAAGGGTTAAGGAGTTAAAATTGACTACACTCAAGACTACGAGACTAGGGGTGATTTGAATCCAGGTTTTTAAAATTATGAATGGGTTCGATAACGTAGATATAGTTTTTTCGAAATATCTCAATACAATAGGACTAGAAATAACGGGTGTAAGTTGAGAAGGTGGTGGTTCGAGGCAGCAGTTGCCAAAAACGTTTTTACGCAGAGAATAGTAAAGAGCTGGAATAGTTTGCCGGTAGAAGTAATTAGTAGCACGTCTATAAACATGTTTAAAAATCGATTAGACGCATATGTTGATATATTGGGTATAGTTTAAGGTAGTAAAATTAAGGCTTTGTGGTTCGGAACCCACGTAAAATAGTAGGTCCTCTCCGCCACCACGGAGGACATGCACAATACACAATTACGAACACAGTTAGGTAGACCAGAGATGAGTGGATCCTTGGGTCTTTGTTGGTCTGAAACATGATAACATAACATTACTGATGCAGGTTAAATGGAACTACTTATTTGAGGTTTCTTGTTCTTCCTCCCTTTTGATCTCCTGTATTAGATATTCTGACATTTCGTTCATATACCGCAAACATCTTCAGTTTCTTCGTTCATGATCCTCCTTGGAGCGAAATAACACCTACAGTATTTATGTTGAACATTTCTCAAAAATACCCACACTCTCTTCTCTTAGGTCTGTAGCCTCAGCACAGTCAAATTGAGTATTTTCTACAGAAAAGAATTTCTTTAAACTGTAACTAGAAATTTTTAACATTTTCTTAATTCATTATTTTTCACAGCATTTTGATTGTCATAGAAAACCAGTTTTTATTTAATTAGATGCAGGATTTAGCCAAATTCATGTTAGGAACAGCTGCTCTCATTTGTTTTCTACGTTATAATTAGAAATAAATGTCAATATTCAGCTGAACTCAAACTAACACCTGAACATGACAATAATATCGTTACGAAAAATAAGGTGAAAAACTATATTTTAATTATAGTATGCAAATGAATGAATGAATAGCAGTGTTTCACTGGCCCTTCAACTACTAAGGTCATATCGCGCCGAAACTAAAGTAAAGAGAGAGCGCAAGGAGATGGGGTAAGAGGGAATTTGAAGGAGCAACAGTTAAGGAAAAGTCGTGAGAGAGAAAAGGAAAAACACCATGATCAGCAGAGAGAGGAAGAAATTACACCCAAGTCATATTAAATAGAGAGTAAAAGGCCAGTTTGACGGAGAAAAGAGTGTCCTTTGGTACTGGCGTAGAGTCACCCAACAATATAGTAAGAGTGGAGCCTGAAGGGCAAAAAGGGAGGAACTGGGAGCGAGTAACGGCAAAGGCAGGGCAAACCAAAAGCAAATGTGAAACAAAGAGAGGAATGCCGCATGGGAAGGAGGGGGCAACATCTCCGTCATAAGATGCCCATGCGGGAGACGAGTATGACCGATGCGTAGACGCATCAGAGCGGTTTCTGACCGTCGGTCACGTTGACAGGAGAAAGGCCACCGTCGAATCGTGGGCTTCAACGCCCTCAAGGAATTCCCAGACACATCCTCCCACTGGTGCTGCCACCGCCAAAGGAGTGCCTCCCGGAAAACTCTCGTAAAGTCCGACGCCGGGAGAGGTATGTTAGGGTCGAAAGGCAGGGAGGACACCTCACTCGCCGCGACGTCAGCGCGTTCGTTGCCGGAACACCAACGTGAGAAGGTACCCAAAAGAAGGCGACTACCTTACGGCGTGATGAAAGAAGAACCAGCCAGTCCTGAATCTGTCGCACCAGTGGGTGCGGAGAGACAAGAGAGTACAGGGCCTCAAGAGCGCTACGGGAGTCAGAATAAATAATAAACGATGTCGAAGGGAGCTGAGAAACGAGCCGAAGGGTCAAAAGAATAGCTGATAGTTCCGCTGTAAAGATGGAAGCCGCTGGGGGGAGGGATAATGATTTAATTTCCGATGCGAAGACGGCTGCGCAGCCGACTCCAAGTGGAGAGCGAGAGCCGTCGGTGAACACTGGGATAGAGTCAGCATGGGAAGAGGAATGGGATAAGAATAATTGCCGAAGGGCGGATGGATGGAACAGGGACTTCAGTACAGTGGAAAGGAGGGAGCAGATACGGAGAGGAGAAATAGTCCAATGGGGATGACGGTCGAAGTATGCCACAGTGGAAGGGCGGAAGAGGGATTGGAAGTCCGGGGTGGGAGAAAACTGCCGAACATGAAAAAGGCATTTGAGACCCTCAAGGTACGATGGGCATTCAACGGGAGATGGCCACTCTCTACATACAGGCTAACGATTGGAGAAGATCGAAATGCGCCAGTGCTGATGCGCACACCTAAGGAGCGAATCGGGTCCAGCATGCGCAGAGCGAAGGCAGGACCTAAGGAATAGGCCTCACAGCAATAATCCAACTTACTTTGGACCAGCGAATGGTAGAGCCGCCAAAGAGTATGGCGGTTAGCACCCCCGAGTCAGTATGAGAGAGGAACATGAGAAGGGTACAAGTTTGAAGGCACGAAGCTTTCAGAGACTTCAAATGGGGGATCCAGGAGGAAACACAGAAATCTAGTTCCGGGCACAACGGAGAGAGAGAGTTACAAGGACACGAGGAAGCCTCAAAGACCTTTCGGTCCACTCTGGGAGGTTCCTGTTATTAAAAGTTTATTTTTGTTTCAACTATCCTAATAGTAGTAGAAAACTGGATAGAAAAGTAGAAGGCTCTCTCCCCACCCTCCGCTCCCTCCCTGCCAGAGGCAGGTACGGAAAAAGGTTGAAGAAAATACCTTGACCCTGGAAAAGTAGCCAAGGAAATTTTACAGGAAAGTGGAGAATATATAAATAGCTCTATATTTAGCTTGCTCACAGACACCGTGCAAGCGAACTCCTGCAGAGTTTTCTGAGGTTTTAATCTTAAACTATGAGTGTGTTCAGTACTTTGTCTAGCCTATTTTTAAACACATTTACACTTTGACTGGAAACAACCTCTGAGGGAAGTTGGTTCCAGATATTAACTATTTTATAGGAAAAGAAATTTCCGCAGACAGAGGTCCTAAATGTCTTTAGTTCCAGTTTAAACCCATTATTTCTTGTCGGATTGGCATTAAGTGAGAATAAGTTTCTGTAATGTACCCTGTCTATTCCTTTGAGCATCTTGAAGACTTGAATAAGCTGACCCCGCAACCTCCTCGTCTCTAAGCTAAACAGATTTAGGCGCTCCAATCTCCGTTGGTAGCTTTGCATTCTCATTGAAGGGATCAATTTTGTAGCCCTTGCTTGTACTCTTTCTAACCTTTCTATGTCCTTCCAGAGGGATGGAGACCAAAACTGCGCACAGTATTCCAGTTGAGGTCTGACTAGAGAATTATAAAGACACATTACGGTCTCCTTGTTCCGAAACTGGAACTGTCTTTTAATATAACCTAATAATTTTAAGGCCCTCTTTTCGACTTCTGCACAGTGCTTCGACGGTTTCAGATCGTTGCTGATATAGACTCCTAAGTCTTTCTCTAGATCGGTCTCAGTCAAGTTCCTTCCCAAGAGAGAGTAATCGGTCTTCAGGTTTTTATAACCTATGTGCATTACCTTACATTTGTCCAAGTTGAATGGCATCTGCCAAGTAGCAGACCATTCGCCCAACCTGTCAAGATCGTTCTGAAGCGTTCTTACGCCCTCCTCAGTACCTACACTACTTCCTAATTTCGTATCGTCTGCAAATTTGGAGATTGCACTTAGAAGCCCGATGTCTATATCGTTAATATAGATGCTTAACAAAAGTAGTAAGATAAAAAGTAAAGGACTATGGAAAACTGATGTGTGGGTAGTTGGGAGGTAACGAAAATGGTTCACTGAGTAGGTAGGTAGTTAATCTAACAATTATTAAATTCCTTTTATGTCAATAACTGGGTGGATGAAACCAATTGGTTGCTAACCAGAGTTATTCTCCACACTAGTATTTATATAGTGTGACAAGAGCGTGCTCGGTAATAGATATACATTACCGATCAACCAACCGAAGAAAAAACCAAGACCACGCTGGTGGAAAAAGCCCCGAAAAAAGGAAGACAAAAGAGAACGAAGAGGAGGAACGGGGCGACAAGACGGAACGAGAGGAGGAAGAACAGGCAACGAAAAAAGATCCCCACCAGCAAGTACGCTCTTAACAATTAAACAAGACAGGAAAAGGGACTCTCTAATAACTAGCAGTAAGTGACTAATTGTGTTTTAACCCAGTCTAAAGTAAACTCATTAAATTAAGCTCGGTCAGACAAATTAGGCCTACATTGTGGCCTAAGACCTAGTATCAACTCATAGCTTAACAAAGGTGAAGGTAGATTGCCCTAACCTAATTTGGTGAGGAATCCTACTGTGGACCTGAATTTATCTGCCCGCTCTGGACCATTTCCGGAATCTCTAGGCTGACCCCTACAGGGCTAGACTTAATCTACTCTATAGTTAGACTGGAGATATAAGGGGTGGGTTAATTGTGGACCAATTCATACAGAGCATTTTTCACAGGACCCAGAACGGAACCTTGTGGGACACCACTCGTGACGGGCGCCCACTCCGAAGCCACTCCATTTATTACCACTCTCTGCTTTCTATCTTTTAACCAATCCTCAATCCAGATGGAAACGAGCCCGGTAATTCCTAGTCCTTTGATTTTAGCTATCAATCTAGCATGAGGGACTTTGTCAAAGGCTTTTTGAAAGTCGAGATACACTATATCTATTGCCCTACTTGCATCGTACAGTGTATGCATATTATGGAAAAACTAACAGGTTTGTCAGACAGGATCTATGTCGCCTAAATCCATGTTGAGAATAAAAAATTAGATTGTTAGATTCAAGGTGATACACAATACGTTTTGTAATGATGGATTCCAACAGTTTGCCGACAACTGATGTTAAACTGATCGGGTGATAATTACAAGGATTTTCCCTATCACCCTTTTTAAAGATTGGCGTTACATTTGCTAACTTCCAGTCGGTTGGAACTTTCCCTAACTCGATTGATTGTTTGAATATGGTTACTAATTCGTTAACAACATTGTGGCTAACCTCTTTTAATACCCTTGGAAGAAATAAGTCGGGGCCAGGTGATTTGTATTTGTTAATCTTATCAATTAATTGCTACACCTCATTTCTCGTAAAACTTATGGTCTCTACGGGCTGGTCACCGTCATATGTAATCCGAGGACTTGGCACTTCTATTGTGTCTTCCTCCGTGAAGACTGTAATGATTAATGAAGAACTCGTTTAACGTATTAGCTATATCTTTATCACCGAATTTCAGTACGCCATTTCTACCTTTTAAGGGGCCTACAGAATTTTTAATTGGCTTTCTGCTATTAACATGGGCAAAAAATTCTCTTGAGAGAGAGTTACAAGGAGTTACAAGGAAAAGAAGTACCTCAAAAGGCCTTGCGGCCCATACCGAGGAGGTACCAATGGCAACGGGTGCCACGGAAAATTTTCTACACACTCAAATAGTGTGCAAAATTTGGTCTAACCTTTTCTTGAAATGATCCACAGAGGAACTGTTCACAACTTCCGAAGGTAACCTGTTCCTCCGAGTTTCCAGCGAAAACAAGTCTTCAAATCCAACTTCCAACCATTGTTGCGAATTGGGTTATCATTTAAACTAAACATACTTCTAAAATCGACATCGTTGAACCCGCGTAAGAGCTTGAAAACCTCGATCAGTTGACCGCGCAGCCTCCGAGTTTCAAGCGAAAACAAGTTCAGGGCGCGTAACCGTCGATTGTAGCCCATATGCCTAACGGAAGGGATTAACTTTGTGGCCCTCGCCTGCACTCGCTCCAGCCTCTCAATATCTTTCCTGAGGGTGGGCGACCAGAACTGCAGAGCATACTCCAGGTACGGCCGAACAAGGGAATTGTACAGTGAGAGCACAATCTCCTTGTTCCGAAACTGAAATTGCCTCCTGATATAACCCAATAGTTTCTGGGCTTTCTTTTCCACCTCTACGCACTGTTTCGTAAACTTAAGGTCGCTGCTAATTAGCACACCCAAGTCCTTTTCTAAATCAGTCACCTCGATATTACTACCCAACATCGAGTAGTCCGACTTGGGATTGGCGTAGCCAATGTGCATCACTTTGCATTTACCCAAGTTAAACGGCATTTGCCATTTTTCGGACCACTCTCCTATCCTACCTAGGTCCGCACGCAGTTCCTCGATCGCTTCGGGCGTCCCAACATTGGCCCCAAGGTTGGTGTCGTCAGCGAATTTGGCGATCCGACTGACGATGCCACCGTCGATATCATTTATGTAAATGATAAACAACAGTGGCCCCAAAACGGAACCCTGAGGAACCCCACTAGTGACCGAGGCCCAACCCGAACTAGCCCCTTTAATAACCACCCTCTGCCGCCTATTCCTCAGCCAGTTTTCAATCCACCTACCTATTTCCCCACCGATACCCAGCGTGCGCACTTTCGCCATTAGCCGGCGGAGAGAGAGAGGAGAGAGAGAGAGAAGAGAGAGTTACAAGGAGTTACAAGGAAAAGAAGTACCTCAAAAGGCCTTGCGGCCCATACCGAGGAGGTACCAATGGCAACAGGTGCCAGGGAAAATTTTGTCTTTCAACTATCCTAGCAGTAGTACAAAACTGGATAGAAAAGTAGAAGGCTCTCTCCCCACCCTCCGCTCCCTCCCTGCAAGAGGGAGGTACGGAAAAAGGTTGAAGAAAATACCTTGACCCTGAGAGAGAGAGAGAGAGAGAGAGAGAGAGAGAGAGAGAGAGAGAGAGAGTTACAAGGAGTTACAAGGAAAAGAAGTACCTCAAAAGGCCTTGCGGCCCATACCGAGGAGGTACCAATGGCAACGGGTGCCAGGGAAAATTTTGTCTTTCAAACTATGCTAGCAGTAGTAGAAAACTGGATAGAAAAGTAGAAGGCTCTCTCCCCACCCTCCGCTCCCTCCCTGCCAGAGGCAGGTACGGAAAAAGGTTGAAGAAAATACCTTGACCCTGGAAAAGTAGCCAAGGAAATTTTACAGGAAAGTGGAGAATATATAAATAGCTCTATATTTAGCTTGCTCACAGAGACACCGAGCAAGCGAACTCCTGCAGAGTTTTCTGAGGTTTTAATCTTAAACTATGAGTGTGTTCTGTACTTTGTCTAGCCTATTTTTAAACAGATTTACACTTTGACTGGAAACATCCTCTGAGGGAAGTTGGTTCCAGATATCAACTATTTTACAGGAAAAGAAATTTCCGCAGACTGAGGTCCTAAATGTCTTTACACACTCAAATAGTGTGCAAGATTTCGTCTAACCTTTTCTTGAACTGATCCACAGAGGAACTGTTCACAACTTCCGAAGGTAACCTGTTCCATGTGTCACAGATCTTATACGTAACGTAATTCCCACACACTAGTCCTAAACCGTTTCAAATCCAACTTCCAACCATTGTTGCGAGTTGGGTTATCATTTAAACTAAACATACTTCTAAAATCGACATCGTTGAACCCTCGTAAGAGCTTGAAAACCTCGATCAGTTGACCGCGCAGCCTCCGAGTTTCAAGCGAAAACAAGTTCAGGGCGCGTAACCGTCGATTGTAGCCCATATGCCTAACGGAAGGGATCAACTTTGTGGCCCTCGCCTGCACTCGCTCCAGCCTCTCAATATCTTTCCTGAGGGTGGGCGACCAGAACTGCACAGCATACTCCAGGTACGGCCGAACAAGGGAATTGTACAGTGAGAGCACAATCTCCTTGTTCCGAAACTGAAATTGCCTCCTGATATAACCCAATAGTTTCTGGGCTTTCTTTTCCATCTCTACACACTGTTTCGTAAACTTAAGGTCGCTGCTAATTAGCACACCCAAGTCCTTTTCTAAATCAGTCACCTCGATATTACTGCCCAACATCGAGTAGTCCGACTTGGGATTGGCGTAGCCAATGTGCATCACTTTGCATTTACCCAAGTTAAACGGCATTTGCCATTTTTCGGACCACTCTCCTATCCTACCTAGGTCCGCACGCAGTTCCTCGATCGCTTCGGGCGTCCCAACATTGGCCCCAAGCTTGGTGTCATCAGCGAATTTGGCGATCCGACTGACGATGCCACCGTCGATATCATTTATGTAAATGGTAAACAACAGTGGCCCCAAAACGGAACCCTGAGGAACCCCACTAGTGACCGAGGCCCAACCCGAACTAGCCCCTTTAATTACCACCCTCTGCCGCCTATTCCTTAGCCAGTTTTCAATCCACCTACCTATTTCCCCACCGATACCCAGCGCGCGCACTTTCGCCATTAGCCGGCGGTGAGGTACCTTATCAAAGGCTTTCTGAAAGTCGAGATAAAGTATATCAATCGCCCTACTCTTATCGTACTCACTCAACATGACGTGGAAAAACTCGAGCAAGTTGGTGAGACACGACCTATGCCGTCTAAACCCATGTTGGGAGTCCCCAAGCAGCTTGTAGGAATCCAAATGGTCAACGATTCTATCAGCTATTATCCTTTCTAATAATTTACCTACAACTGAAGTGAGACTAATAGGACGATAGTTCCCTGGACTTTCGTGATCCCCTTTCTTAAAGATAGGGGTCACGTTGGCCTCTCTCCAGTCACCAGGCACCTGGCCCATCTCCAACGATTTGTTGAAGACTGTAGCCAGGTGGGGAGCCACCTGGTCGCGCACTTCTCGCAAAACACTGGGGAGAAACTGGTCTGGCCCAGGAGCCTTAAACGCGCTCAGTTTGTCTATTCTATGAGCAACGACTGTCGCGGTACATCTAACACTATCCAGGTCAGCACCTTCGTGCCTCACAGCTGGCTCGGGGATGACGCGGGTATCCTCCCTGGTGAACACTCCCGCAAAGTACTCATTAAGCACCTTAGCGATGTCCGCGTCGGAGGTCCGCAGAACGCCGCTTCCGTCCTTTAAAGGACCTATCATGCTTCTAATAGGCTTTCTACTATTAACATAACTGAAGAACTCCTTAGGGTTCCTCTTGCAGAGGCTTGCCACCCGTAGTTCTTCGTTACGTTTCGCTAGCCTAACCTTCGCCTTCACTTCCCTACACAGGCGGACATACGCTTCAGTGTTCTCGTGGGAACGATTGGCCTTCGCCCTCCTATACACTACTTTCCTATTTCGGATAGCCGAAGCGATGCCACGATTGAACCACTTAGGCTGCGTTGAAGCAGGGGTGACCAGTTTTGAGGGTATGGCAGCAGACTGCAGCACCATAAACTCATCCCGGAATGCACTCCACACTCCCTCAACATCGCCGCCAACCTCTAACCCCATCTCTGCTACGCTATCCCTGAGGCTAACAAAGTTCGCCCGCCGGAGATCGAGCTTACTGCCTCTCGAGTTACTACGCTTCACCCGAGGGACGCACACACGGAACCTAATAATACCGTGATCACTCCCGCCCAACGATTCGTCAACGGTGAGGCCAGTGACGAGGTTGTCTTCGGTCGTGAATACTAAGTCTAGAACGCTTTCGCCTCGTGTAGGCTCGTTGACCCACTGAGTGAGGAAGTTCTCATCAGCAAAGTCAACTAGCCTCCTCCCTTCAGCATCGGCAGTCCTGTTTTCCCACTTTATGCCGCGACAGTTGAAGTCTCCTAAAACTACACACACCCTATCCCCTAGCAGGCTACTGAGTTCGGTGTACAGGGCTGTATCCTCCTCGAGGAGGAGATGCGGAGGTCTGTACACCAAGATTAACCTATAGTTCGTCCCTCCCACGTTCAGATCGACGCCAAGCAGCTCCCGTTCCGACCGGAACTGGCAGTCAACCGGACTCAACGTGTCTCTGACGTATATTAGTACCCCACCCCCCTCCCCACGGGTGCGGTCTTTGCGAAACATTCTATACCCGGGAATTTCGAACTCCCCAACGTAGTCCCTACGATCAGTATGAATCCAGGACTCGGTGATAGCAACGATATCCTGGTATTCTGATGCTAAGAGCGCCCGTAGCTCGCGAAACTTGTTCCTAATTGACCTAGCATTAAAAAGCATTGCACGGAGGGAGCCTTCCCTATTCTGACCGCCCCCTAGCACGACCCGTTTCCCGAACAGCCAAGGCTGTCGGGAGTTGAAGAGCCCCTCACTAACGAGGGGGCAACTTCCACAGGAGACTGAGCCCCCTCCAACGTAGGAGGAGGGTCACCCATCTGTACTTCGCCGCACCCTTCAGTCGAAGGTACGTCCGCCACCGGCTCATCCTCATCTCTCCCCGGTGGGGGCCCATCATCTCTCCCAGGACTCGACCTCACCATTCTGTATAGGTGCCGGTCGAGCAGCGCGCCTAGCACACCTTTACCCTTGTCATTGAGGAGAGAGAGAGAAGGAGAGAGAGAGAGGGGAGAGAGAGAGAGAGAGAGAGAGAGAGAGAGAGAGAGAGAGAGAGTTACAAGGAGTTACAAGGAAAAGAAGTACCTCAAAAGGCCTTGCGGCCCATACCGAGGAGGTACCAATGGCAACGGGTGCCAGGGAAAATTTTGTCTTTCAAACTATGCTAGCAGTAGTAGAAAACTGGATAGAAAAGTAGAAGGCTCTCTCCCCACCCTCCGCTCCCTCCCTGCCAGAGGCAGGTACGGAAAAAGGTTGAAGAAAATACCTTGACCCTGGAAAAGTAGCCAAGGAAATTTTACAGGAAAGTGGAGAATATATAAATAGCTCTATATTTAGCTTGCTCACAGAGACACCGAGCAAGCGAACTCCTGCAGAGTTTTCTGAGGTTTTAATCTTAAACTATGAGTGTGTTCTGTACTTTGTCTAGCCTATTTTTAAACAGATTTACACTTTGACTGGAAACATCCTCTGAGGGAAGTTGGTTCCAGATATCAACTATTTTACAGGAAAAGAAATTTCCGCAGACTGAGGTCCTAAATGTCTTTACACACTCAAATAGTGTGCAAGATTTCGTCTAACCTTTTCTTGAACTGATCCACAGAGGAACTGTTCACAACTTCCGAAGGTAACCTGTTCCATGTGTCACAGATCTTATACGTAACGTAATTCCCACACACACTAGTCCTAAACCGTTTCAAATCCAACTTCCAACCATTGTTGCGAGTTGGGTTATCATTTAAACTAAACATACTTCTAAAATCGACATCGTTGAACCCTCGTAAGAGCTTGAAAACCTCGATCAGTTGACCGCGCAGCCTCCGAGTTTCAAGCGAAAACAAGTTCAGGGCGCGTAACCGTCGATTGTAGCCCATATGCCTAACGGAAGGGATCAACTTTGTGGCCCTCGCCTGCACTCGCTCCAGCCTCTCAATATCTTTCCTGAGGGTGGGCGACCAGAACTGCACAGCATACTCCAGGTACGGCCGAACAAGGGAATTGTACAGTGAGAGCACAATCTCCTTGTTCCGAAACTGAAATTGCCTCCTGATATAACCCAATAGTTTCTGGGCTTTCTTTTCCACTCTACACACTGTTTCGTAAACTTAAGGTCGCTGCTAATTAGCACACCCAAGTCCTTTTCTAAATCAGTCACCTCGATATTACTGCCCAACATCGAGTAGTCCGACTTGGGATTGGCGTAGCCAATGTGCATCACTTTGCATTTACCCAAGTTAAACGGCATTTGCCATTTTTCGGACCACTCTCCTATCCTACCTAGGTCCGCACGCAGTTCCTCGATCGCTTCGGGCGTCCCAACATTGGCCCCAAGCTTGGTGTCATCAGCGAATTTGGCGATCCGACTGACGATGCCACCGTCGATATCATTTATGTAAATGGTAAACAACAGTGGCCCCAAAACGGAACCCTGAGGAACCCCACTAGTGACCGAGGCCCAACCCGAACTAGCCCCTTTAATTACCACCCTCTGCCGCCTATTCCTTAGCCAGTTTTCAATCCACCTACCTATTTCCCCACCGATACCCAGCGCGCGCACTTTCGCCATTAGCCGGCGGTGAGGTACCTTATCAAAGGCTTTCTGAAAGTCGAGATAAAGTATATCAATCGCCCTACTCTTATCGTACTCACTCAACATGACGTGGAAAAACTCGAGCAAGTTGGTGAGACACGACCTATGCCGTCTAAACCCATGTTGGGAGTCCCCAAGCAGCTTGTAGGAATCCAAATGGTCAACGATTCTATCAGCTATTATCCTTTCTAATAATTTACCTACAACTGAAGTGAGACTAATAGGACGATAGTTCCCTGGACTTTCGTGATCCCCTTTCTTAAAGATAGGGGTCACGTTGGCCTCCTCCAGTCACCAGGCACCTGGCCCATCTCCAACGATTTGTTGAAGACTGTAGCCAGGTGGGGAGCCACCTGGTCGCGCACTTCTCGCAAAACACTGGGGAGAAACTGGTCTGGCCCAGGAGCCTTAAACGCGCTCAGTTTGTCTATTCTATGAGCAACGACTGTCGCGGTACATCTAACACTATCCAGGTCAGCACCTTCGTGCCTCACAGCTGGCTCGGGGATGACGCGGGTATCCTCCCTGGTGAACACTCCCGCAAAGTACTCATTAAGCACCTTAGCGATGTCCGCGTCGGAGGTCCGCAGAACGCCGCTTCCGTCCTTTAAAGGACCTATCATGCTTCTAATAGGCTTTCTACTATTAACATAACTGAAGAACTCCTTAGGGTTCCTCTTGCAGAGGCTTGCCACCCGTAGTTCTTCGTTACGTTTCGCTAGCCTAACCTTCGCCTTCACTTCCCTACACAGGCGGACATACGCTTCAGTGTTCTCGTGGGAACGATTGGCCTTCGCCCTCCTATACACTACTTTCCTATTTCGGATAGCCGAAGCGATGCCACGATTGAACCACTTAGGCTGCGTTGAAGCAGGGGTGACCAGTTTTGAGGGTATGGCAGCAGACTGCAGCACCATAAACTCATCCCGGAATGCACTCCACACTCCCTCAACATCGCCGCCAACCTCTAGAGGAGAGAGAGAGAGAGAAGAGAGAGAGAGAGAGAGAGAGAGAGGAGAGAGAGAGAGAGAGAGAGGAAGAGAGAGAGAGGAGAGAGAGAGAGAGAGAGAGAGAGAGAGAGAGAGGAGAGAGAGAGAGAGAGAGAGGAGAGAGAGAGAGAGAGAGAGGAGAGAGAGAGAGAGAGAGAGAGAGAGAGAGAGAGAGAGAGAGAGAGAGAGAGAGAGAGAGAGAGAGAGAGAGAGAGAGAGAGAGAGAGAGAGAGAGAGAGAGAGAGAGAGAGAGAGAGAGAGAGAGAGAGAGAGAGAGAGAGAGAGAAGAGAGAGAGAGAGAGAGAGAGAGAGAGAGTGTTACAAGGAAAAGAAGTACCTCAAAAGGCCTTGCGGCCCATACCGAAGAGGTACCAATGGCAACGGGTGCCAGGGAAAATTTCCTACACACACAAATAATGTGCAAGATTTTGTCTAACCTTTTCTGGAAATGATCCACAGAGGAACTGTTCACAACTTCCGAAGGTAAACTGTTCCACGTGTCACAGATCTTATACGTAAAGTAATTCCCACACACACTAGTCCTAAACCGTTTCAAATCCAACTTCCAACCATTGTTGCGAGTTGGGTTATCATTTAAACTAAACATACTTCTAAAATCGACATCGTTGAACTCGCGTAAGAGCTTGAAAACCTCGATCAGTTGACCGCGCAGCCTCCGAGTTTCCAGCGAAAACAAGTCCAGGGTGCGTAAGCGTCGATTGTAGGACATATGCCTAACGGAAGGGATTAACTTTGTGGCCCTCGCCTGCACTCACTCCAGCCTCTCGATATCTTTCCTGAGGGTGGGCGACCAGAATTGCACAGCATACTCCAGGTGCGGCCGAACCAGGGAATTGTACAGAGAGCACAATCTCCTTGTTCCGAAATTGAAATTGCCTCCCGATATAACCCAACAGCTTCTGGGCTTTCTTTTCCACCTCTACGCACTGTTTCGTAAACTTAAGGTCGCTGCTAATTAGCACAGCCAAGTCCTTTTCCAAATCAGTCGCCTCGATATTACTCCCCAACATCGAGTAGTCCGACTTCGGATTGGCGGAGCCAATGTGCATCACCTTGCATTTACCCAAGTTAAACGGCATTTGCCATTTGTCGGACCACTCTCCTATCCTACCTAGGTCATCACGCAGTTGCTCTATCGCCTCGGGCGTCCCAACATTGGCCCCAAGCTTTGTGTCATCAACGAATTTGGCGATCCGACTGACGATGCCACCGTCGATATCATTTATGTAAATGATAAACAACAGTGGCCCCAAAACGGAACCCTGAGGAACCCCGCTAGTGACCGAGGCCCAACCCGAACTAGCCCCTTTCATTACAACCCTCTGACGGCCATTCTTCAGCCAGTTCTCAATCCACCTACCTACTTCCCCACCAATACCCAGCGCGCGCACCTTCGCCATTAGCCGGCGGTGAGGTACCTTTTCAAAGGTTTTCTCAAAGTCGAGATAAAGTATATCAATCGCCCTACTCTTATCATACTCGCTCAACATAACGTGGAAAAACTCGAGCAAGTTGGTGAGACACGACCTATGCCGTCTAAACCCATGTTGGGAGTCCCCAAGCAGCTTGTAGGAATCCAAATGGTCAACGATCCTATCCGCTATTATCCCTTTAATAATTTACCTACAACTGAAGTGAGACTAATGGACATAGTTCCCTGGACTTTCGTGATCCCCTTTCTTAAAGATAGGGGTCACGTTGGCTTCCCTCCAGTCACCAGGCCTGTCTCCAACGATTTGTTGGAGCCAGGTGGGGAGCCACGTGATCGCGCACCTCCCGCAACACTCTGGGGAGAAACTGGTCTGATCCAGGAGCCTTAAACGCGCTCAGTTTGTCTATTCTATCGGCAACGACTCGCAGTACACCGAACACTATCCAAGCCAGCACCTTCGTGCCTGACGCCTGGCTCGGGGATGACGCGGGTGTCCTCCCTGGTGAACACTCCCGCAAAGTACTCATTAAGCACATTAGCGACGTCCGCAGAACGCCGCTTCGGTCCTTCTAATGGGCTTGATACTATTAACATAACTGAAGAACTCCTTAGGGTTCCCCTTGCAGAAGCTTGCCACCCGTAGTTCTTCAGTAACGTTTCACTAGCCTAACCTTCGCCTTCACTTCCCTACACAAGCGGACATACGCTTCAGTGTTCTCATGGGAACGATTGGCCTTCGCGTCCTATCGTCCTATACGCAGGTTTCCTATTTCGGATAGCCGAAGCGATGTCACGATTGAACCACTTAGGCTGCGTTGAATCAGGGGTTTCCGGTTTAGAGGGTATGGCAGCAGACTGCAGCACCATAAACTGGTCCCGGAATGCACTCCACACTCCCTCAACATCGCCGCCGACCTCTAACCCCATCTCTCCTACGCTATCCCGGACGCTAACAAAGTCCGCACGCCGTAGATCAAGCTTACTGCCTCTCGAGTTACTACGCTTCACCCGAGGGAGGCACACACGGAACCTAATCACACCGTGATCACTCCCGCCCAACGATTTGTCAACGGTGAGCCAGTGACGAGGTTGTCTTCGGTCGTGAATACTAAGTCTAGAACGCTTTCGCCCTTGTAGGCCCATTGACCCACTGAGTGAGAAAGTTCTCATCAGCAAAGTCAACTAGCCTCCTCCCTTCGACAACAGGCCTGTCTTCCCACTTTATGCCGCGACAGTTGAAGTCTCCTAAAACTACACACCGTGTCCCCTAGCAGGCTACCGAGTTCGGTGTCCAGGGCTGTATCCTCCTCGAGGAGAAGATGCGAAGGTCTGTACACCAAGATTAACCTATAGTTCGTCCCTTCCACGTTCAAATCAACGCCAAGCAGCTCCCGTTCCGATCGGAACTGGCAATCAACCGGACTCAACGTGTCCCTCACGTATATTAGTACCCCTCCCCCCCTCCCCACGGGTGATGTCTTTGTGAAACATTCTATACCCGGGAATCTCGAACTCCCCAACGTAGTCCCAACCATCAGTATGAATCCAGGACTCGGTGATAGGAACGATATCCTGGTATTGATGCTAAGAGCGCCCGTAGCTCGCAAAACTTATTCCTAATCGACCTAGCATTAAAAAAGCACTGCAAGAAGGGAGCCTTCCCTATTCTGACCGCCCCCTAGCACGACCCGTTTCCCAAACAGCCAGGACTGTCGGGAGTTGAAGAGCCCATCACGAACGAGGGGGGCAACTTCCGCAGGAGCCTAAGCCCCTCCAACGGGGGCCGTCACCACGTCGTCGATCGCCAAGGCGAAGCAAACGACGCTCAGGACCCTGCCCTGGGGGACTGTCTCCTCCTTCGAATGCACAAAAGAGAGGGAGGTACTCACCTGAACTCGAAAGGAGCGAGAAGTCATCAAGTTGGAGATAAAGGAAGGGAGCAAACCTCGAAAGCACAAAAGGTAAAGTTTTCGGCAGATCCACCACCGCCAGGTGGTACCATACGCTTTCTCTAAGTAAAAAAAAGACTGCGTAAATGACGTCGCTCTGCAAATGACACACGGACCGCAGTTTCCACTGAACTAAGATGTCAGTGGTGCTACGGCCCCTGCGAAAACTGGTGTAGGGGAAAGTAAATTGTGGCGTTCTAGGTGCCACATCAGTCGCCGGGAACCATCTTCTCTAAAGTTTTGAGAGACAGTTTTAGTGAGGGCTATTGGGCGGTAATTAAGAGATGTCTGGTCCTTACCGGGTTTAGGAAAGGGGAGCACCACTGCTTCCCTCCAACAGGAGGGGAAGGTGCCCCTTGCCCAGATCCAATTATAGAATGTGAGGAGAAAGAAATAAACCGAAGGGTGTAGGTAAGCGAAGCATTTCGAAATGAATGCCGTCAGGGCAGCCGGGAGCAGAGTTGCCGCAAGAAGCTAACACCGATCTCAGCTCCGACATAGAAAAAAGGCGGTGTAGGGGAATTATTGGGAGTCTGAAAAAGGTGAGGGGAGCGAACAAGCAAAGCCTTACGACGGAGGAAGGCAGGATCAAGGTGGTCGTTCGGAAGATGGAGGCTATGGTCGAGGCCAAGGTCTCAGCCACTGCAGGCGATGACACTTGGCGTCCGTCTATCGTGAGGGACAGGAGAAGAATGAGAAGTGGATTTTCAGGAAATTTTAAGAATTTTGTTCCAGATTTGGGAGAAGGGGTGCGGAGGTGGGAGGAGACAAACTCGCCAAGAAAAGCGGCGGCTTCACAGACTGTGCGACGGGCCTGAGCTCGCGCACGTTTAAAGGTTGAATTTGCTAGGGATGGATTGCGTTGAAGACGGTGAAAGGCCGACTTCTTAGCCTGAACAGCCAGAGTGCATGACGGGGTCCATCATAGAACCGAAGGGGGAGGGGTGCGGGTAAATGTAGATTTGGGAGTGAAGGACAGAGCAGCACAGGTGATATGATCTGTGAGGTAGGTGGAGGCAGCATCGACAGTCGGGAAGTTACTCAGAACGGCAGAGGTTTGATTTTCGGCGTAGAAAAGAGGCCAGTTAGCTTTAGCGAGGGACCATCGGGTAGGAAGAGCGGAGGAGCTGGGAGTCCGGGACGTACGAAGAAAGAGGGGGAAATGATCGCTACCGTAAAGGTCTGGAGTGACAGACCAGAAGTCAAGGAAGGCGGAAGAAGTAAGCGAAAGATCTATGGAGGAAAATGTACGGGTCTGGAGGCAGGGCTGTGGAGCTGGAGCTGGAGCCAGGAGCTGGAGCTTGAAAGCAATTTTGGTGAGTGGAGCTGGAGTTGGAGCTGGAGCTGGAGCTGATAAAAAATGTGTCAGCTCCGGCTCCAGCCTAATACAAAGAGTTCATATTTAGATACAAACTTTTTTATGCTATTTTTTTTTTATTTCAAATGATTTCGAATTGGACTTAATTTTTTTCAGGAAATGTGTTAATTTTTAGAAACTTAAACTAGTAAGCTTAATTTTTAAAAATTGAAAATATTAAGTTTCATTCTTCTTTTTTTGAGCCCTTTCATAATGACAACTAGATCTCAAAGTCAAACAAAGTCTGCATTATTTGAATACTTCACAGTTTCTACAGATGGAAAATATTTCATTTGTCACTGCAAGAAAGAAAATAATGATGAACAATTATGTGAAACTAAAATTAGTTCTTGTACAAGCTGATACAAAAGTACCAACCCAGACTGGCAAGACATCAAATTTAAAAAGACATCTACAATGATTTCATCCAAAAATTTAGAAATTGTTAATAAGAAAGACAGTGAAGCAAGTCAAGCATCCACCTCAACTAAAAGTAAAATTTGTCCTGGGGGACAATTGCAAATGTCACCATTAACAAGTTTCTTTCCTAGTAATAAAGTTACTGTAAATATGACCTCTGATAAATTCAAGAAGTACATCATAGAAATTGTGGTAAAAAATAGTATACCTTTATCTTTTTTCTCAACACCAGCTTTTTTAGGTCTTAATGGAGAAATGGCCAGTAAACTCCAAGTTTTTTTTGATAGAAATAGCATTAGAAAGATTGTGATTGAAGACGCCACACACAAAAAGGAGGAACTTCAAAGAACTCTTAAGGAGCGCTTTGTGTTCCTCAAAATGGATGGATGCACTCGCCATAGAGTTAATTATTTTGCCATTAATGTGAGATATATAGATGACAACAATAAAAAGGTGACTCGGACACTGGCAGTAAGGAATACACATGCACATCACACCAGTGAATATCTTTCTAAGTTAGTCGAAACTGTCTTACAAGATTTTAAAATAAAAAAAGAACAAGTTCTATGTATTGTCACTGACAATGCTTCGAATATGCTAAGCACTATTGAAAAACTAAATAGAGGGACAGTTACTAAGGAAATAATGGAAAATGAAGATGACATTTCTGAAATTGATTCTGCAAATGAAATGATAGTGACAGAACAAGATGATGAAGTTCTAGATGATATTGCTGAAGAAGCCACTATGCTATCTCATATTCAACACATGCGCTGTGTTGTGCATACATTGCAGTTAGCGATAAGGGATGGATTAAAAGAACGACATGTAGCAACTATGATCAGCAAGTTCAGACAGGTAGCCACTGCAGCCAGAACACCAAAAATAGACTCCATTGTGAAGAAACATTCAGGTATGGGAGCTATTTTAGATCAAGATACTCGGTGGGGCAGCACCTATTTGATGATTAAGCGTTTGCTTGATCTGAAACCACATCTTGAAGACCTGGCAAATCAAAATGTCTCATTAACTGAAAATGAATGGATGCAATTGACCCAATTAGAAGTTCTGCTTCATTACCCTTTTGCTGTCACTAAAAAGTTTCAAACAGAAGAATTAACTTCTGGTGAATTCTTGTTGGCATGGAAAGAATTAATATTTCTTCTCAATCAAAGAGGAGGACTACTTGCTGAGGGAATTGTTTCTTCGATGAAGAAAAGAGAGGTATTACTATTAGAAAATGCAGTTGTATTAGCTGCTGTTTACATAGACCCAATGAACAGAGTTCTATTAAATGACGATCAAAAAGCTAAAGGAAAAGAAGCCCTCTATGACATTGCATTGCGCATGGAAAAGCTGGTATCTGAAAAACCAGATGCCCAGAATGAAGAAGATAGCAGCATTACCAACCAATCATCCTCTTTAAATGATGAGGAAGATTTCACAAAATATTTGGATAGAATAGATAGATCAAATGCAAAACGTCTCAAAGTAGAATTAAAGAATCCTCCACAGATGAAATAACCAAATTCAAGCAAGAATTCTATGCTGAATTAAAGGAAGTAGAAAAATACAACCGCTCCTCTAAACTGACAGTTGACGATGTCATACCCTTATATCCAAAGATTATAAGGAATGTAGCTAGTATTGTATCAGCTTTACCACCCACACAAGTCAGTGTAGAATGCCTCTTTTCAGCACTGAGAATAGTGAAATCTGATTTAAGAGCATCAGTGAAGGATGACTTAGCAGAAGCCATTTTATTTCTGAGGACAGGCATGTAATGAAGATGTATAAAAGTAATAAAAATTATTTTAATTTTTTTAAAAGGCTACATTTTCCAAATAAACATTCTATAATACAAACGAATAAGGTTTTTTTTTTTTGTCTTTTTGTAAAACATTTTTTTCGTCATGAAAGGTGTAGGTAATATTATTATTAATAAATGATAAAAAAAGCCACAAAGGCATAGCTATAGTCATTAGAATTTAGATTAATAGCTGCAACAGGCTTTGGTCTAAATTTTAAAAAGTAGCCTGATGAATCATGTGATGGTGATGAAATGTTTGTGTGGCTGCCTGCTATGGCCTATGAGTAGCAAGGTACAATTTCAAGAGATTTATCAATCATTAATATATGGTGAGAGGAGCTGGAGCTGGAGCTGGGCATAAAAAAAATGCTGGAGCCAGAAATTTGAAAATGCTGTAGCCGGAGCCGGAGCTGGAGCTTAAGATTTTGGTGCCAGCTCCACAGCCCTGTCTGGAGGTGAAAAGCCGTGAGCTGGCCGGTATTGACAAGACAAACAGAAGTAGTTGAAAGAAAGGAGACCACAATGCCACCTCGCTGATTGGTGACGGTATCACCCCACAGAGGATGGCGCGCGTTGAAGTCTCCCAGGAGGAGGAAGCTGTAAAAAGAGAGTAGAGAGGTCGTTTGCGGAAACTTTCTGGGACGGGGGGATATAATGAACATATAGAATATAACGAGGGGCTGCATCAAGGGGAGGTACGATGTGAACCTACGGAGGGGTCGCAAAGGGCAAACCCCAAGTTGGGTTTCTTGAAGGCAGACACACACTGGGAAAAAATCTCGGATAATTAGAAGGAAGTCCTCCCAATTAAGAGGCCACGACAATTCCATTGGAGGATAATAGCCATCACCTGCGGAAAACAGAGAGGGGGGCGAGACTTCAATGAGTGACAATGGAGCGAGTAGACGGAACTGGGGAGCAGGTTAAAGAGGAGGTCGAAGAGCGGGTAAAAGGAGGGTGAGGGGGTTTGGGTTTCGGAGGGGGGGGGAGGCAGGAAATATGAGGAGGGTGCAAAGTGGGGCGGGTTGAGTCCAATTGCTAGGGTGGAGGTGGAGGAGAGAATGCCGGGGGCATCTGGAGGTCAAGAAGGGAGCAGGGTGGAGGAGACAGGGGATACGAAGCAAGGTGGGGTGAATCCGGTTTCTGGGGTGGAAGTGGAGAAGAGGATGCCGGGGGCATAGGAGGGTCAAGGAGGGAGTGAGGTGGAGGAGAAGGGGGGATAGGATGGATGTCGACTTGAACCCATAGTGTAGCAGCTGCATAATCACCATCAGAAATGGAGAAGGGGAGGGGACGGTCGCAGAGGGAAGCGGGGGATCTCAGAGAAGCCGGCAAGATGAAAGGGGTCCCTGTAGACATGAGGGATATTGTATCAGCTTTACCACCCACACAAGTCAGTGTAGAATGCCTCTTTTCAGCACTGAGAATAGTGAAATCTGATTTAAGAGCATCAGTGAAGGATGACTTAGCAGAAGCCATTTTATTTCTGAGGACAGGCATGTAATGAAGATGTATAAAAAGTAATAAAAATTATTTTAATTTTTTAAAAGGCTACATTTTCCAAATAAACATTCTATAATACAAACGAATAAGGTTTGTTTTTTTTGTCTTTTTGTAAAACATTTTTTTCGTCATGAAAGGTGTAGGTAATATTATTATTAATAAATGATAAAAAAGCCACAAAGGCATAGCTATAGTCATTAGAATTTAGATTAATAGCTGCAACAGGCTTTGGTCTAAATTTTAAAAAGTAGCCTGATGAATCATGTGATGGTGATGAAATGTTTTGTGTGGCTGCCTGCTATGGCCTATGAGTAGCAAGGTACAATTTCAAGAGATTTATCAATCATTAATATATGGTGAGAGGAGCTGGAGCTGGAGCTGGGCATAAAAAAATGCTGGAGCCAGAAATTTGAAAATGCTGTAGCCGGAGCCGGAGCTGGAGCTTAAGATTTTGGTGCCAGCTCCACAGCCCTGTCTGGAGGTGAAAAGCCGTGAGCTGGCCGGTATTGACAAGACAAACAGA
The DNA here is from genome assembly GCA_023014485.1 of Bathynomus jamesi. Classification (NCBI taxonomy): domain Eukaryota; kingdom Metazoa; phylum Arthropoda; class Malacostraca; order Isopoda; family Cirolanidae; genus Bathynomus; species Bathynomus jamesi. The sequence continues at coordinate 164,058 of JAJOZX010007574.1, forward strand.
AGTAGTTGAAAGAAAGGAGACCACAATGCCACCTCGCTGATTGGTGACGGTATCACCCCACAGAGGATGGCGCGCGTTGAAGTCTCCCAGGAGGAGGAAGCTGTAAAAAGAGAGTAGAGAGGTCGTTTGCGGAAACTTTCTGGGACGGGGGGATATAATGAACATATAGAATATAACGAGGGGCTGCATCAAGGGGAGGTACGATGTGAACCTACGGAGGGGTCGCAAAGGGCAAACCCCAAGTTGGGTTTCTTGAAGGCAGACACACACTGGGAAAAAATCTCGGATAATTAGAAGGAAGTCCTCCCAATTAAGAGGCCACGACAATTCCATTGGAGGATAATAGCCATCACCTGCGGAAAACAGAGAGGGGGGCGAGACTTCAATGAGTGATCAATGGAGCGAGTAGACGGAACTGGGGAGCAGGTTAAAGAGGAGGTCGAAGAGCGGGTAAAAGGAGGGTGAGGGGGTTTGGGTTTCGGAGGGGGGGGGAGGCAGGAAATATGAGGAGGGTGCAAAGTGGGGCGGGTTGAGTCCAATTGCTAGGGTGGAGGTGGAGGAGAGAATGCCGGGGGCATCTGGAGGTCAAGAAGGGAGCAGGGTGGAGGAGACAGGGGATACGAAGCAAGGTGGGGTGAATCCGGTTTCTGGGGTGGAAGTGGAGCAGAGGATGCCGGGGGCATAGGAGGGTCAAGGAGGGAGTGAGGTGGAGGAGAAGGGGGGATAGGATGGATGTCGACTTGAACCCATAGTGTAGCAGCTGCATAATCACCATCAGAAATGGAGAAGGGGAGGGGACGGTCGCAGAGGGAAGCGGGGGATCTCAGAGAAGCCGGCAAGATGAAAGGGGTCCCTGTAGACATGAGGGATAGGGGTAGGAGGGGGAGAACTGATGGAAGAGGAAGTAAAAGGACGAGAAGACAGGGGGCCTGAACAATGGAGTTTGGCAGAGGGACCTAAACGCCGGGTCGTTTGGCAGAGGGACCTAAACGCCGGGTCGTTTAACAGAAGAGCGCAGAGGGGAGGAGAGACTAGAAGAGGGAGTGGTTTTCGTCATGTATGCTGAAATGTCAGCAATAGTTTCAGGAGGGTGAGTAGGTGAGTTAGATGCGACTGAGGTGGAGCAGATGGGGACAGTGGAATTGGAAATTCTGGGGGGATGGGCGGGAGGAATAGTGAACACGGGGATGGAGACAACGAGAAGGTAGAGGACGTGATAGGGGAACAGGTGGATGAGGCCGAATCTGACCTAGAATGATAAGGTGTGGAAGAGGATGGTACGGAGGTGGTCGAAGTCCGGGGTGGACGGGAGGAACGCAGTGTTTAGGCAAAGGTAAAGCCTGGATGAGCAAATCGGAACCGAATGCAGGCACTCGCCTCCTGAAAGCTGACCTTGTTAGCTTCCCAAACCAACAGGACCTCACGTTCGAATACAAAAGTCGGACAGGAAGAGGCGGCGGCGGCGGCGTGGTCTGAGGATATAACGATGGACCAGAAATTGCAGATAACCGGCCCTAATTTTCTAGGATGGGAACGAGCAAAAGTCAGGATCAGTAAGGGGGATGGAATCCTTGCCTAGAGCCGGCGCCAGGGTATTCAACGCCCTAGGTGAGCCCTTCAATGTGCGGCCCCGCCCAATAAGTTTTGATAAGGTAATGTAGGAACTCTCTTAGCTACTATATTGTTTCCGCAACTCGAAAAACCATTGATAACATGTACATTTTCATCTTGTGGCTTAATATTTTCATTCATGCACTACTCCCTTTATTACTAAGTTCTCATGTTTTTAGTTGGACTAAGTAATTTTGTCTAAGTTGTTCAGAATTTGTGTGGCACCCCCAGATTTTGCACTCATTTGTTATTTACTATAAGAAAAAAGATTAGTATATTTAATTCTGTCAAACACACAACTTTTTTTTTAGGTTCTTTGAAAATAATATATAAACATAAACTGTATCCCATTATTTTTTCACTGCTTGTATATAACAATAATAAAATTATTTAATACTGTAATAATAGGTTAAAGAAGCTAGCTACATGATTACATTATGTTTGTGTTTTTCATTGATTATCAACTTCAAAATAAAGCTTAAAATTATATAATTATATCATGACCCATGAAGTTCAGTTCCATCAAAATTTTACTTGCTATCATCATTGCTTTCATCAGTATTAGCCACTGCTCCCTTTATTACTAAGTTTTCATGTTTTTAGTTGGACTAAGTAATTTTGTCTAAGTTGTTCAGAATTTGTGTGGCACCCCCAGATTTTGGCGCTCGAGGCGATCGCCTAGTTTGCCTAGTGGGTAGCACCGGCCCTGTCCTTGCCCCATACGGGGGTGGGTGATAAATACAGGTCACCTGAAATGCAGGGCGGGTGAGAAGATCCGATTCTGAGTATTCTAAAAGGCAGGGAGCATGTACTACACCTGTACAAGTGTTAAAGGAAGAGTTGGGGAGACCTCCACCACAAGAGAGCCATCGTCCTGGGGCCACATCTGTCGGGGATCGCCACAACGGGAAGTGAAGTCATCGTATGTCTGCCCCTATGAAGGGGTCAAGAGACTTGCGAGGATAAGACATACGAGAAGTCTTTGAAGGAGGACACAAATGTTCCTCAGCCCAAGGTGGAGGGGGGGGGGGGTCCAACCCAATTAGGATGTGGTCTTCCAGTGGTAGAGGACTCGAGGGCCTCCTGGTTGCCCACCACCCGAGTGCTAAGTGAAGTAGCAGTCCGAGAATTAGAAGCAGAGGGTGTAAGCTGATGAGTAGAAGCCATAGCAAACAAAAAGGTAGTTTCATCCCTGTGGGCATCCAGCCACCACCAACTCCAACAAAGGCGAATCGTGGGCACACTCGGTCCCACCGCCAAAAGATGTCATCCATACCCAGTCCCCATGCCTAAAAGGAGGCCACTCTCATCCAACGCACGGTGAAAGATGGCAGGGACAGGGCTTGGGTTTGATTTAAGAGCGACAAGGGTGAAGGACAACCACCTCCCTCACCCAAGGTCCAAAACAAAGCCAAATGCCCACATGGGCTGGGAACCCTAACTGGGACTGTTGTATTCAGGAGGAAGGAACCTGCTTTGAAGGACACCAGAAGTAGGTTGACCAGGCCACTCATATTTTGATCACTGTAGGCACAGTTCTGAAACTTTCCAAACAACCCTCATGGATACTAAGTGAGATTACTCTTATCATAAAAAATGGCTGAGAGTGTCACAGGGCTCAGTCAGTTAGGGTGTTGCTCAGCAGTGCTGAGATTTCTCTTTGTCATGAGTTTGAGCCCCCAGTACTGCCTAGGGTTGGGCAGTTCTCTTTTCTTTATCTTACATCACAGTGTCACAGCAAAATGGTTTACTTAATTCTAAAAGTGATCTAGTAATTGTGCAAACTAAATTTCTGAGTAAATAATGATTTTCAAAAGTAAACTGAACTATTATTTTCACCAATTAACAAAGTCAAACAAAATTTAGTGATGTAATTACCAGGGTTGTAGGTGGTGTTAAAACTAATCTAAAATTACAAAGTTTATTTAACAAAACGTCTATTTTGGCCAAAAAAATTTGTTGCTAATTTAAGAAAAAGGCCTGCTATGTACATAAAACTTTTGAGCCAACAATCATTACTGGTACTTCAAGAAAATACTCAAATGAATTCGATGACAAATAAATTAACCAAGTCACTAGTACAAAGCAAATACACATACAGTATATACAACAAAATAATCAAAATTTTATTTAACTGAATATTAGAAGCCATCATAAATAACCATTGTGGTAAATGATAAAAAAAGAAAAAAGTACATAATAATTAACAATAATAAAGAGAACAACATTAACAACTTCACAATTAAAAAAAAGGAAAATGAACTCTTCATGGTACTAAAGCTAAGAGTGAATTCTTCACAATACAAAATCTAAGTATGAATTGTTATCAGTGGTGTAGTCGTAATTTCTTTAGTGGGGTAACGCTAAAAGTAAATAAAACCAGTGGGGTAATGCTAAAAGTAAAATAAAACCAGTAGGGTAATGCTATAGGGTAACGCTAAAAGTAAAATAAAACCAGTGGGGTAATGCCGTTACCTTGCATTACCCCCGGACTACACCACTGATTGTTATCAGTACAAAAGCTAAGTTCAAACTATTATCAGTACTAAAGCTAAAAGCTAATTCCCTCTATTCAAAACTTATGCAATAAGTAGACTCGCTACTTATTTAAATTCCAAACACCTTTCACTCATTTCTGTAATTTACAAAATATCAATATTAAATAATTTATCTTGTAATAAATGAATTACAATATTTCCAAACAGAGTTACAAATAATTTCACACTTAATCTTTACAAAATATTTACTTATCAAGTTTTTTTTCTTCTTTTTACAATGATATATTCTACACTTACAATTCTTAGGTTAACTTTATGAATACTGCTGCACCCTATTTTAAATGACTCTGCCCCAAAACAGAGTTCCAAATCTTTTATTCACATAGCCCTATTACAGTGAAGAGGAGGATCCCTGCCTCAACCACTCCAGTGATCCTTCCTATTTATATAGTGCTTCTCTAGCCCTTGTACATATCTTCCTGCCCTCTCATGCTGTTGCCATGTGTACTTATTTTCTTTTTGTGCAAATATCACACAGTTGCCTCTCATCTTTTCAGCAATTTTTGAAGCTGGCATCTCCAGAGCTTCCACTACATCTTGCATTGAACTCTTCTCCAATCCTTTGCCAATTTGATGGAGTTTCAGTGGGACAGTTTTGTTTCATGATGCTCTTTAAAAAATGCTAATGCTGTGTTTGTGGTACATTTTAAATATTGTCCTATATTAACAGGGGCAGAGTAGTGCAACTTGTTGAGTTCTGAGAGGCTAAGTCCCCTGACAGTGTAGGACACACACATCCTTGGCAGACATTGGTTCCTATAAGTTTGTATCAGAATCTGCATAAAAAGTTTAAGATCATCCATGAAAAGGAGATAGTTCATTAGTTTGTCTGAGTTTCTTCATCTTGATGTTTCTAGGTTATATCCCTTGTAACTATTTTTAAGAAGTTTGCTTAATGGGTCTAAGGTGACACAGAAGAGCAGGGGTGACAAGTTGTGTCCCTGGAGTATGTCCCTCTGAAATGTTAATTTTACTTTTCTCATGACTCAGAGATAGTTGTTTTCCAGTTAACTATTTGGTATTCTAGTAATATGATTTTTGGGATGAACTTTATAGACACTCGAGTATTGGTGTATCCATGAATATGGTACACTATTAAATGCTTTCGGCTAGTCAATTGAGACCACTATCAGGTTCCTGCCCCATCTTTTTGCAATCTTCCAAGATGGCACAATTGACTAGTAGTTGATCTTTAGTTCAAAGATGCTTTCTTTAGCACACTTTTTGCTCTTTATATAGGTAGTTGCTGGTTTTCAGATGGTCATAGATATTCTCTGCCATTAGTTCTGTGAGCAATTTCTAGGTACTGGATTTAAAAACTGTGCATCTTGAGATTTTGGGATGAAGGAGCTACTTCACAGGGGTGGATCCAGAAATTTATTTTTGGGGTGTCACCACTGCATGGAAACTGGGTGGCAAAGAAAGCTATGGGGGCCAGGAACAGGATATTGTTTTTCACAGCTGTCCAAACTACAGGTCACATTTTTGGTGAGTGTGATCTGGTGACTGGAAATATACAAGTACAGTGAAGCCTTGCATAACAAATGCCTTAAATAGCGAATTTTTGCTTAACGAATTACCTCCATAAGGCTCCATTGATTTAAATAACAATTTTACCTTGCAGAATGAATTTGGTAACGAAAACGTAATAACACGTTTTCTGTTCAGTTAGAGGTTGGTAGCTGTCATGAGCAATTGTGTACAATTGCTATCAATTTTTTTTTAATTTTGCTTTATAGTGATTTATCATTATATCACTAATTAATATAGTGAATAAATAATAATTAATGCTTTTAAGCATTATTAGTGCTAAATAAAGTTAATTACAGTGCACATAATAAAGATAAAAAGTGAATTACAGTGAACCAAGTGGGCTTACGATAATACGTGTTGTTACAATAATACAACACATTACATTAAAAACCTTTAAAAAATGGGTAAACAAGCGCAAAAAGGGTCAAAATTTGGGCTCTGGAACGAATTACTGAAAATCCCATTGAACTAATGCATTGCATAACGAATTTTTCAGTTAATGAATGACCTTCTGGAACGAATTAAATTCGTTATGCAAGGCCTCACTGTATTAGACAGTCTGGTAGCTTAGAACATGTAAAAAAAAAATCGTTTTTGAAACTGTCACGGGTGGGTGGGTGTCACATGTGCATAGTGGCATAGTGACACCTCCCTGGATCTGCTACTGTTTCGGGCATTTCCAGTTTGTTCTCATTGGCTCTTATTTAATTCAATCCAGTTCAGGGGTTTCAAAGAGGGGTTTCCAGTATGCCTCCAACTGGGTTTGATCTGGTGGTTCATGGACTATGGACCAGTATGAACTCTTAAATGCCTTTGAAGACTACTACTGTATGCTGCAGTGTAAGAACAAATATCACATTTAAAAGGTTTATCTCTTTTGGTTTATACTCTTTTTAGTATTTTTAATAGCTGCAAGTGGGGCTTCCACCCAAAGCCAAACACTTCAACTATATCTGAACTTAGCCTAGCGTTGATTTGCTGCTAAGATTAAGTTCTTTTCTTTTCTCCAATGGTCCAGTTTATTGTGTCATACTGACATATTTCTCTTGTTGGTCCCATTGTCTGATGTAACTGCTGGCATCCAGGGTCAAAACCTTGAGCTGGTGGGATCCCCTGCGTTGATCCCTTTGGTGAAGTTTCTTCTCCTCTGGGACTGAGAAAAGTTGCACCATTGCTCACCTCACCCACCCTGGTGCGTAAGCAGGTTGAGGGGACCTTTTTATCCTGGGTGATGTCCTGCCAGTGTGTGAGCTTTCCTTAGTAGACATTACATCCCATTCTTGCTTGTGGAAAGCTACATACAAGTGGGAGGGTTTCCCTTGCACCTGTCCCTTATTTTTAGTCACCTTTTACAACATGCTGGGACCACGTGGGAAGTATTCTTTCAAATCCCCTATCCCCAGTGTGAACTCTTAAATGCCTTCGAAGATTACTTTTCTGTGCTGTAGTGTAAGAACAAATATCACATTTAAAAGGTTTTTCTCGAGTGTGAACTCTAAAATGCTTTTTAAGATTAATTTTCTGAGCTGTAGTGTAAGAACAACTATCACATTTAAAGTGTTTTTCTCCAGTGTGAACTCTGAAATGCACTCGAAGACTACTTTTCAGTGCTGTAGTGTAAGAACAACTATCACATTTAAAAGGTTTTTCTCCAGTGTGAACTCTGAAATGCACTCGAAGATTACATCTCTGTGCTGTAGTGTAAGAACAAATATCACATTTAAAAGGTTTTTCTCCAGTGTGTACTCTGAAATGCTCTTGAAGATGACTTTTCCATGCTGTAGTGTAAGAACAACTATCACATTTAAAAGGTTTTTTTTCTCCAGTGTGAACTCTTAAATGCTCTTGAAGATGACTTTTCTGTGCTGTAGTGTAAGAACAACTATCACATTTAAAAGGTTTTTCTCCAGTGTGAACTCTGAAATGTACTCGAAGACTACTTTTCTGTGCTGTAGTGTAAGAACAACTATCACATTTAAAAGGTTTTTCTCCAGTGTGAACTCTGAAATGCACTCGAAGACTACTTTTCTGTGCTGTAGTGTAAGAACAACTATCACATTTAAAAAGTTTTTCTCCAGTGTGAACTTTTAAATGCATTTGTAGATTTACTTTTAATTTTGTCTGATATGGACAAATAGAACACCTGAATATACTTTTTTGTATGAACTGGTTATCATTATGCTCAAAATTAAGTAAATTTGGGACATTATTTGAAGTTGGAGTACAGGCATTTTGTGTTTGTCTGCAAAAACCAAAAGATTTAGTTTTCTGAGGTTCTGATTTTGTTTCAAAGTTTTGCTTTAGTTTGGATACCTGCAAATGAGTTGCATAAAATTAATTACAGTACTCAGTCTATAGGCCAATTACTCAGCTTAAACCATATTTAAATTTTATATTTCAATGCAATGAAATGTATAATTTATTGATCAAAATGCTTGTATTTTAACACCATTCTTTTCTTACCATTGTCTTTTACCTCAAAATATTTTCAGATTAAATTAACATAATTCAATTTTTTCCTAACAACTTTATCTCTGTTCTCATGTTAGCCTACATTTAGCTGAGCTAATAGAGGCAGAGAAAGCAAAGCAAATTTAACGCATTAAGTTCTTCATATATAAAATAATAAAAAATCAGGAAATAACTTGCTTTTAATGACAACATTCATTTAAACTACATCATTTGGTCAGGTCTATGATGTGTGAAATTAGGGTTGAGTGAAAAAATCAAAAGTGCCAGGATCAAAATTGAGAGGGTTTAGATAGTTGTATTTTATCCAGGATTAAACTTTAAAACCAATTTTGGGTGTTGCATACAAAACTGACTGTTACCAGCCAATTTATACAAATCTTATGTGTGTGCGACCAAAATTTGAATGCAGTGACCTATCTTGGGTTCTGGATATAATAGAAAGACAATTTAAAAACTGGTTATGATGTATTTTTTACCTCTGAAACAGATTAAAACATTTGCAGAGGGCTGCAGGCTCAATAATGCATAAAAAAAATCCATATTTATATTATTTTTAGCCAAAAATTGCAATTTTTAACCTTTTTCTTTGCAAATCTTTTTAGACAATTTGTGGTAAATATGTACAATATTCTACTGAAAATATTACAATCAACTTAAGATTAATCTGAAGTATCATTTATTAAACAAAGTAATAAAAAATAATCATCTAAACAGCTTCAGAATATTGTGTTTTTGTATTGAACACTTTCATCAGTTTTCTTGATTTTATTTTTTTGAATAATGCCATCACAATGTTCAAATCCTACCACAGTTGAGGAAGCCTCTGTTATAAGTTTAATGTGCCTCCCACCTATAGCCTGATTATGACAAGGCTGGTTGAGTTTCAGTGCTTCCTTTCTTATGTTTATGAGTTCTTCATTGGTTAGAGATGCTATGATAGGGGTGCTCATGAATGTCACGTGAATTTAAATTTATCATTTTGAGACACCATTGAGCTTTGTTATCGATTTTAGGCACCATGAATCTCCTGACACTACCATCTCTCACAACACTCAAGTCAGTCTGTAACTCTGGGATTTCAATATCCTCATCTGAATTAATCATCAGGTCACCAACTTCGAAGTCATTGTCTATCACTGTTTCAATTGATTTATTCCCTCTGACCAAAAGTACCTTGTTAACTGCAATGTTGCAGATTTGTGGGTCTGAATCAGCAAGCATGTCAATTAATAGGTTCTCAGGGTGAGCATAGTATGCATTTTGGTAGAGGGTTTTTAGGGCTATCTCCCTGGCTTCCTTGTGAGGAAATTTCAGGATCCTTTGGAGCATATCATAAAAGTTCTTAACACCATCTGTGCATCAATACTCTTTCTTGATCTGGAACCAACTTGGAAAATAGCCCAAGATACAAAACTCTACAAGTGTGACCAGAACTTTGGAAGGCTTCCTTTGAGATGTATAAAATCTGAGGATTCTACATGCCAAAGTAAACCACCTTCAACAACAGATCAGTTCAACTTTAAGGAGCTCAAGATCAACATGGCGAAGCATAACAGCGAAACAGATTCTGAAAGCATAATACTGATCAGTGCTGAGGTCCCCCAGTACTTCATTAGGAATGACTGGAAATTTTGAATTCCTAATTGGCTTGAATGAAATCACATCCCACTGAGATACACTTCCACCAAGTTCAACCCTTATCTTTCCTGAAAATGAGTCTTGGCTCCTTGATCCATCGAGAGTAACAAAGATGTGACGAAAGACATTAGTGTAGTAGGCAAATGCTCCACTGCAAAGGTCTACCAAGCAGTTCTTCCAGGCATCGGATAGCTCCACAATTTGAACCAGTCATTGTATTAGTCCCATCAGATCCTATCATGGCAAGTTTGGTTTGTAATTCAGTGTCTTTGAGGGCCTTGTATATCTCTGTTGCAATAGTCGACCCCTTGCCATTACTTGGAGTCACATGTGAGAGGTAGAAATCACACCGAAAAGTATTCAGAAATTAGAGATAATTTTTTGATATTTCAGGGTTTATATCTATTTTCAAATTCCTATATCCAAAAATTCATCTTAATAAATATTTTGAGTAATATCCATTACAAAATGCAAACTAAAAATCAAAATTTTAAATCTTACCAGGTTCTCTTACAATTACATAATGCTCTTCTAGCTCAGTTCTTCTGTAATATTTGCAACTCATTTCAACTGTCACCAGTGTTGCATCTTTGCAACCATCCACATAAAGAGCATCCACCAATTCAAACAATTTAACCCTCCTCTTTTCTTATGGCTTTACAATATTTTTCACATTCTCTTCTCAGTTTGTTCCTGCAAAGGTCAGTGCGCAAATTTACCCAATTTTAAAGACAGTTATTTAAGCAAGCTCCGTAGGTTTTGACTAACAATATTTAAATTTCAATACTTGTTTGAAACGTATGCCTTTTTGTGAAATACTTTATTTGAATCAGATACTAATGTACAAGATAAATGAACTGTTACCTGTCAATTACGTTCATCTTAGTAGTAGTGATAATTCCATAATCCTTTAAAACTTCTGATGCAACTGCTGCTCCGGCTCTGTCACTTACTTGATACCTGGTAAAAGACATTTATTTTATATCAAGTTAATATTCTAACAAGATATTCATTGGACAGCAGTGTCCAAGATTTGGACTAACTATTAGCAATGTTACATGGATTATAAATAATTTTTTCAAAGGTATTGTCAACAGAGCAACAAGTGTTCAAAGCATACTCATGTTTTAAACCATACAGTATACTTGTCACACTGGCGAGTGAGGTTTGGTAGACTCTTCCTATTTTGTTCTGTCCTAGATTCTTCTTGTTCACTGACACCAGCTGTTTCATCATATGATTCCAGGCTGCCCTGACTTGAGAGTGTGTCAAGATCACTGTCATGTATTACTCCTGAGCTTGATGGAACAACTTGAAAAACTCTTCTGAGCTCTTCCCTGGGGATAATAAATACAATATGATTATGATACAAGATAGTTTACCAAAGATGCAAAAATAAAATTTTATAATTTGTAGCACAATCATTTCAAGAAACCCAGATTTTTGGTGGCCATTAATCAAAAGTTTTTTAATTTATATAGATCAAACTCACCAATTCTTTTCTTTTGCTTGCTCTTGCTGTATCCTCTCCTTTTGTATCTGATGTTTGCCGATGTAAGGCATTCCTTAAAAGCATCGAAAGCATAGTCTTCTTCCATCATTTTGAGTTGATACAAATGTTCCAAATCTCACAGATGATGTCAAACAACTTGGAAGTTTTTTCAATGAAGGAAGAAAGATCACTTCAGAACTTGTCACACTTTCTTTTTTGGATACAGTATCTATCAAACCTACAAAATTACCAAAACTTTAATGGTGTGAATGCAAATTTCAATTATAAACCCTAAGTTAAGTTCTAGTCAAAACAGAATTTAAGAATTTATTACCAATCATTCTTATGATGTAACTACAAAATTTACAAAAGTACAGTGGAACCTCAATATACGAACTTAATCCATTCCTGAGGGTTGTTCTGATATTGAATTGTTCGTATATTGAATCAATTTTTCCCATAAGAAATAATGTAAATTGGATTAATCCGTTCCAGACCCCAAAAGTTACCCCTTACGAAACATTTTTAAGTCAAAATATTGGTTAATTAAACCTGTGAAATAAGACTTACATGCATAAAATCATACATGAAACCTGTAACAACAATAAATAATGCAATATTATACAAATAAATGAAAATTTAACCTGAACTTTACCTTTGCTGAGGAGTGATGATGGCCTAAGTGGAAGCTGGAGAGGAAGGTGGGGTGGAGGAGGGAGATTATTGTTTGGAAGGGGAGTCACCTTCCATAAAAACATCAGGTAACTCCCCTTCTGGTGTTCTGTCTCTTTTCCGTCTCTTTGCAGTAGCACTAGAAGATGCTGGGGATTCACTAGCACTTGATTTTTTTTTGGTAAAGAACTTGTCCAATGTTGTCTGTGTCTGCCTACTCTTCAAAATATTTCTAAAGTATGCAATCACATTGTCATTGAACAAATTGATGCTACTATTCACTACAGCAATGTTAGGGTGCCATTTCTCCACCATGCTCTGTGTTTTAGCCCAATGAAAACACAATTCCTTAATGTCTGCAGTTCGGATATGAGGGAATGGTTCGTATACAAGGACAAGTTTTTCTCGAAAAAGTTGTTCATATACCGATTTGTTTAAATAGAGATGCATTCGTATATTGAGGTTCCACTGTATGACATATTTTAAATCTTTTTATAAGGGACTGAAAATTTGAGTTTTACCTCAAAAATTCTTTGACTAGATCCTGAATCTTGTTGGCGACACTGGGGTGTGAAATTGTATAGACTACACCAAATCCAGTGTTCAATCAGAGTTAGTGCAACTGTATCAGCTGCTTGTCTGGTTGTCCAGTTCTCTTCTACCATTACATGTTGGATGACATCTTTACCAAGAGGAAGCTTTCCATTGGGGAATGAGTCTGTGCTTGAAAATCTGTGACATCCAAGAATTTTAAGTGTCACTGTCTTAACATCCTACTATGCAGTAGTTTTTAGCAATAAGGTTATCAAAATACATATATTTATCAATTCTATAAATTCAACCTGAAAAGAAATATATAAAAATAATTTCAAATAAAAAACAAATATTTGGAGAAAAAGGGCAGAAAAATTACATTGTGCAAAAATGACAAAATATGGATTTTTTGATGTATTATTGACCCTGCAGCCCTCTGCAAATGTTTTAGTCTGCTTCAGAGGTAAAAAGCACATCATAAACAATTTTTAAGTTGTCTTTCTATCATGTCCAGAACCCGAGATTGATCACTAGGTTCAAATTTTGGTCATGTGCACATACAATTTGTATAAATTGGCCAGTAGCAATCACAGTTTTGTATGCAACCACCCAAAATCAGTTTTAAAGTTTAATCCTAGGCAAAAGAAAACTATCTAGACACCCTCAATTTTGATCTGGCATTTTTTATTTTTTCACTCCACCCTAAATTGTGTGATGGAACCATATATTTAATTTTGAGTGATGTATCCATCATCCTACTTTTAATTTCTTGATTTTTAACAATTATGCTTTTCACACGTTAATTATTTCATCAATCAATATAGTCAGTTCATTTTATACTAGCCAAATTCAAACTTCTGAAGTTATTCATCTTAACTAATCTCACTTTTGACATTATACTCTCCTATCAAGTAAAACAAGAACCTCTCATCCACACAGTGTTAACACCAATGAACATTCATGTAAACTACGTGTTGCATCTATATTAAAGCAGTTTCTTTCTACTAAGGCTTTTATTGCAACCATGACATACTTTCCTTCACTCTCACTTTAACTTCCAATGTTCTCATACATCTCTTTTCAGTCAAACACCAAAATTTAAATATTTCCACAACCTCTAATATTTCTCTCTTCACTATAACAACACATTCCAACTCTTTTATCAATGAGAATAGCCTTTGATTTACATTTTCAATAATCTTCAATATGTAAAAAATACTTTCCATTACTCTCCAGTTTATTCTCTGATTTATCCAGAAATATGTCATCAGCATGCATAAGATGTAACAACTACATCACATTCACAAACATTCAGATATACTGTTCTTTCTAACATTCTTCCTTTCATTACTTGCATTACCCCATCCATGAAGGGAATGAACATACCCCAACTTAGAATTAACTAATTGTTATAAATATAGTTGTCAGTGACATCACTTCATGTAACACCCCTCAATGAATCAACTTTGTAAGAAAACATTTCAAATTTAATTTATACATTTGAACCCAAATACAAGAGAATATGAAAGTTCTCCCAAAGAATATTTCGGAGATACATTTATAAATGATTGAAGAGGAAATATACAAGTACAAATTCAAAATTTCAGTGACATCTTATTAATGTAAATCTATAAATCTCACACCTCATTTTGAAGCTTTTATACTACTTTCAGGCATTTTAGGGTATAGACTATACACCATCTACCATTTTAATGCCAGTCTATTCTGAAAATAGGAAACTGTAAAATAGTGATTTAATATCAGATTTCATGATGAACTCTACCAAGTTGTTCATACAGTCAGATAGGAAGACAGATAGATAATATAAGGTCCTAAAGAATAACTATTTTTTTGACTCATTCAGTGATAGTATAGAGAACCAAGCAGGTAAGTATGAAATTGGCTTATTTTAGGAAAGGTATGTAAAGGTGGAATTAGTATTGCAAAAACAAAAAATTTCCCCTTATTCAATAGAAAATAAACTATATATTTATTTTCTATATTGTAAAAATGTATAAAACATAAAATTTATTTAAATATATATAAAAATAGACTTTCCTTTGATTAAATTGTGACCTACAGGATACAGCATATGCTCAGTAACTTTTTTCAGTTATCTATATTTCAAACAGAAAGTATAAAATAATATAAAATAATTGTTAGATGTTATAAAACAATCTTTTCTAGCATGAAGGTAAAAATTATAAAATATTTTATATTTGTTAGTGTTAAGCCTAGGCTCTAGAGTGGTGGTTCTCAACTTTTTCTCTGCTGGTAACCCCCTTTTAACAAAAAAATTCACGAACCCCCCTTTCCCTAAATGATAAGACAGCACATACTTTAACTGTGAAAACAGCTCCTGAACCATTTCTTACATGATGATAGAAAGTTTGGTAAGAGGTGGATAATTTATCCATTCAATGAAAGGGTGGTAGTTTGGCAAACTAGCGGAAGACCTCCATGATAAATTGATTGAACTACTTCTGACAAGACACTATCTATGGTTATCATCATCAGCTTGAGTATTTGTAATGTTTAATTTGAGTATTTATAATAAATTTTTTTTAAATAGCAGCTTCACTATAATATTTCATATTTCAAAAGAAAATATTACTAGACTTACTACTTTGCAGTTTTTGAGGTATTTAAAAATTAAAATTAATTGGGTGAAAAAATTGCATAATCTAGCAACTCTGCTTGTAAGATGATGCAAATGTTACTGCTGCACTACATTGTCTGAAAAAACAGTAGTCATTTGTCATCATTCAATGCTGTTGTGTGTCAAAAGCTCTGGCAAAAGTCTTCCTACACCAGAAAGGCCAGAAATGTGGACCTTAGAAGATGAAACTACTGTAGAAAAATAAGCCTATGGAATTGAAGCAAGACATGGACCCAGATTTTCAAACACCTGAGTCAAGATAGCCTCAACTACACAAGGCGAGTTAAATGACCTCATCAGGGACTAAAGCTTATCTAAAAATCAAGCAGAGCTTCTAGGCTCTAGAGATACCAAAATTCTTGTTACATCTGGTAAGTAGATTTAAAAATGTATTTTTTTTATTAAAATCAAAAGGGAAATGTTAATTCTATAAGGAAAATACTTTTGTAACTGGAAAACTGTCCTAACTAGCATCATCTCAGTCCAGCAGGTGGTGGATAATAAAGGTTCTATTGTGTGTGTATGTATATACACATAGGCATATAAGGCAAGGGGTCTAGGATGATTTCAGCCAATCTGTCATTTTATTTGCTTTATGGCAAGGAGCATCATCTTGCCAAAATGTTGTAGCATCTTGAATTTCCATATGAGACGTAAGCCTTGACTTTAGAAGATCTAAATACCATTCAGTATTCATAGTAGCAACCTTTTCTAAAAAATATAGTCCTCCCTGACCACTGGCCAAAAAACAACCCCAAACCATGACTCCCAAACACTGTTTTATGGGCTCTCTGAATGTACCTTGTGTCAAATCTGTTTGAACCATGAGGCCCTCTAACAGAACATGGATGATGATTAAGTATTATAAAAGTGATTCATTGCTAAATATTACCTTGTCCCAGTAATCTTTTGACCAGTCCTTATACTGATGACAGAATGCTGCTGATCATTTTTTTTCTCACTTGGACAGTTAGTAAAAGTTTTTTCACTGGATGTCTTGACAAAAACTGTAGGTCTTTTTGCAGGCAGTGCTGAACAGTCCTTATACTAATGTCATGAAGGAGAGCTGGCTGAAATTGTCTTATTTCTCATGCTCAAATAGGTGGATAAGCAACCCTAATTATTTCAAAGTTGAATCAGTTCTTTTTGAGGTCTTTTTTGTCTTCCTGTTCATGATTTTGTGCTTGGCATTGAGGTAGTTTTCCTTCCTTATGAAAACAAGTCAACCAGTTTTGCATTGAAGATTGTAATATTTCCAAGTGTAGAGCTAATTTGAGGCTTGAAAGCGACTGTTTTGGAAGTACAATGAGAGCACCACTAATATCAGCAGGTATTTGCTTTTTACTTCCCATTATTTTCAGAAAACACACCAAAATGTTAACAAAACCTGTCTGAGGAAAGTGAAAAATGACTAGAAAATTTTTCAAACAAGCACCTTCAACAACATCTAAGGAACCACAGAGTTTGTTATACATTTCATGACCATAAGACAATAGAAATAGAGTTGCGAAATGTCTCCTTCCTAAAAAACTATTTAAGTAATAATTAGGGCAGTCAAAAGTTGACCGAAAAAATTAAGAAAGTTGACCTTACGAATTGAAAAAATTGACTTATAAAGTTGCCTTTACTTTCAATAATAAAAACGATACTTTAATTACTTATTCTTGCTCTTCTACATCAGTTGACCGATTGTGGTAAATTATGAAGTATTTGCCGACATTTTCTGGCAAAAAATTGCGATCCTTACTTAATAATTTATTAAGCATGGAGAAAGATCTCTCTACAGCGGCAGTTGTTGGTTGACATTACAAAAGCTGACCATAAACTGTTGGTGAGATTTCAGGTCTACTGAGGTTAGAGTGAAATCACAAATCAGAAAAAATCATAAATCAAAAATGGTAACCAGTAACCACAATACATACAACACAACCACATCCAAAACCAGAATGGACATAACTGAATAAGACAAATACGAGCAGCGAAGTTGCCAGTTAACCAGAAAGATGCCAATTTTTAGTTATTTTAATTATTTATTCCAAAAAATTGACTTTATTTACCTCATTGCTATTTTTTGACCTAACAGGTAAAAGTTGACTTTTGGTTGACCTATTAACTTTGGTAATATACCCCCTACAGGTGTTTTTATTGCATTTTCAGTCGTTTCAGCGAAAAGTGCCCCATAGGAAACAATTTGACTTTATTGACTTTTGACTGCCCTAGTAATAATATAAAGCTTTTTAACTATTTTTAATGCAGGAAGGAGGGGCCAAGGGTGAATGCCTGCAAAAGTGTCCCCCCCATGGAAGAAGAGAGCCAAAATCAAGGTCCACGGTTCTGAGATGCCTAGACAATCTGTGTTTGAAAGATTGGAAGTCATAGACAGAGGGAAAGATGAATTGAGGAAGATTGTTCCAGAGTTGACTAGTTGAGTAGATGAAAGATGGAAAATACTGATTAACCTTTGTATTAGAGTTGGACAGAAAAGGAATGAGAAAAAGTGTTGAAAATCTGGTGCTGCATGCTCTCCTTAAAGAGGAGGCATGCAGTTAGAGAGTTCAGAAGAGTAGTGTTCATTATAATAGCAATAGTAGAGAGAGTGAGGCAACATTATGGCAAACAGAGAGGGATTAAAGAGTCAGTCAGTAAGAGGCAGGGAATTAATAAGGTGAAAAGCCTTTGATTCCATCTGGTCAAGTATTGCTGAGTTGAGCCACCCTATACAACCCCTGTACAGACACAGCAACTGAGTCGGGGTAAAGACACTGCAAAGCCAGTACAGCTTGGAAGCTATTTTGGGAAGAGAGTATATCTGATCTTTCCAGGAATGATCACAAGAAAAAAATGCCAAGAATTAAAAGAGGAAGGATTGAGTTGTGTATTGTTGAAGGTAAGGGGATAGTCATGTTGAAGATTGTAACAAGTAGACAGATGGAGAAAGTCAGTTTTTGAGGCATTGAAAGTCAATCAGAGAGAGTAGAAAGATCAAAGGTCAGGTGCACCACAGCCATCCTATGCGAATCATGGAGTGACTATTTGGAAGGTTTTAGGACTGTGCCTACAATGACCAAAATATGAGCCTCCTTGGCAACCTACCCTCTAGTGTCCTTTAAAGTACACTCTGTCCTCCTGAATACGTTCCCAGCATTTATTAAACTTTTTGAACAACTCAGAGAAGACCTTGTTTGACATCACATGAAGCATTTCCATCACTGAACTGTTAAGTTCATCATCAGACACAAAATGATGCCCATGGAGCTGTTTTCTCACTGCTGGGAATAGATAAAAGTTGCATGGAGGCAGGAGCCTTCTGACAACTTGCAACTGGTGAGCTGGCACATTGTCCTGATGCAAGATCCAGCCTGTTTCCACATATTCTGGCCTCTTGTTCCTGACTTTTCACTTCAACTGTCTCTGAAGCACTCATGCGTAATTGGCTTCAGTCACAGTTTGTCCTTTTGGCACACACTGGTTATAGAGAACCCTATTTTTATAAAAAATAGCATCAATTTTGGCTTGATTATCTTCAGTGTTTGAGGTGGATGGCCTTCCTGAGTGTGGCTCATCTTCAACACTTTTAGAACTGCTTGAAAACTTCTTTGTACCAGTCAAAAACTCTCAAACATGCAAGATTTGATAGCAAAACTCTGTTCCAGTTTGAGATCCATGACAGCTACAGTTCTGCATTTAAACTGCTGCAGTGAGACTGACATAAGTGAGCCAGACCTAAACATGTTCAAACATGCATAGAGGTCTAGTCTATCACTGGGTATGGGTGGAGCTTCCTACATGCAACATTTGTCATTTGGCAGGCTCAGTCCTGAAACTTTTGGTGTACCGATTAATTAGCATTGGTTAAATTGAGCTGATTCTCTAACTGATTATTTAAAGTTTTTAAATTTTCATTACAAAAGAAAATCTATACTTATAGAAAAATGAATGCACAAAAACACACTATGATAATTTATATTCATTTCAAAGTGTAGTCAAATAAAAATATTTTGCATTCATAAAAAAGGCAAAGCTTAAGTTAAGTTACCCATAAATTTACATTTTTTCCAACTACCTAATCTCTAAATATTATAAACTATTGGAATCTCCTACTCTATATTAATAATAATTCTATAGGAAGTTGTACTTTATAATTTATATATTAAACCATCTTATTATGATGACTTTATTTTAAGTATTTTAATAATTTTATAAATCCAAATTGTATAACCATTTTTTATTCAAATAGGCCACCAGGGCCATGAAATTTTAATGAAAAACTTTATCGTTGTTTCCAGTGTTCAAGAAAATACCTTGTACATAAGGAAAACCAATTACACTCAGACCCTGCTAAATAAACACTAGGTATTTTTGCTATCGTGATAATTTACCTGTTTTTCTGCATGCTCAAATATCAGTCAAGATTTGGTGAAAATAGTCAAATTACACAGCAATCACCACATAGTACATTTTTGTGTATATTTTTGGACCTTGATCCATGGTGTACATTTAACATACATGTCACAAGGTAACACATTTTTGCTTTAACACAGTGTCCCATGGTCCCTAATCCTCATTATTGAGACACTCCACTGTATTGGTATTCAGTCTATGAAACTAAAATAAAGCTATTATTATTTTAGCTACAGTAATGAGTAACAAATTCTGGTACTGTATATTGTGGAGTGATCTAAGAAAAAGCATTTAAACAAAAGTGAAATTTAAAAAAATGAACATTGAAAGTTTTCACATTAAATTAGTAAAATTTAAGAAGGGAATTGATTTTTTAAAATATAGCTAGGCAAAGAATCAGCATCAGCATTGGTATTGACATTGGCTAAATTTTGGAATTGGTACAATCACTAATATATATTTATACCTTATGAACCTTATGTTGTTTCGTGTGTTGGTCTCTCTTCACACGGAGGTCAAGCTGGTGGCCCCGCCTCTAGGTCTGGCCTGGTGGAGGAGCGAGTTGCTTTCTTGCGCTCTCCACCGTACATAGCCAGGCACGCCCGGCTCATCTGGTACTGTCCTGAGCCAGGTATCCAGTCTTTTCTTGAAGACTTCAACTTTGACCCCCATTACGTTTCTGAGGTCCTTAGGAAGCTGGTTGAAAAGTCTTGGCCCCCTGACAACCAAGCTATTTTCCTTCAGGGTTGAGGAGGTCCCTTGTCGTGCTTTTAATTTGGGAACACTACACATTCTGCCTTTCCTATTTTCCAGTGTTGTTTGAATGGTAATTGGGTTTAGTTTTAGGTTTGGTACCAGTTTTTCGATCATTTTCCATATGTAGATTATGATGTACCTCTCTCTTCTTCTTTCCAGTGAGTACAGATTTAGTTTACGTAGTCTTTCCCAGTAGTTGAGTTCTTTGCAGCCATCAATCTTGGCTGTGAAATGCCTTTGCGTTTCTTCTAGTTTATTAGTTTCTTCCTTTTTATATGGGGATGTCAAAACTGAGCAGTATTCAAGTTTTGGTATAATCAGTGTTTTTAGCAGGGGAATCATTACTGTCCTGTCCCTTCTCTTGAATGTTCTTAGAACCTGTCCAGCGACTCTTTTTGCTTTATTTATCGCTATCTGATTTTGTGTTTTGAATTTCGCATCATCTGTCATTATTATCCCGAGATCAATCGCTTTCATGCTTCTCTGAATTTCCTGTCTATCTGGAGCATAATATGCAGTCTGTTTAAGTTCTTCTTTTCTACCATATCTCAAGAGCTGAAATTTCTCGGCGTTGAATGTGTTGTTGTCTGACCATTTGTATATTTTGTATATTTGTATATTTTATAGATGGTTATCTACATTTTCAAGTTCTTCAAATTTAGAACACTTCCAGAAAATGACCATCATTCATCACTACAGTATATATTTAATACTCAAACTTCATCAGAGCATTAGGAAGATCTCTTGTAGAATGGATCCAATAACCTCTGATTCTTTGATAGGCTACTGCCAGATATTTGGACTTGTTGATTCACAAAACTCTACAGATTCAAAGGGGTTATATGTCAGGTGATTCTGGTGGCCTATACATACAGTGCTGAAACACAAACATGAATGGGATTCACTAAAAATTAATGTTCAGTGTGCTATGTCACAGGATTATATGATCATTATTTTTTAGTGATGTTCTGATTCCAAAATTTAGCCAATGCTGATTCTTTGCCTATATTTAAAAAAATCAATTCCCTTCATAAATTTTACTAATGTGAAAACTTTCAATTTTCATATTTTTAAATTTCAAATTTGTTTAAATGCTTTTCCTTAGCTCACTCCACAATACAAAGGAATACAAAGGACACCAAACAGCAACAGACCAGCTGGTCCCTATGAAGCTGTCTAAGGAAGGCAGGTTAAAAGAAGTAAGAAAGTTTAAGAACAAGTGAAGGTTTTAAAGCAAAGCAGAGAAAAGAGGTTGAGAGGTAGCAAAGAAATTTCAAGCTAAAGTGAAAATTTTAAAATACAGAGGAGGGAATTCAAGTGAAAATTCTCCAATATTTCTATACACTAACAAATGCTTCCAACTAGGGGTTTAAGGCAAGATAAGCATCTAGTTTCTTTTTAAAGGATTCAATGAAATTACTTTGAACTATGCTGGCTGGCAATCCATTCCATAAATTAACTATATGATTGAAGAAAAAATGTTTAGCTTCAATAGAATTAAAATGTTTACCCACTAATTTCAGACCATTACCATGAGTTCTATCTGCATTCTCAATTGTGAAATATTTTTTTGTGTAAACATTATCAAAACCTTTAATGGTTTAAAAACGTGGATTAAATCTCCTCATTCACCTTTTCACAAGTGAGAATAAATTTAATGTTTCTAAATGTGCAGTATATGATTTGTTTCTTACTCTAGGAATCACCTTAGTAGGCCATTATTTTCTCTGACTTAAAATCAAATGATCTAATAAATCCTAAGATTTTATTTGCTTTTCTGACTGCTTTGATACATTGCTTAATCAGTTTAAGAGTGTTGGCAACAATAATACCTAAATCTTTCTCTTCCATAACTGCTATACAGCATTTTACATTTATCTACTAGGGGCACTCAATATATTTTGCCCCATCCCTTTTTCCTAGCTAACTAATAGGCCATGGGGCTGAAATGTCTTTTGGGCATAATTAAACACCTTTGTATAAAACCAATGGTTAACACAGTTTTGAAAATGGTATCTGACAGTGATGTGCATCATAAACAGAGAACTGTTATCAAGTTCTTAACCAGAGAAGGAAACGGTTGGAAATATTCACAAATGTCTACAAAACATTCATAGAGATGCTGCTGTTGATGGAAGCACAGTTGGACACTGGTCTAAACATGCAAGATCATTGGAGAGAAGGAGAGCCAGCCTCACTGATGAGCCACACAGTAGTCACCTGACATCAGCTGTGACATCTCACACTGTGCAATGTGCTAACAGCATCATTTGATCAAATCAGTGCATCATGTACAAGGAGTTATCACTGGAGCTAGGAATTAGTGAAGGAAGTGTGAATATGACAATTCAGCAACTGAGATACTCAAAAGTGTGTTCACAGTTTGTTCCTTGTGAACTGACTGAAGATTACAAAGCCCAAAGAAAAGAAATTGTTTCTGAGTCATTGGTTTGATATGAGACAGAAGGGGATGACTTCCTTTCACGAATTGTGACTGGGGATGAGAGTGGGTACACCACTTTGAACCTGAACAAAATGCCAATCCATAAGTGGCATCACCCAGACTCCCCACGTAAGAAAAAGTTCAAAATGGCTCCCTCTGCAGGAAAGGTTATGGCCATCATCTTCTGAGACATGAAAGGGGTGATTATGGTGGACATTATGAAGA
Source organism: Bathynomus jamesi (assembly GCA_023014485.1). Lineage (NCBI taxonomy): Eukaryota > Metazoa > Arthropoda > Malacostraca > Isopoda > Cirolanidae > Bathynomus > Bathynomus jamesi. The sequence continues at coordinate 187,052 of JAJOZX010007574.1, forward strand.
AAGGACACACAATCAACTCAGAGGCATATATACAGGGCCGCCACTTCCATTAGGCAAGGTTAGTAAATGCTAAGGGCACCAAAGATCTGGAGGGTGCCAGCGCCTCCCGCCCTGTGCACATCTGATAGTATTATGTAAGAACAACATGAAAAAAATAATGAAGGAATGAGAAGCATAGACAAATGATGAAAGGTTGTACGACGTATGTACACCAGTTTAGCTTGACTGATATTTACATAATTAACTTATTCATCTTATTGGGTCATTATAGAACTTTCACTATCACGACCTTTAACCCTTTAGGGATGGGAGTCGTAAATAAGCGATTTAAAAATGTTGCACACACAGACGGGAGTCATCAATAAGCGACTCAGCTTATTTATGGCTTAATATGAGTTCCGGGAGTCGTCAATAAGCGAATAACTGTTTTTATGTGACATATGCCCTTCTTGCTTGGAAAAAACAGTAGATATGTCCTTTTTGCACGCATATTTTAGCACTTTGGAGCGTTCTGATTTGTTACTACATATGCCTCGCTTTACTCGCTGTTTTGATTGGTCATGACACTTTCTTGAACTGTGAAATGATTTTATAATTTTATAATAAATGTATGTATTAGCAAATTAAAATAGATCAGTGTAAGGCAAATAGTTTCTTCAATATGGTACCTTGATTACTTTGTGGGCAAACCCAATCGTGAAGTGGGAGGCGGGTGGGGGCGCCAGCTGCAGTCCTGCTAAGGGCGCCAAATAGGCTGGCGCCGGACCTGCATATATATGATAATAAAAACCCACTCTAATAGACAGTTTATTTCCACAACAGTTTTGATGCCTACTGGCACCCTCTTCAGGTGGATACAGAAAATGAATGAACCAAAAATGAGGCGGAAAACAGTCCAGAGACCATTGAGAAATTCACAAAAAGGATAGAGCCCATTCTCCTGACACCAGAAGGGCATTTTATTAAAGGGTCCTGCTTATAAGTACCTTGGAACAAATTAAAATTTTCTTCTCGTTCTATACATTAGATTATATTATTTTTTACATTATTATATTTATTACATTTATTAAATTTATTATTAAATTTATTACAGAAATTATAAATTTATTATTACATTGTTATTTATTATTACAGAAATTATAAACCAAAAAATTAATGAAAAAAGCAAGAAACAATCCAGAGACCATTAAGAAATTTGCACCTAGGTTAGATCCCATTCTGCCAATACCACTGGAAGGGCATTTTATCAGGTCATCCCATGAGTAATGTCGTTTTTTACTATAGATTAAGTTTAAACTAGTCCTACTCATGAAAATAAAAACCCACTCTAATAGACAGAGTTTATTTTCACGACAGTTTCGACGCCCACTGGCATCCTCCTCGGGTGGATACAGAAACACGAATGAACCAAAACAAGAGGGAAAACCAATCCAAGGACCGACCGTTAAGAAATTTGCACCTAGGTTAGATCCCATTCTCCCGACACTGGAAGGGCATTTTCATTAAGTACTTTCGCGCAAATTTAAAACTATCTTCCTGTTCTAAACATACAGATTCTATTATATTTTTTTTACATAATTATTACATTTATTATTAAATTTATTACATTTAATATTGCATAATTATTTATTACAGAAATTATAAATTTATTATTACGTTGGTTATTACATTATTGTTTATTATACAGAACTTATAAACCGAAAAACAAATGAAAAAAGCCGATTAGGAAACACTCCAGAGACCATTGAGAAATTCGCACCTAGGTTAGATACCGTTCTCCCAACACTGGAAGGGCATTTTATTACAGGGTCCGCTTATAAGTACATTCCCACAAATTAAAACTATCTTCTTGTTCTATACATACAGATTCTAATATTTTGACATAATTACTGCATTTATTATTACATTTACATTTTTTAACACTTATTATTATTACCTTTACCCTAATTATTAAATTTATAATATTACATTTATTATTACATCTGTTGCATTTATATTTATTTCCACATTTATTACTTACATTATTACATTTACTAAAGGCGAGTAAGGAAACATTCCAATCCAGAGACATTTAAGAAATTCACACTTAGGTTCGAACACGTTCCCACGACTCCGTAAGGGATTTTTTGACCAAGAATCTCATTAAAGGGTCTAACTTATAAGTACCTTCGCACAAATTAAAATTATCTACTTTTTCTATACACACAGATTCTATTATTTTTCTTTTGACATAATTATTACATTTATAAAGTACCTTACTTGATTCCCAATCTATAGCATGATTATTTTGGCTGGCGTGATAAAAAATGGCATTATTAGTATTACAACTTCTGAAGGCATATTTGTGTTCTTTAATACGGGTTTCAATATTTCTTCCAGTTTCTCCCACGTATACTAAATCACAACTTTTACAGGGAATGCTGTACACACAGGCTTGTTCCTCTTTTGCCACGTTATTCCTAACCAATTTACTTTTCACGGTAGACGAATATTTGAACGCCAAAGCAAACTTAAAATCTTTCATCAACGGTTTTACTCTTTCTAAGCCAGCAATGTAAGGCAAACTCACATTGTTTTTGGTTAAGTGAAGGTTCCCAAGGGGCATAAAAAGATTTTCTGGCTTCAAAATACGCCTTTCTGATAAACCACTCGGGATATTTTAAATCCTTAAAAATGTTCCAAATCTTTGAATTTTCCGGGTCCAGCAAATTTGCGCGAATGTACTTAATGAAAATGCCTTTCCGGTGTCGGGAGAATGGGATCTAACCTAGGTGCGAATTTCTTAACGGTCGGTCCCTGGACTGTTTTTTCCCTCTTGTTTTGGTTCATTCGTGTTTCTGTATCCACCCGAGGAGGATGCCAGTGGGCATCGAAACTGTCATGGAAATAAACTCTGTCTATTAAAGTGGGTTTTTATTTTCATATTTTGACCTTCACGTAGAAAAAGTGAAGTTTTTTGCATTTAGTCCTACTCAGTTTAAGCACAAATTTTCCGAAGGTTATATCTAAGAGGAGATCTATCGTGTTTTGCTACATACTTTATAGACTGTGACCAGTGAAAAAGTGTTTTGCTTTATGTGAACCTCCATAAACATGGTAGTATCAGAAGAGCATATCAGGCATATAATGCTTTACGAGTTCAAGAAAGGGAATAGTGCTACTGAAGCAACGCGAAACATTCAGGACATTTATGGCAATGATATTCTGCATGTGAGGAAATGTCAAAGATGGTTTCAAAAGTTTAGGAATGGTGACTGCTCTTTGACAGATGCAGCACGCTCTGGATGCCCTGCTGAGTTTGATGATGACCTGCTGTTAGCCGCACTTGAAGAAGACTGTTCAACAACTGTCGAAGAATTGGCCCAGAAACTCAATTCATCCCCATCCACCATCCCTCAACATTTGCAACAACTCGGGAAAATGCCTAAGTTAGGAAAATGGGTGCCACATGAATTGTCAGTTGACAATATGAGGGTGTGGGTAAACATTAGCACAGCTCTTCATTCCCGTGAACTCCAAGATCTGTTTTTGCACCATTTAGTGACTGGTGATGAAAAGTGGATACTGTACCAGAATGTTAAGTGCCAGTGACAGTGGGTTTGTGCCAGAGAACCAGCAACACCACAGCCAAAACCAAATCTTCACCCTCGGAAGGTGTTGCTTAGTGTTTGGTGGGATAAAGGTGATGTAATACACTTTGAAACCTTACCACACAACCAAACAATCACCGCTCAAGTCTACTGTCAACAACTGGATCGATTGAACACTGCACTAAAAGAAAAGAGACCTTCTTTGGTTAATCGGAAAGGAATCGTGTTCCACCATGACAACGCACGTCCTCATACTGCTCGAATCACTTCTGCAAAAATTGAGGAGCTTGGGTGGGAAAAACTTCCACATCCTCCAGACCTTGTGCCTTCAGATTATCACCTCTTCAGGAGTCTGCAAAACTATCTTGATGAGAAACAGTATACTTCTTTAGATGACCTGCACACCAGTCTTTATACGTGTTTTGCTTCAGAACCACCTGAATTTTATAAACATGGCATTGGAAAGCTTGTAGGACACTGGCAGTGTCATTGATTCTGATGGAAAAATATATAGATTAAAAAGTTTCAGTTGAGTTTTTTTTTGTCCTTCAAATTCTGATCTAAAAAATATACTGCGCGGTCATTGCAGTTAAATGTACATATTCACGATTTGCGAGGGTGCCCTCTCAAGGCATTGGTTTCTGCCCTATGTAGGAGAATTATAACTTCTGACTATTGTGGCTCCATAGTGTAGTGGTTAGCACGTCTGACCGGCAATCGGAAGATCCTGGGTTCGATTCCCGGGTGGGTGCCTTATTTTTCATTTGTTTGTTATTTCTCTTCCTCGTGTGCAGAACACTCCTCTATACTTACGTCGTTTCTATACGTTAATATACTGCGCGGTCATTGCAGTTAAATGTACATATTCACGATTTGCGAGGGTGCCCTCTCAAGGCATTGGTTTCTGCCCTATGTAGGAGAATTACAACTTCTGACTATCGTGGCTCCGTAGTGTAGTGGTTAGCACGTCTGACCGGCAATCGGAAGATCCTGGGTTCGATTCCTGGGCGGGTGCCTTATTTTTCATTTGTTTGTTATTTCTCTTCCTCGTGTGCAGAACACTCCTCTATACTTACGTCGTTTCTATACGTTAATATACTGCACGGTCATTGCAGTTAAATGTACATATTCACGATTTGCGAGGGTGCCCTCTCAAGGCATTGGTTTCTGCCCTATGTAGGAGAATTACAACTTCTGACTATCGTGGCTCCGTAGTGTAGTGGTTAGCACGTCTGACCGGCAATCGGAAGATCCTGGGTTCGATTCCCGGGCGGGTGCCTTATTTTTCATTTGTTTGTTATTTTTCTTCCTCGTGTGCAGAACACTCCTCTATACTTACGTTGTTTCTATATATATATATATATATATATATATTATATTATATATATATATATTGTTAATATATATATACATTATATATATATATATATATATATATACACAAACTCAGAATGGTTCCCTGAGAAAATTATATGTTAAACACAGACCGTGCATGGAACAAGGAACTCTTCTGGGAAAATTAAATCCACTATAGTCCGAATAAGTAATGGTAAATGACAAATACCATAATTTTTCTTTTTCATGATGTTAGCCCGACGTGGGCAACGGGTCTCTCGCAAAGAGATCCCATAAATATAGCTTCCTCACCAGCTATCTGCAAAGCAGACAGGATCCAGCTTTGGGACATGGATCTAGGGTTTAAAGCAAGCCTAGACCCCCTACATTCAGAACCTCTATATAAGTAAAAGTCTCATTGCATTGACGTCGGATTGAATAAATCAAAGAAAAAGGGGGTAACTATTGTATTTTTAGCTAAAAAAAACCAAAACTTAAACCTCAACCGGGACATTGAGCATCCACTTTTCAAGGCACGTAACACGTCCGTTTAATATACACAAACTCAGAATGGTCCCCTGAGAAAATTATATGTTAAACACAGACCGTGCATGGAACAAGGAACTCTTCTGGGAAAATTAAATCCACTATAGTCCGAATAAGTAATGGTAAATGACAAATACCATAATTTTTCTTTTTCATGATGTTAGCCCGACGTGGGCAACGGGTCTCTCGCAAAGAGATCCCATAAATATAGCTTCCCTCACCAGCTATCTGCAAAGCAGACAGGATCCAGCTTTGGGACATGGATCTAGGGTTTAAAGCAAGCCTAGACCCCCTACATTCAGAACCTCTATATAAGTAAAAGACTCATTGCATTCACGTCGGATTGAATAAATCAAAGAAAAAGGGGGTAACTATTGTATTTTTAGCTAAAAAAACCAAAACTTAAACCTCAACCGGGACATTGAGCATCCACTTTTCAAGGCACGTAACACGTCCGTTTAATATACACAAACTCAGAATGGTCCCCTGAGAAAATATATGTTAAACACAGACCGTGCATGGAACAAGGAACTCTTCTGGGAAAATTAAATCCACTATAGTCCGAATAAGTAATGGTAAATGACAAATACCATAATTTTTCTTTTTCATGATGTTAGCCCGACGTGGGCAACGGGTCTCTCGCAAAGAGATCCCATAAATATAGCTTCCCTCACCAGCTATCTGCAAAGCAGACAGGATCCAGCTTTGGGACATGGATCTAGGGTTTAAAGCAAGCCTAGACCCCCTACATTCAGAACCTCTATATAAGTAAAAGACTCATTGCATTCACGTCGGATTGAATAAATCAAAGAAAAAGGGGGTAACTATTGTATTTTTAGCAAAAAAAAAACAAAACTTAAACCTCAACCGGGACATTGAGCGTCCACTTTTCAAGGCACGTAACACGTCCGTTTAATATACACAAACTCAGAATGGTTCC
>JAJOZX010007575.1:0-239057 GCA_023014485.1 Bathynomus jamesi
TTGGATCTAGTTAGAATTTCAAGCTGAGTTTTGTGAAGGGGATGGTTGTTTTCATTACTATGGTTTCTAATTGCGGATTGTGGTGGGCTACTGGAGGTATGCCTTTCTCAACATTTGGGCTTATCAGTCCGTACCAACCGTCCCCTCAGTAGCCACCACAATCCGCAATTAGAAACCATAGTAATGAAAACAACCATCCCCTTCACAAAACTCAGTTTGAAATTCTAACTAGATCCAATAACCTCACAGAACTCCGAATTTTAGAATCTTTGTACATCTATAGAAACAAACCCTCCATTAACAATAATAGTTCATCTTACAAATTACAGCTCTTTTAACTAACCAACCGATTTTCATAGACATATTGTAAACATTGTGTATTTACCTGTTGAGGTAATTTAATTTAATTTTAATGATTTTAATTTTTTGTAGTGATGCAATTTTAATGATTTTAATTTTGTATTGATGCAATTTTCGTTATTTTTATTTTAAGGTTTTAATTTTAATGGTTTTAATATTGTATTGATGTAATTTTCATTTTTTATTTTTTTTTGTTTTAAGGTTTTAAGACTTAATTCACTGATGATGACAAAAGACTTGTCGAAACGTCTGCAGTACAAAAAATAAATGAAAATGTTTGCCGTTGTGTTGGTCCTTCTGTTCATCTGTAAGCTCCGTTTCCCTGAGAAGAAGTCAATAGCTTTGATATATATATATATATATATATATATATATATAATATATATATTATATATATACACTGTGTGTGTGTATATATATATGCTCGTATATTGTATAAAGAACAACAAAACCAGTCCATTAGGAAATATTCATTTTCTTTTTACTTTCAACAACGTACTATTGTAATCCTGAAGGACGGACTGAAACAAAGCTAAAATTATATTTTAAATAAAATATATTAAAAATAAAAAATTTCTATAAAAAAACATTGAAGAAAAAAATCAGAAGAAACAAAATAATTAATTTACCTTTAAACTACGATTAAAATTTGTATAAGTCAAATATATATATAAAATACAGGGTGTCCACATGTCTTGTCACTCCCCCCCCCTCCAGTCAGATGCTAACTGATATGCGTTGTTCTTTCAGACCAATTTGAAATGTGATACCCGACAACTATATGATTAAACAACGCATATTGACTAGTACCCTAGGTCCATGAGCGACCATGTAATGGCAAAACCATTGAAAATATTTGTGCAGACTTCCAGGACCAATTCAATCGGGCAGCTCCTTTTTGGAGGAACTGTACGACCAATGTACTAGCCAATATGCGTTGTTCATTCGTATAGTTGCTACTATCACACATTTCAAATGGGTTTGAAAGAATAACAAAAACCAGTTAGTATTTTACTGGGGTGACAAGACATTGTGGACACCCTGTACATCCCTAAATATTAATTAAGTGTCAGAATCTTATAAAATATTAATGGCATAAAAAATGAAAGCACTATTGTGTATGTACAGTCAGATTAAAGTTAAATAGAAAATGGCAGGTAAAATTTTAGATAGCAGACAACGAAGATGGTGAGTTGTGGTTGGTTGTGGTTTGGTTGGTTATTACAAGATATTTATATTATGAAAAAGGGGTGTGTGATTGTGTTTAAAAATTAAAATTGTTTCCAAGAGTATTATCTTCTTTGCTTGCTTTACCCTCGGATTTAAAATTAATATATTTAACAGGGTGATCCATTTCATGTGTAAGACTTCATACGCTTGAAAACATAAGTTTATTGAGAGGTTTATGGGATCGGTTGTCAAACCCCGCGTGCTCATCCATTCGTACTTTAAGTTGACGTAATGTCTTACCACCGTACGATGAATGACATTCCACGTGATTAATCCGTAAACAAGAGACGAACGCAGAGATCGGGAGCCTTTCCTTCACGCAAAACCAACTATTAATCGTACGGTTATTAATAAAAATCACATTTATATTATTGATATAACTTTTTTATCACCCTGTATACACATAGACATTACAAATAGTTTCACGTTAATTTATGAATTCCATTAATAAGTGATGATACTTTAATATTACATTTAAAGAGATAAGCATGTGGTAGTTCACCACTCACGTGATAACACTAACTCTATTAAGGCAATCATGTCAGTTTGGGTAAAGACGACATTGTTTTACAATAGACGCAATTTAAACACGACACAAAAAACCATTTTCACGATGGTAATTATATCAGTGGCGGAGGAACGTCAGCGCGCGAGGGAAGGAAGGGGGCGAAGTAGGATTGATTTAGCATACTACTAGACTACATTCACTAGATTGCGTGAACATGCTAAAGTACTACAGTTAAGAACTTCCAATTTACGAAATATGTTACATAACCCAAACACAAAGCAAATATTTACTTACTTTTTACTCCAAAAAACCCGTTCCACCGCCTATGAATTATATTCGTGATTAATATAAGTGTAACACATGTAGTTTACGAAAAATGTTCGCCTACAAAGAGTTTCTAAAAAAACAAAAAATTACTAATTGGAGGGGTTATAATTACAAGCCTGACCTCCGTCAGGAATTACCACACGAAAGGTAAGGCGATATTCTCTTTTCATTTGGATATTTCATTCTTTTTGATGACGGTAATGAGGTTTCAGAAACCAAACTTAAGTATTAAGAAGTCCATTTTTTTTTTTTTATGACTTTCGAAAATAGTTTTGGTGGAAAATATTTTCCAAAACTCTACAATGAATGTTAAAAAAGTAATACATACAATGTATCAAATTAAAAGAACGACTTCATGGGTTTAGCGTTCACAAGTCATTTTAAGAACGGTGATGCCATGAACGATAGTTACCGAAGGAATGTTAAGTATGGGCTCAAAGGCCATGTACTAAAGCGCGAGCTCGAAACAACGAAGTCATCGGGTGACTATTTCAGTACACTTATAAATACGGTGTTTCACAGTACCCCCCCCCTTTCCATATATATTATAATATATATATATATACTACAGGAAGGAGGCCAAGGACGAACACCCCAAAAATGTGCCCCCCCCCCCCACATAGGAGGAAGAGCAGAAATGATGGTCCAGTTTTTGACATGTCTGGACGTTCTGCGTTTGAAAACTTAGAGGTCAGAGACGGAGAGAAAGATGGACAAAGAAGGTTGTTCCACAGTTGACCAGTTGAGTAGATAAAAGATTAAAAACCTGGATTCACCCTTGCGTTAAAGAGTTGAACAGAAAAGGTGTGTGTGTGTGTGTGTGTATCGTAAAGAACGACGCTTGTATAGAAGAACGTTCCGCGCATGCGGGAGGTGCCCCTCAGGGCATTGGTTTCTGCGCGTATGTAGGAGAATTACGACTTCTGATTGAGTGAGGCCCATGGTGTAGTGGTTATCATATCTGACCGGCAATCGGAAGATCCCGGGTTCGATTCCGGGTGGTTACCTCATTTTTTCATTTGTTTCTCCCTCCTCATCTTGCGCGGAACGTTCTTCTATACAAGCGTCGTTCTTTACGTTAATTATACTGTATGTTGTTTGCAGTTGAAAAAAAAAATAATATATATATATATATATATATATTCAGTGCTTCATTATCATTATTCGACGCGAAATAAAACTACGAAAAAGATTAATTTTTAAGAAAGGGAACTCCCGTTTTTATTTCTTGTTCACGGTTCATTCGCTTATTTTTATGAGATTCAATAATGAGAAAAATCTTGAATCGTTCATTCAGAAGAGAGTTTCCATCCAAATTAAGTATCCCGAGGCTTTACTAACAAATATATAATTTCTTTTACTTAATTAATTCAGATATTGAAGTGCAACAGACTTAAGCGCTCTCTCTCTCTCTCTCTCTCTCTCTATATATATATATATAAAAGAGAGAGAGAGAGAGATTGAAACATGTCATAGTCTACGAAACATTACAATCAGCAAGGCCAAACATGAAATAAGTCTTGTACACACTCACAAACATTGTCGGCAAGCAGTGTTTGTAAACAGTTTGCGGAAAGAATTGCTGGAACACAAAACGGGCTGTAACTCGGAAACAAAGCGATTTCGGCCCTATGTTTATATAAGCTATTTTCATTGTTTTCAGGTCCTGAATCCATCCTGAAAGTGTGTCCCACATGTTATGAAACACCCTGAGAGAGAGAGAGAGAGAGAGAGAGAGAGAGAGAGAGAGAGAGAGAGAGAGAGACTATTTTTATGTCCGTTATTTTATAATGGATGTATATTTTATTATTGGGGTTTCTTCTTCAAATGGTAAATACTTAAAATGAATATCAACTTTAACTCGTAAATGCGTATCCGTGATACTGTACCTATATATTTCTAATCTTTCATTACTTAATAACTAATAAATATTGTATATTAAAACCATTCTCTCACCATCTCATACTTAAAGCAATAATTTTTCTTAATTTCGACGAAATGAGATAAAGACCATCCCTCTACCAATAGACTATATAGCCTAGTAAGGCCATAAACCCCAGGTTCACAGTGGTTTCAGCAAGATGGAACACCTCCACACACTACCCGTGAAACTCGCAACTTTTAGAGAAAGCATTTTTCCGGGCGACTAATTTCCCTTCGTGAGCCAGTAGAATGGTCCCCATACTCACTTGACCTCGCAACCACCGCCTTTTTTATGGAGTCACATAAAAGACAAGATTTATTTTACCAAGCCTAAGACACTTGAAGATCTAAAGACCAAAATCTATGAGGTAAGCAACAACATCCCAGCTGAGCTATTAAAAATTATGTCAAACATTTGTCTATGCTTGAATACCGTGTTAGAAAAAAATAGCGATTACACTGGACATGTTTTTTAATTAAGGTTGATAAACTCCTACGTTTTACATACCTATTGCGTTTGTCTTTGTGTCTAGATTACTTTTTTTTAGCTTAGAACATTTATTTAGAAATAGGGACATAGTTTTGGAACACCTGGTGTGTGTTTGTGTGTGTGTGTGTGTATGTGTGTGTGTGTGTGTGTGTACAGGGTGAGCCGAAAGTCTGGATCCATAGGAAAATATTTATTTTAATACATAAATTACAACAAATGGTAAATACTTAAAATGAATATCAACTTTAACTCGTAAATGCGTATCCGTGATACTGTACAGTAGTTCGTACTCCAGTATAAATACTCAAATACTTTTTTATTTCAGCCCAGAAATGGCTTCGAATCTAACAGAAGAAGACCGGGTAGAACTTGTGCTCATGTACGCAAGACAGGGCGCTACACACAGAGAAGTTGCTACCGAATTCAATAGAAATCATCCTGATAAGCATCCAGTAACACATGAGACTGTTGGCAAGTTGTTTAAACGTTTCAAAGAAACAGGAAGTGTACATGATCGACGGCATTCTGTCGTCCAAAAACTGCAACTGATGAAAATACCTCTGCAATGGTATGTGAAACTTTAACGAATAGTCCAGTAAAGTCAACAAGATTATCAAATGAAACACGCATCTCGAGAACGGCAATTCGAAGAATTATTAAAAATCATAAATTCCATCCCTAAGTGTCTCGATGTCAGAGGCCGCCAATTTCAGCATTTGTTATAATTTGTTGTTTATACTGGAGTACGAACCACTGTACAGTATCACGGATACGCATGTACGAGTTAAAGTTGATATTCATTTTAAGTATTTACCATTTGTTGTAATTTATGTATTAAAATAAATATTTTCCTATGGATCCAGACTTTCGGCCCACCCTGTATATGGTGAATCAAGTCTTTCCTCAAAGGTATTTATTGTACAGTTATTTTGGGGGCAGGATTTTTTACTTACCATTTACTGTATATGAGAACAATAATACTAATAATAATAAGGCAGAAAGCGGAGAAATGTACACCAACATGAGTAACGATAATGACTAGCTATTTTTTTATTTAAATTATGGTATTAAGAACGTGTGAAATTCTTTCATCGATACGATTTTTGCATGTTGCCTTCGAAAGCATATCGTGAGGGAAAAGCAATTTACATGCACAAACGTCGATCGAGTTCCTCTCGATAACTTGCAATTATAATTTTTATTATTAACCTGCAAAAGCTTTTTTTATGGGGGCGGGGTGAGTGTAAGGAAAAAAAAAGTTGCCTGAATTTTCTTGACTTAAATCATTCATTCATTCATGAAGAACAACTGTATACAGGGACAGTGTTCAAAGATTAATCACAGTCGTGTGTGACCTGTATCCAACACCATGTTGTTGACAAAGAGGGAAGGAACTTTCATTGAAGAGGTACATTTTCTTTATTGCTTTCGCAAATAGCCCATTCACGTTGAAGTATCACAAGGGTTTGTTCTTGGTCCATTAATATTCCATACACACACACACACACATATATATATATATATATATATATATATATATATATATAGTGTATATATATATATATATATATATACACACAGTATATATATATATTGGCAACCTTCATTAACTTTGGTTTTGCTTCCATCTGAATTGTTCATTCTGACGAAGATCAAGCTTGTTGCTCCGCCTTAGACCTACGGCTTAGCGTGGAATCCGAACCACGACCTATCACAAGTGTTCAAAAATTACAGTCTTCGCCCGGACTCGATCTCACGACCTCCCGATCAGCAGCCCAGTGTGTTAACCACTAAGCAACCCAGTGTAACCATTTATCTACCAACTAATTTGTTTACATGACTGAGCAGCTGAGTGAGCTAAGCACCGTCTCCCCTCGCCTGGAATCGAACTCGAGGCCGGTGGACTGATTCGCAGTTAGCGACGCTAAAATAATGCCATGGTTTGAAATTGACGGTTCTTGTAAAATTTTACTTAGAATAAAGTTTGATTAATTTTGGGAAGGAGCAGAGAGGGTTATTAATCGTTGACTGAAAGAGAACATTCAGAATAGGTTATTAATAGGTTATTAATCGTTGACTGAAAGAGAACATTTAGAATAGGTTATTAATACGGTAGGTTATTAATCGTTGACTGAAAGAGAGCATTCAGAATTTTAATATCTGAATGTAAATAAACTTCAGCAGATGTGTTTACATACTCCGTTTGAGTACTTTAAATGAAAAAACTCTTAAAACTCGATGATAAATTAATATTAATCATTATGTATTATTAATTGTCTTTTACAAAAATATTTCAACGTTTCTCGCACTTCCTCGTTTCAGGCACGTTTCCACATTTAAAACTGACGAAACATTTTTTTTTAAACCGAGTAAAGCAATTCTGAAAATTATTCATTATTTATGTTTATGCTAGTAAAACAAAATGATGTTTTTGTCATAATTTCTCGCGACACACTTTTGCTTTCACGGGACACTTATCGGTTTCACGGGACACTTATCGGTCTCACGGGACACTTATCGGGAATCACTGATCTTAAGCCTTCTGCAAATTACTCAGAATATGAAGCGTGCGATATAAAGAATTGACAGGTGGCTCATTGAAAATGCGCATCTTCCTGGTGCATTTGTTTTCTGTGTCGACTCATTATCAGCCCTTCATTCATTACCTCATGGTAATTACACGGAAATAACTTCAGATATTGTGTCAGCTGTGAGGTCACTGTGTGGCAGGGGTATTCATGTGTCTTTTCAGTGGACCCCTGCCCATTGTGGTGTCATATCGAACGAGAAAGTGGATCGGTTAGCTAAACTTGGGCATTCACTTCCCCGCATAACAGTCAGACCAGTTCCTCTATCTGATCTTCTTCTTCATGCCAAAAATGTCTTGGAACAGGAAAGGAGAGAAACCTGGCAAAGGAACAGGACCCTAACACCTCTTGGTCTTATAAAAAAAGATTTGGAGACCTGGCCTTGGGCATCAATATCTTGCCGACGATCTGAAGTAGTGTTGACACGCCTGAGGGTGCAACACACAGGCCTAAATGACCATTTTTATAGGCTAGGTATAGCAAACTCCCCATTTTGTGTTTCTTGCCATGTTCCAGAAACTGTCCCTCATATTCTCTTCACTTGTTGGAAATACCACTCGCTAAGAACGAAAATGCAGCACAAACTATCTAAAATAGGTGTCAAGAACATGACACTACAAATTCTCCTTGGAGGTGGTGGCTTCAGTCCCCCTCTACAATATCAAATCCAAAAGACTCTATTAATATTTCTAAAAGACTCTGGTTATATCAAACGCATTTAACGTTGCTACAACACATACTGTACCATATTACCTAATTTATCAAATTACTTGTACCACACGTTATATACATATAATTATATGGTTATTATCTCGTATACTATATGCTGCATTGTGCTAACTCCTGGTTTCTATTTTTCATCTTGCAATAATTTAACAATTACCGAAATTGCTTTAATTTATAGTCTTGCTGATCATGGGACTATTTAAAAGGACCCTAAGTCAGCAATAAAACATCAAGTCAAGTCAAGTCAAGAATTGACAACTGCCGATTGTGTTCACATCAATACGGGAGCCATTTATTCTTATCATTCATACGCATAGGAATTACCTCTATCCTCTATCGCTTACCTTAGTAATTCTTTAAAGACTGAAGCGAACCTGCGTATAATGGTCACGAAAAATTCTACATTTCTTCAACCTTTGCGAATTAAATTTTTATTAGTTTACCATTAAGATTGCAGAGTAGAATTCTGCAAATGCAAGAACCGTTTTAACACTCAAGTTCTTCAGTCATAATCAAATAATATATAACCTTTGTGGTAGCAAATGTCTGACGGAGGAGACGTATAGCTACGCGCGGGATCCAGGTATGGGGGAATTACAGTTAAAAAAAATTAGTTAAATTACAATTACTTTGCATATACTCAATTACAATTACTGTAGTTGCAAATGTAAATGATTGAATTAAAATTACATTGAAAAGTAATTAATTTCAATCACAATTACTTTTCAGAGAAATACCAAATATAAATGAAAGGAAAGAAGTCTACTATTAATTTACAACCTTAACTTTTTATTTCCATACCCGATACCATGGCGGGAACATTATTCTATTTAAATACATATTTAAATCACAGTTCAATTAGCAGTTCAATGTAATTTCAGGTGAATTGTTCAATGTTCATTGGGTTTATTATCATTGTCACTGTGAATGTAATTGATTTCAATTGCAATTACATTTTTATTTAGTAAATTACAATTACATTTTTAGTTAATTTACGAATAAAAAATGTAATTAATTACAATCAATTACAATTATCTTATGCCTGGTGGGATCCACACCCCGGGTCTTCATATAATCTAGATGAGGAAGGTCACCTATCCAACTACTACGCAGAACCAACGTCGCGTACCTTCGCTGATCTAACGGGAAGCAGTGTTGTAACGTGGCCACGACGTATGCCAGTTGTTCTTGAAAATATTTACAAACTTGCGACATCGAGTAATTTTCTGAATGTTCTTCTGTTCCCAACGATGTAACCTGAACATACTTTAATACACAGTTGTAGATTCTCGTGAACTATGATACGTAATTAAGGAGCTGCAAAACATACGGAATTTCGTACCATTATTTCTCACACAAAAACCTAAACCTGAAATGTGTCTGATTTTAAATATACTGTGTTTACACTAGTAAATTAGGTCAGAATTAGGAAAGGAAATAATTTACAGATTCTTTTCTTTACAGAACACACACACACACACACACTCCTGCCTGCATATTTATAAACCCTTTACTCAGCCTGAAGAGAATCCATTAGAGTATACTAGTAAAAGATAAGAACGAAAACTGAAAGTGATTCCGAGCTGTTTACAAATCAAGGCAAGACAACGACGTTCGAGAGGAAGAGGGGAAAAGAAAAGAAATCAAAGGGAAAGAAAAGGAAAAAAGAAAAGGTGGCTGCCACGCAACTTGTCTGGCCTTAAATGGCCTTTTCGCATTACAGTCCCTTCACAGCAGTTTGAGTCAACATTGATTCATCATCCTTTCCCATTCCTCTTTGTTAACAGTCCTCTTCAAGTGCAAAAAGAGACGCTGGTCTTAGGAGGCCCCCCCACCCCCACCCCACCCCGCCGCCTTTTCTAAATCAGGTTACTACAAGGGCAAAACTACCCCGTTACAACGAATCTTATTTTTGTTTTTCTACTTTTATATAGCGCGGATTTTAAGCTGTACACACACACACACACCTCCGCATAAGCGGTGTACCAACTTTTTTAAACCCATAAAGCGAGGTACCAACTTTTTTAAATCCATAAAGCGTTTTTAAATCCATAAAGCGAGGTACCAACTTTTTTAAATCCATAAAGCGAGGTACCAACTTTTTAAATCCATAAAGCGAGGTACCAACTTTTTTAAATCCATAAAGCGAGGTACCAACTTTTTTAAATCCATAAAGCGAGGTACCAACTTTTTTAAATCCATAAAGCGAGGTACCAACTTTTTTAAATCCATAAAGCGAGGTACCAACTTTTTTAAATCCATAAAGCGAGGTACCAACTTTTTTAAATCCATAAAGCGAGGTACCAACCTTTTTAAATCCATAAAGCGAGGTACCAACCTTTTTAAATCCATAAAGCGAGGTACCAACTTTTTTATATCCATAGAGGCCTATCTAAAAAATTAATTAACTAAGTCTAATTTAATCTAATTTATAACTTAGGTGCCATCGAACCGAGAAGGGAATGATAGAGAGTTTTAGACGCAATTGAGGGTTCGAAGGGTGGTTTTTGTTGTCATTAAATAGTGAGGTACTCGTTAATCTAACTTAACCTAATCAAACCTTAACTAACCTAACCTAATCAAACCTTAACTAACCTAACCTAATCAAACCTTAACTAACCTATCTTTCTTCCAACAAAAAAAAGGTTTCTAGATTTTTTAAATATTAACTTTTTAAAGGATATTATCCATTACATACACTACATTAAATCTCAAACATAACGAGTGCAAAGTATGTTGACCTTTTCTCCAAAACGTCTCTACTAATTTCTGATAGACGTCGTTTCGACTTTAGGAAACTGAAATAGGAAACGTTTGCTTCAAACTTTCGTTTGTATTGTTCATGCAGCTCGAAAGAAATTTATCTTTCATTCAGTGAATTTTGGACTGTCACTTCATGGCATCAGATGGTGCCACTGGGATACGTACATCATACATGCACTGTAATACGTTTCACACAAAGGGAAATTTCTCTTAACTACAGGAATAACCTACTTTTTGAGGAAATGGGATACCAACTCAATATTTGCCCGTTATTCGTTTTAACAGCTCTCGCGAAGGGTATAGAAAATGGGTATATACTTGGAATTAGTTCCAACTGTATTTTCATTCCGATCGCCAACCACCAGTTATCACGAAGACTTTCGTAACTGAAAACAGGAAGTCATTTCGACGGCATTTACCCTCGTTCCAGGACGAATGAGAACTAAAATCGTCATTGCATTGACTTTATTAACAATATACAAATGAAGCAGAACTCAGAATAAGAAAATTATAAACATGGACCGAACGAAAGATGAAAGGGTTCCAAAAAGTAATAAATTGGAGGTCAGAAATTGATCGAGAAAACGCGTGAGAGTGGAACCAAATAATGAATAGTTGAATACTAATTTTAAATACAACTTTTTTTTTTTAACCAAACGAAAATCATTATCAGAATGCAAATTTGCATGTCAATAGAAATTTTTTCTTATGATTATATTCCAACCACGAATGCAAAGCAACTTCAAGCAGTCACGAAGTAGTCCAAAACCGTCTTTATCTATCAAAAGAAATCTCTCCCAAAATGTCTAGAGATTACAGAGATGATAAGGAACGGTTTCAAAAAATGTTTCAATTTTGCTTCTAAGAATTATGTAGGCTATCTTTTCTATTATACTATTCTGAATAGTTCGTTCTCATTTCAACTATTATGGTAGTTACACTAACAAATAAATATTCTCTAATGAGAAGAACTGCTTCTAACCTAAAATGAAAATTAGAATGTTGCTGGACAAACACAATTCCGAAACATAAGGACAAGAGTATGCAAATTGCATAACTTACCTCACTTTTTAAAAACAAGAAAGAAAAAAGGTTGAGACTAACCAAAGAAGGAAAATATCACTAGTAAAACACTAATTTCGGGTGCGATTTGAACGAGTGTCTTTCGGCAGAGTATAAACCAGTGGTATTTAACCTTTTTTCGCACTGTTACCCTTTAAGCTAGCCAACAAAACCGTAATTACCCCCCTCCCTCCCTCTTTTAAATGGTAAATAAGAAAAGAAAAATTAGGAAAGAATGCCAAAATTTTAGTGGAACCATAACTCTGCTTTTTTTTGGGACAGTGGCGCCGTTGTTATCCCCCAAAAAGGCCAAATTACACCCAAGTTAAATACCATTGGTATAAACACTAAAGTATGTTCTGTCAGCCACAATGAAAATGTCATGTTAGGCGAACTGGAAAGGTCGGTTCATAGTAGTAATTTTTATAAATGGTACCAAGTGACTACATCTTAATTTTTATTTGCATGAAACCATACACAATTTGATTCACACTAAATATCACATTAAATATCACATTAAATATCACACTAAATATTACACTAAATATCTAAGTCTGTTTCCGGCAAATAAGGGTGCTTACTACGACCGCTGAGCACGGTTGAATCTATCAAACAGATTAGTTGTCAGAAATTTAACCAAGCTGTTTGGTTATTTCGATCAAGTATTTTTTCCGGGATTACGACATCTGATCGACCTGTCATTCTATCAACAAGTACTCTGCGGGTTAGGTTAAGCTAGGTTAAGTTAGATTAGGTTAGCATAGGTTACGCTAACTTAGGTTAAGATCGGTTAAGTTAGTTTTTTAGAGTATCGATATTATATAGGTCTTGTCGATCCGGTGAGTACACACCCTTTTTTTCCCCTAATACTTCAAGTCTGTTAGGCCGTAAAATGTGTCAACTGAATCGCGTTAACAACCATATAAAGATGTACTTATATAAATAATTATATATGTAACTTATATTTACAAATAAACAATTTATATTTATAAATAAATAAATAACTTGCTATTAAAAAAACGTATGAAAGTTCCCTCAAAAACTACACATCTACTCTATTTTCCTTCTCGGAACTACAAAAATATAAAAAAATTCCCAACTTTATTTTCCACTGATTAAAATTGAAAATCTGAAATTGGTCGACATATTATTATTATTATTATTATTATTATTATTAAAGAAGGAAATGTGAGTAAAATGTAATAATGTTCTAAATTAATTTTTTTTTATAAATTAAGGTACGGTAATGAAATTCAATTTAACCAATCCTCATACCAATCTCCCAAATGAAATCTTTCCGCGAGAATTGAATATTCCAGAATGTTCAGAATATTACAGAGTCGAAATTGTATAATGAACATCTCTCTCCTGCTTCTTTTTACTTCAATAATTAAGTGCGAAAAGTATCTATTTATATATAACAAACTTTCTCCGTAAAAATTAACTTTAAAACCGCTTTTCATCACATCCCTTTACTCTCGTTCATATAAACAGATAATTGGTCGAGAACATTTTTTTTCCCCCCCACTGTAACATCGATTAGAATCATCAAAGGCTCTCGAGTTCACTATAAACAAACAAACTTTGCACACGCCCTCAGAACAGCTTGCGGCGACGTCCAATTCTAGTGCTTGCTTCTGGGTCCGCAAGAAATAAATAAATAAATTATATATATATATATATATATATATATATATATATATATATATATATATATATATATATATATATATATATACAGGTCGTCCCAAAAAAATGTATACACACTTTAACAGCTGATAGCTCAATTGATGTTTCTTTCTTTCCAAGTTAAACCCATTAGAATTAATAATGGCAGTCAGACTAAGCTTTGAACAAAGGAAATTCATTCTAAAATGCTACTGGAAGTGTGAAAACGCAGTTGAAGTGCAAAGACAGTTTAGGAGGGAGTTTCAAACAGATCCACCAACGCGACTTACCATCACTCGAATTAGAGATAAGTTTGAAGCCGATGGAACTGTTCAGAATGTCCACAAGAAGCGTTCCGGAAGACCACGGACATCGACAAGCCCCACAAAGCAAGAAAGAGTACTGGAAACGTATCACCAAAGTCCAAGAAAATCTGTGCGGCAAGCGAGTCGTGAGGTAGGAATTTCAGAATCGTCTGTCCAACGCATTTTGAAGCGCTGTCAATGGAAAAGTTACATTCCAAGATTAATCCATGCTATTAATGAAGATGATGATCCGGACCAAAGAGTGGAGTATTGCGAGTGGTACTTGGCACGATGTGGATGTGGATTGGACGAAGGGGTTTCGTAGAATACCCTCCGCGTTCACCAGACCTCACACCACTAGACTTTTTTTTATGGGGATACTTAAAAGACAAACTCTACGCTATAAAACCTGCAACAGTCGCTGAATTGAGAGCAGCCATTGAACGAGAATGCACACAAATACCAAACGAAATGTTTCGTGATGTTTGCGATTCCATTGCTTCGCGTTATCAGCAGTGCCTGGACCAGAACGGACGTCAGTTTGAAAACAGGGGTTGACAAAACAATTAAATAATGTCTGTAGATTCTATTACATTTTGAAAATGAAATGTATTTTAATAAACACTGCCTTTATAAGTATTTAAAGTGTGTATACATTTTTTTGGGACGCCCTGTATATATATATATATATATATATATATATATATATATATATATACACACAAAGAACGACGCTTGTATAGGAGAATATTCCGCGCAAGATGAGGAGAGAACGAAACAAATTTAAAAAATGAGGTAACCACCCGGGAATCGAACCCGGGATCTTCCGATTGCCGGTCAGATATGATAACCATTACACCATGGGCCTCACTCGATCAAATGCGTGTTCGATTCCCGGGTGGTTACCTCATTTTTTCATTTGTTTCGTTCTCTCTCCTCATCTTGCGCGGAATATTCTCCTATACAAGCGTCGTTCTTTACGTTAATTATACTGCGTGTTTGCAGTTAAAATGTATATAATGTACGGCATGCGGGAGGTGCCCCCTTGGGGCATTGGTTTCTGCGCGTATGTAGGACAATTACGGCATTTGATCGAGTGAGGCCCATGGTGTAATGGTTATCATATCTGACCGGCAATCGGAAGATCCCGGGTTCGATTCCCGGGTGGTTACCTCATTTTTTCATTTGTTTCGTTCTCTCTCCTCATCTTGCGCGGAATATTCTCCTATACAAGCGTCGTTCTTTACGTTAATTATACTGCGTGTTTGCAGTTAAAATGTATATAATGTACGGCATGCGGGAGGTGCCCCCTTGGGGCATTGGTTTCTGCGCGTATGTAGGACAATTACGGCATTTGATCGAGTGAGGCCCATGGTGTAATGGTTATCATATCTGACCGGCAATCGGAAGATCCCGGGTGGTTCGATTCCCGGGTGGTTACCTCATTTTTTCATTTGTTTCGTTCTCTCTCCTCATCTTGCGCGGAATATTCTCCTATACAAGCGTCGTTCTTTACGTTAATTATACTGCGTGTTTGCAGTTAAAATGTATATAATGTACGGCATGCGGGAGGTGCCCCCTTGGGGCATTGGTTTCTGCGCGTATGTAGGACAATTACGGCATTTGATCGAGTGAGGCCCATGGTGTAATAGTTATCATATCTGACCGGCAATCGGAAGATCCCGGGTTCGATTCCCGGGTGGTTACCTCATTTTTTCATTTGTTTCGTCTCTCTCCTCATCTTGCGCGGAATATTCTCCTATACAAGCGTCGTTATTTACGTTAATTATACTGCGTGTTTGCAGTTAAAATGTATATAATGTACGGCATGCGGGAGGTGCCCCCTTGGGGCATTGGTTTCTGCGCGTATGTAGGACAATTACGGCATTTGATCGAGTGAGGCCCATGGTGTAATGGTTATCATATCTGACCGGCAATCGGAAGATCCCGGGTTCGATTCCCGGGTGGTTACCTCATTTTTTCATTTGTTTCGTTCTCTCTCCTCATCTTGCGCGGAATATTCTCCTATACAAGCGTCGTTCTTTACGTTAATTATACTGCGTGTTTGCAGTTAAAATATATAGTTATATACTGTATATATATATATATATATATAGTCAAACCTGCATACAAGAATCACGGATATAAGAATAAGCCGCCTTTAAGAACCATTCTTATTATTCCCAATCCAGATGTTATATCTTTCATGTTAACTTGATTATAAAAATCGTTCGAGAATAAGAATCATTTTAACAATCCCAAACGTGATTTTTATAAGCGGCTTTGACTAGTATATATATAGTGTGTGTGTGTGTGTGTATTCTATATTAAATATTTTTAAAAAATTTCTGAGTAATTAAACAAGTTAATAGGTGAATAATTGGCAACAATCGTACACCTATGAAAGGTGTGTTAATATTTCTCAGTACTTTTGTTAATTATGCGACATTTTCGATAGTTCGATGTTGGTTGGTTGTTTGAACCATTTTGCGTTTTTCGTCCAACAGAGGGCACTGAGACGCGCGGTAACAAATCTGTACCCATTTGGTCGACAAGACAATATCGACACTAAAACACTAACACCCTAACATAGCGTAATCTAACCCAAAATAACTTCCCAATTTTATGTTAAGTCGATCAGATGTCGTTAGCCCGGCAGTAACGCCACCAACCAACCAGGAAAAATATGTCCCCTTCAAAAGGAAAAATGGGTCGAGCCAAATACATTACTCGTAACGGGCTCGTCACTGGACCCCATTCTAATTTCACAGAGTGGCTTCGGGTTTAAAAAAGGGGAAAAAATGTGACCTTAAAAATTATTGGAACAAATCGTATAACACAATTTTAACTATTTTTAGAGACTTTATATTCATCAAAGGTTTTAGGATTTGTTCCAATATTAATTACATTTGGGTTTAAGCTTTCTCCTTAATCCACTGCCTCAGCACCGAACTCTGAGGGGGAAAGGCAAGTGTAGAGAAACTACTTTTTTTTCATGCAGGGAAGAGGTGTCAAGGATGAATGCCCGCAAAAGCCTCCCCCCCCCCAGCCGTACTATAGAAGAAGCGACCTAAAATCAAGGTCCAGGGTTTTCGAGGTGTCAAGACACACTGCGTTTAAAAGATTGGAGGTCACAGATAGGGGGAAAGATGGATTGGCGAAGATTGTTCCAGAGTTCACCGGTTGAGAAGATGAAAAATTGAAAATACCGATTAACCATTGCGTTAGAGAGTTCGATAGAAGAGGAATGATAAAGTGTCGAAAGTCTGGTGCTGCGTGATCTCCTTAAAGGAAGAGGCATGCAGTTACAGAGTTCAGAAGAGCAGTAAGCGATAGTAAAGATATAGTGAGGCAACACTGCGGTGAAGAGAGAAGGATTGAAGAGTCAGTAAGAGGCGGGGAATTGATGAGACAAAATGCCTTTGATTCCACTAAGTCAAGTGGGGCTGTGGGGATTGAGCCACCCCATACATGAGAAGCATACTCCATACAGGGGCGAACAACACCCCTGTACAGAAACAGCAACTGAGTGGGGGTGAAGAAACTGCAGAAGCAGTACAGCACACCTAACCTCTTGGAAGCTGTTTTGGAAAGAGTGTATATATGATCTTTCCAGGAAAGATCACGAGAAAACAAAACGCCAAGAATGTTAAGAGGAGAGGAAGGATTTAGTTGTGTATTGATGAAATTAAGGTGACAGTCGTATGGAAGACTGTGACGAGTAGACAGACGAACTGGGTTTTTGAGGCATTGAAAGCCACAAGGTTTTCTCTGCTCCAATCAGAGATAGCAGAAAGATCAGATGTCAAGTGCTCCATAGCCGTCCCACGCGAATCATAGAGTGACTGTTCAGAGGGACGCTTTGGGAAGTGGGTGGAGAAGTGAAGAGTGGAATCATCGTAGGAGTGAATAGGACAGGAAGTGTGAATTAAAAGATCATTAATAAATAAAAGGAAAAGAGAGAGTGATAGGAGAGAGCCATGAGGAACACCACTGTTGATAGCACTTTAGGAGAACAGTGGCCATCTACGACCGCAGCTATGGATCGGCCAGAAAGGAAATTAGAAATGAAGGCACAGATAGAAGAATAGAAACCGAAGGAGGGCAGTTTCGAAATTTACGCAGTTGTAATATGTATTTTAACACGTTTTACCATGTTCTTAGCTTGGATTATATGTAAAACTCGGGATTTATTACGTAAGGTTACTATATTAACATTAAAAATGGTAGTGATATTCATGTCCGGTTTTAGGGTTTCCAAATGTTCAGCATCGTGCGAGACACTCCCTCATTTGATAATACTGTCCCACACCCCATCCCGCAAATTGCACATCTGTACCCCCCTTTTTTTAAACATTAAAAACATATTATTTACTAATATATGCTTTACAAAATGGTTCATGTTCGTAGTTATCGTTGGTTCTGTGGGCAGAGCTATCTCTGATGCCGCATGGTTGGCCTCCAATCACTGACACCATATCAGGACGAGTACCAACTGAAGTCTCTCTACATGTTCGGCTCGAAAGCCAGTGAGTGTTGTAGAAAATTGTGGAACAACCGAATTGTTCTATATATACTACAACCGACACCATCTCAGTTAGTAGCGAGTTATCCTCTTTAGTCCCTCTGGCGAAGGAAAAAAAGGATAAAAAGAAATGCGTGTACAAGTGAAATGGGAGACAAGTTACGACTAGATAAAGAGTTGCCCCCATAATCAAGGCCGAGCATTTCAAAGCGCTGTAAGTCATAATTTTCCATGGAATCTGATGAAGTACTTGTATATGATATGACCAAGCACGCAAAAAGCAAGTCTCATGAGAACGACAGACTGGATTCCGTGGACGATGAAGATGATGAACCTTTCGTCAACTCGTCCAAATTCAAAATTTGATTCTTTGGTGATAAATGACTGACCGCTTTTTACTCAGAGCAAGTACTAAAACATCGTAACGCTTTCAATTTCAAGTGACAGCAACTGAATTAGGAAAGGTGTACCACGGCGTGAAACATCAGCTCTTACGACAGCACAAATTGTGGCGTGAAGCTGGACAAGCAGCCTGTCAGCGATTCTTCCATCATGGTGACTTTGGGTCGGGCGGAGGCCGTCACAACAGCAGTTTTAGGAGCTTTTTATGTGAAAAGCATGAACTCGCTTCTTTTTACACTGAGTCAGCAACAAGAAACGGAAAGTGTTTCCCGTTCTTGTAACAGTATTTTCATCATAATGAGGTTGTAAGCTAAAGAGTACCTTCAGAGATTCTCTTTAGCAAAGCGATGAATCTGCAGCGTCTGTCGTTCATGCAGTCATTAACAGCGTGAAAAGCTTTGGGTTGAAAATTTAAAAGAATGTTCTGTTGATAACACCATAAGACCAACATAAACATTGGCAAAACTCATTCACTGTAAGAGCTTACCTAACAGAGCTTACAAAAAGCTTACCTAACCTCTAAGTTTGCTTTGTTTTGTTTTGAGCATCGTGGGATCAGATGCTCAACTGGTGAGGGTTTTCTCACTGATAAAAGTAATGAGTGAGAAAAAGTATACTGTACTTTTAAGCAATGATTACAAAAAGTTTCTAAGCCTATGTATTCCGCAGATTAAATAATAAGTTGATTGTTCTGTTTGATTTTTGTTTTCCATTACATTCTTTTATAGTACCTGTAAGGGCAAGATGTTTCCCATTTCAGTGCGAAAAAGTTGGCAACCCTAGATTTTATGTACATAAGCATAGTCAAATTTAATTATTATTTACTTACACAAGATCGAAGACTTCTTATTAGATATACGGTATATATATATATATATATACTCTGTGTGTGTATATATATAACCCACCTACACAAGGCTGGAAACTACCTTCTTCATCGAGATACCTATAATGTAAAAGTTAGCTGTATAAAAATTCTAACCTATCGTGCATATCATCTGCGCTCTTCTTTGTCTTTCCATCACGTAATTGCTTTTCTCCAACCTTTTTCTCCAATAATCTTTCCCTGAAAATCTTTTTCAAACGTTAGTTAAAAAAATTCTTGCCGATATTTAGCATCTGAATCATAATCCAAATATTACTAAAGATGTTCAGTATTTAAAATTTTTATTTTGTAATTACTCAACAGCGAGATTACAAACTGATTTACTCCCACTCTTTACTCCTTTATATCCTCAAATCACTTTCCGTTTCATATTTCCGAATACACATAGCATCAAATCTTATTTTCGTCGCAAAGAGAAGCTTCCCAATAATCTCTCATCTGTGATTTATTCTTTTAATTGCGCTCGCTGAGAGACGAGCTACATTGGTAATACTGGCCGCCAATATAGACTAAGGATAGATGAGCATCGAGGAATCTCTAGTCGCGTATTACGTTCATTAAATAACCCTACCAAATCAGCTATAAGAGAACACTGCTTCGCCACATCCCATTGACCCTTCCTCCTTTCAGATCATAAATACCATTAACAAAAAACTAACTTACCACTCCTCATATTTTAGAATCTTTGCATATCCGTGAAGCTAAACTCACACTAAACGACTATACCGCTGCTTATGATGTGACCATTGTAGGATGAAATGAGGCACTCCTTGGAAGAAGTGGCTAAGCGACAGAAGTTAAAAAAAAAAAAAAGCCATAAAACGCAGTTAAAGTTTACCAAATTTGAAAGTTACGTAACTTTTGAAGATATTTCGTCAGAATATCTTCAGAAGTTCAAAAGGCAGTTTTTACTTTTGTCGCTTAGCCACTTCTTCCAAGGGGGACCTCAAAGTCATTTATACTTTCCCTCTGTTTGGTTAATACTGTTTACTTTGATGGAATGTCGTATACCTAAGATTGATGTAGATTTTGACGGTATTTTTCTTAACCTTTTACAGTGTTTTAATTGCCTTACTTTATCATGTTTGTTAATTTATGAATTTAGCTTATGTTTTCGTTTTACCGTTTATTTTTTCGAAGTTCAGCCGCGTTAGGGTTAAATTTAATCCCCAAAAGTCAAAATTCAAATAACTCTTATAATATTTTACCCAGGTTTATATATATGCAAAGAAATCACAAAGCAATACGTGATCTTTTTAATAAGCAAAGAACACACAAAAGAAAAGGAAACACGAAGTCCAAACTTCGTGTTTCCTTTTCCTTTTCCCTGTGGTTCTTTGCTTATATATAATTCGATAATTCACTGGGGAACAAAAAAAAATGTTTTTCTTGGTGCCTGAGATCTTATACCTTATTATGGATATTTTCATGCCACTGATTCAGAAAATATCATCCATTTTGTTCTAGCAGCTCCAGTTTTTGAGATATTGCATACGTCATTACCTACTTTATTACCCTTCTGGAACGGTATTATGAGTTGCTCGTAAATCTAAATGCATCTGTATAATTAAGTTGTAGCTATGATTTTGCTGATGTTGCTGTTTTGCATGTGTATTGTACATGTACTAACGTGAATTCTTCCTGTTACAGGTGTTGACATGGCTTCATCACGAAGAAAGTGTTTAAATCATCCAGATGTGTTTTGTTTTATCTGCGGAGAGTACACGTTCATTGAACAGAGAAAAACTATTACTGATTTTGTGAAAAAAGCTTATTTTGCCTATTTCAAAGTACAACTAGGGGACCAAGATAAGCCATGGGCTCCTCATGTTGTGTGTAAAACGTGTACGGAGCATCTGCGGCAATGGACCAACGGAAAGAGGAGGTGCCTGAAATTTGGTATACCAATGGTATGGAGAGAACAGAGAAACCACAGTGATGACTGTTACTTTTGTTTGGTGAATATAAAGGGCATCAATGAACGTAACCGGAGTAAATGGACGTATCCTGACATAGACTCAGCTAGACGGCCTGTTTCACATTCAGATGAGATACCTGTCCCATCATTTAGCCATCTTCCAGAGCTCCCTCAAGAAGATGATGAATCTGCTACTGACAAAGAAAGCATATGTGGGCAAAATGACAGTGATTTCGAAGGACCGTCATCAGTTGCAGAAGGTTTTAGTCAACACGAATTAAACGACCTCAAAGGGACTTAAGTCTTTCGAAGAAATCGTCTGAATTGTTAGCTTCCAGGCTGGGAGAAAAAAATTTACTGCTGCCGGGAACCAAAATCACGTTATATCGCGACAGAGAAAAGGACTTACTGCCCTTCTTCTCAAAAGAGAACGATTTAGTTTTCTGCAACAATGTGCGCGATTGCTGATGAAAATGGGCATATCGGAATACACACCAAGTGAATGGCGGTTATTCATAGATAGCTCCAAACGGAGCCTAAAATGTGTTCTTCTACACAACGGCAAACAGATACAGATCAATCCCAATTGGTCACTCAGTCGGTATGAGAGAAGAGCACGGGACAGCCGCCCTAGTCCTAGAAAAGATATCATATCGAGACCACCAATGGGTGATCTGTGTGGATCTGAAGATGGTGAATTTCTCCTGGGCCAGCAGAGAGGGTACACCAAGTACCCGTGCTTTATATGTCTCTGGGACAGTAGAGCTAAAGATGAACACTGGGTGAGAAGACAGTGGCCTTCTGAGAAAAACATGGTGGTTGGAGAAAAAAATATCATCAAAGAAGCTTTGGTTGACAGAGAAAGGATCATATTGCCACCACTGCACATCAAACTAGGTTTGATGAAACAATTTATAAAGGCTTTGAACAGAGATGGGACGTGTTTTGGCTACATATGTAGAAAATTTCCTGCGCTGAGCATGGAAAAGCTGAAGGCAGGTATTTTCGATGGACCGCAAATCCGGCAACTCATGAAAGACCCGCGTTTCCAAGATTCAATGGACAACATTGAGGCACGTGCGTGGTCATCGTTTAGTATGGTTGTGAAGAATTTCCTTGGGAACTATAAGGCCGATAACTACGGTGAACTAGTGGAGAATATGCTCTCTTCTTTTTGTAAACTTGGCTGTAAAATGAGCATAAAACTGCATTACCTCCACAGTCATTTGGATCGTTTCCCAGATAACCTCGGTGATCTAAGCGAGGAACAGGGTGAACGATTCACCAAGAACTAAGGACCATGGAAGAACGGTACCGCGGACGATGGGATACTCACATGATGGCAGATTACTGCTGGAGCATCCAACGCGAATGTCCTGGCACATCTCATCGCAAGAAATCTCAGAACGCGGTTTATGTGAGATGTCTCAATGAAAGAACTTTTTTTGCCGTTCGTGTCTCAAGCTTGTTTGAATTTAAGAAATATCTTTCGTACCTTATGCTTGTTTGATGTTAATACACTATTTTGCTGACATTCATCATACTTTTGTATTCAATTGACAACAACAGTGATTGCCAGTCAGCAATTATATATTATATACATTATACAGAAATATATACAGATATATATATCATATCTTGATAAGCAGAGCTGATGGAGAAAAAACTAATGTCATTTTTAGAATCAGCTACCTCAATACCCAGAAACAGGTCTAACATCTAAGTCACCAAAAGTTGTGTTCCCCAGTGAAATTAATACAACCGCCATAATATAACCACAGTGGTATTAAGTGCCGCAACCTCAATTCTCCCAAACAAGAACGGACATCGACTTAGAAACGACCACTATAGAGAAAAACTGAACACTGGACGGAAATTAGAAACTCAATAAATATTTTGTACACAAATATTCAAGGTCTCTACACGGACCATACAGGCTGCAAATTACAATATTTACAGAATTTAGCTACCGAATCCAGCATAGATATTATATGCCTAACGGAAACACACTTGCATAAATGCAAAAAAGGCAGTGAAAACTGTATCGAGGATACTGAATTAGCATGCTGGATTACAACATACACAGAGCAGAAAGAGCGGCTAGACGAGGGGGAGGGTGTTGCATCTACATGAAAAACACACACACGTGAAGTGAAGGTAAACAAATCAAACAGCACAGTTAATGTTATTATATTAGAAATAAAAGAACTGAACCCAACCATTATGAACATCTACAGACCACCGAACACCACAAAAAGTGGATTCCAATTTGCTACAAATGAAATAGAAAACACATTAAAATTGCTTGAAACCCCAGCAACAAATATTTTAATTTTCGGAGATTTTAATTTCCCATTCATATCATGGAAGAAAAATGACGAAGTTATATATGTCGAGAAGTTTCATGGCAACATTACTAAAGATGATAGAACCCGAGCAACAATGCTACTAGATATTATGGAACATTACGTCCTTACCCAGGAAATCTGTGAAGCCACGAGAAAGGAGAACGTTTTGGATTTAATCTGGACAAATAACGAGATAATAAATAAAAAAGTAACGCACACAAAGTTCTCCGACCATAACCTCATCAATATACAATTGAAGTTAGCACCCAGAGGTCCGAAAACGCATCCTAGAGAGGCAGATGGAATATTTGAAGGCTTAAACATAAATTCAAAGAAAGTAAATTGGGAAAACGTAAATAAAGATTTAAAGGAGGTAAATTGGGAATTGCTACTTCACGAAATACTTCTACACGTTTGCGAAAAGGAAAATGCAGTGTAAGGAGAGTATTGGTCCGTTGATAGACGGGAGGCCGAATACACAAATGACCCGAAAGAAATAAGTGAACTGCTTAGGGAACAATTTAACTCTGTGTTTAGCACCCTAAGTCCGAGATCAAAGTGGAAAACCCAGACGAATTTTTCGACACAGATACTGATCAACCAAGAACGAATTCCGGCACAAACCTATTAATGGACTTCGAGTTCACGGAAGGTGATGTAATTACGGCCTTATCAAAGGTGCGAGAAATTCAGCGCCAGGGCCAGACACATGGAGTGCCACGTTTCTGAAGAAATGTAGAGAGAGTATTGCCAAACCGCTATACTTACTATGGAGGAATCACTCGACACAACAAATTCCACTCCCCTTAAAGAACGTGAACATTGCCCCCCTATTTAAAGGTGGTAACAGCGTAATGCCCAAGAATTATCGGCCAGTGGCTCTCACCTCACACCTTATAAAGTGTTTTGCACGTACAATTAGAGGCAAAACTACCTACTTCCTACAAGAAAAAGACTTATACAACACAAAATCAACATGGCTTCAGGGCGGGAAGATTATGCCTATAACAGCTACTAGACCACCAGGAGAAAATATTAGAAACATTGTGTCGACAACAAAACATAGATGTAATATATACAGACTTTGCTAAAGCCTTCGATAAATGCAACCATGGAAACTTAAGAATACAGGAATTACTGGAAAGCTAGGAAAGTGGATATTTAATTTCTTGACGCAAACACAAAGAGTGGTGGTAAACGGAATTAAATCGGAAGTCGTGAGCTCTGTCCCACAAGGGACAGTATTAGCTCCCTTGTCGTTCATAATAATGATTGCAGATATTGATGTAGATATTAAGGACAGTATTGTATCATGCTTCGCAGATGACACAAAGATACGTAAGGAAATATTGAACGAAGGTGACATAAGAAATTACAAAACGACATTGAAACAATATTCTAGTGGGCAGAAGACTATGAAGTTCAACAAAGAAAAATTCCAACTTCTAAGATATGGTAATAACAAGGAGCTACACAAAAAAAGGGTACAAAACTATGCAAGCCAAACAGATAACACCAAATCCACAAGTCAGAGATCTTGGTAATAATGTCGTCAGATGCAGAATTCAGAGAGCACTATAAATTAAAATTACAACTAGAAAAATAATGGGAATCATCTGGAGGAGTTTCCGCAGCAGAAAAGCAAACATCATGGTCAAATTATGGAAGAGTCTAGTCCTACCAATAATTGAGTATTGCTCGGTACTCACAAGCCCACACAGAAAACGAGACATTGCGAACATTGAAGCTATACAAAGGACTTTTACGTCTAAGATAGAGGAAACTGAAGGTGAAGACTAGTGGTCTCGACTACAATCCCTGGAACTCTACTCTCTCGAAAGAAGGGGCAAGCGGTACACAATAATATACATATGGAAAATACTTGAGGGCTCTGTCCCTAACCTTAGAAATGAAATAGAAACAAACTGGAATAAGGAGGAGGCAGATTTTGTACGGTCCCAGCTGCGGTGGGACAAGGGGCCATGAAAAGAGGATGGAACATACCCTCAGAATACGAGGCCCAAAGCTTTTCAATGGCCTACCAAAAGAAGTGAGGAATTTCCAGCACACCGACCTGAATAACTTTAAGAACAGCTGGACAGATTCCTGTGCAAAGTCCCTGACCAGTAGGGTGACAATAAAAATCGAAAGTTGGAGTTTTTATTGGCCATTTGTTCAATGCTGCTACTACATGAGAAAACAATGTACTGTAAATATTAGGTCATTCAGATAAATTTAAGGGTGTCTCAAGTGAGGTAAATAATTCTCCTTATAACACAAATTAATTGTTCATTACCTAGTAAAATAAATTAATATTTTTTTAATTAATGTAAATAAACGTTAGTTTTAGTTCATAAAGTTTAAGTGCAGGCGTACTCCAATCGTAATAAGTAAAAAAAAAAATATTAATGAATAAGGAGAATTATTTACCTCATTTGAGACACCCTTAAATATTATCTGAATGACCTAATATTTACAGTACATTGTTTTCTCATGTAGTAGCAGCATTGAACAAATGGCCAATAAAAAACTCCAACTTTCGATTTTTATTGTCACCCTACGTGACCAGCCATGCGTGACTGGCTACGAGGGCAGGAGGAGATCAGACAGCAATTCCCTCCACCAAATCCCGCAAATGAAGCGGGATGCTGCAGAGGAGTCGACCGAAGGTCGATCCTGAACCGTGGTTCAAACTCACCTAAAGTATAAGTATATATATACACACAGGGTGTTTCAGGTCGACCCTAGAAATATGGAAATTGGCGGAATTACTATGACAAACTTCAAATACCAAATACAAATTTATTTCCAAATACCAATAACAAATTCCATATTTCGAGGGTCGACCTGAAACACCCTGTGTATTTATGTATATGTATATTATATATATATTATATATATGTACAGGGTGTCCCGTAAGTCTGGACCCATAGGGCAAAATTAATAAAATTACAAAATAGTCCCAGTTTCGCTGGACATGCGTCGAAGTGACTTCTTGGGACTGACAGCGAAGCTAGCCAACACATTGGTACTGGTTTCGTCTTCCGTAACAGTCCTTGAAGGTCCTCTGCGAGGCTTGTCAGCTACGGATCCAGTTTCCTTAAATTTGGCTATCAACTTGCCAACACATCTGTGTGTGATTGGTGCGCGGTCTGGATGCATATTGTTGAATTCTTCGGCCACTTCCCGGTGACTGCGGGTCCCGACCAGCAAAATAACTTGAACTCTCTCCTCTCTAGTCAGTGACATGGTTTACCTGCAACAATAAAAAAATATATTATAAATCCCTATGGGTCCAGACTTACGGACACCCTGTATATATATATATATATATATATATATATATATATATATATATATATATGCAGTAAAATCACAGAACACGTGATCTTATTAATAAGCAAACAACCACAGGGAAAAGGAAAAAGAAACACGAAATCCGAGTGCTTTCGTGATATATTCACATCTTCAGGGACAAGAATATATATATATATATATATATACCATTTACGTTCCTTGCGTTGGTCTCTCTTCACACGAAGGTCAAGCTGGTGGCCCCGCCTCTAGGCCTGGCTTGGTTGAGGAGCGAGTTGCTCTCTTGCGCTTTCCACCGCACATAGCCAGGTACACCCGCCTCATCTGGTACCGTCCTCAGCCAGGCATCTAGTCTTCTCTTCGACCCCTGTGACGTTTCTGAGGTCCTTTGGAAGCTGGTTAAAGTCTTGGCCCCTTGACAATTTTCCTTGAGTGTTAAGGAGGTCCCTTGTCGGGCCTTTAATTTCGGAACACTACACATTCTGCCTTTCCTATTTTCCAGCGTTGTTTGGATGGTAATTGAGTTTAGTTTGGGGTTTGGTACCAGTTTCTCGATCATTTTCCATATGTAGATTATGGTGTACCTCTCTCTTCTTTCCAGGGAGTACAGATTTAGTTTACGTCGACCGCTTTCGTGCTTCTCTGAATTTCCTATCTGGAGCATAATATGCAGTCTAAGTTCCTCATTTCTACCATATGTCAAGATCTGAAATTCCTCAGTGTTAAATGTCAAATTGTTGTCTTCTGACCATTTGTATATTTTGTTCGTGTCCCTCTACAAAGCCTCCACTTCATTTGCATCGCTGATTTTTCTGCTGATCTTTGTATCGTCGGCAAAGGATGTTACTATAGTGTTACTGTTTACTCCACTGTCTACGTCTGTTAGCATGATAATGAACGGGAGTGGGGCCAGTACTGTACCTTGTGGTACTGAGCTGCGTACTTCTGATTTTGATGATTACACACCTTGAATTTTGACCACCTGTAGACGTTCTCTGAAGAAGGTGTTGATCCATTTTCCCACTTTGCCTGTTATTCCCATATGTTTCATTTTATATGCTATTATACCATGATCACATTTGTCGAAAGCTTTAGCAAAATCCGTGTATATGACATCATAGTTTTCATTACCTTCATGTGCATCTATGATATTGTTATAGTGCTCTATAAGTTGTGATAGGCATGATTCCTGATCGGAATCCGTGCTGATTTTCGTTGAAGCTTTCCAGTGTCTCCAAGAAGTCATAGATTTTCTCTGACTATTCTTTCAAATATTTTGGTGAGGTGGGACGTCAATGACACTGGTCTATAGTTCTTTGCTTGAGATCTATCCCCTCCTTTATATATAGGGACAATGTTTGCTCTTTTCAAGATGCTCGGTATTTCCCCAATGTTTAGGGATCTTCTCCATATCCAGTACAAGGGTGTAGCTATTTCATTTTAGAGTTTTTAATCAATAGGGCGTTCCATTTGACCGGACCTGCAGCTGAATGTGATTTCATTTGTCCTATAGTTCATTACATCTTCTGGGGTAAAATCAAATCTTTATACATTCCTCCTTGCAATTTCTCTTCGAAGAATGCATCTATGTCAGGTATCGCTTTGTCACTTTTTGGGGTACTGAAGACCGATTCATACTGGGCTCTCAATGTTTCAGATATTTCTTTTTGATCGTCTGTTCATTCATTATTTCCTTTCCTTAAGGGCCAGATAGTAGCGCGCGTTTTTGTTTTCCTTTTCACATAGCTCTAGAAGTATTTTGGATCTTCCTTTATTGCATCTACCGCGTTTCCCTCTTCCGTCTCTGTATGGCCCTTATTCAGGGTTTGTATTTCCCTATCGATACCCTCCAGTTTTTCTTGTATTACTTTCCTGGCATTGTCGTCTCCACAATTAGTTCACTTCGCCACTATTCTCTCTCTTTTGCGGAATATTCTTCTCTTTTGCCTCTCTAGCCAGTTCCTCTTTCCTTTTGGCTGTGCTTTTGGAGCATATTTTTCTAAAATTCTCAGCGTCTTTTCTTCCAAGGTTGTTAGCATTTCTTCAGTTGTTTTATTCTCGAAAACTGTTCTCCACTCTATTTGGGCCATATGTGATCTGATTTTTTCCCAATTTATGGTCTTGGAGTTTAAATTAAAAGTCCCAAATTTGCTTCTTCCTTCCGTATGAGTATTGTCTTTTAATGTTGTCGCCATATTTGCTGATAACTCAATTATGTTGTTGTCTGAGATAATAGTTGGGATTATTTTTATATCAGCAATCAAGTTCGTTATTCGTGAATACCAGATCTAGGCAGTTATTTTTTCTGGTATTTTCTGTTATCTCCTGTGTCAACATAAACTTGTTTGTGAGAGCCATCAGCATTTTTGCTTGCTCCTGGTCCTCTCTTGTGCCCCCGTTATCTTGCTGTATAAATATATTTCTACCCACCTTTTTGTATTTTATAAATGGGAAATTAAAATCGCCGCAGAGTATTATATTAGGGGATGAAGAGTTTAAGGACTTTATTAGGATTCTGATATCATCAATGGCATCCGAAAATTTTTCAGTTGGCGAGTTTGGAGGTCTATAGATGACTATCCGTACCACGTTTAGTTTCTTATTTTCACTACAAGGGTCTCCACGAAGCTGTTGGACTTACTTATTACCGTCTCTGTCATATGCCTCTCACGTATATAAACAGCACAGCCACATTTACGTCTCGCTGTTCTATCCGCTCTTAGTACGTTGAATCCATCGATATGCAATTCTTTTTTATCGATACAGTGTTCGCAGTTATCGCAGTTTCCTTGGCAATCTTTAAGATGTGTTTCTGTGAGGCATGCGATGTCCGCCCTTGTTTGCTATTTGTGTTTAAAGAGTTTGGTTTGCTATTTGTGTTTAAAGAGTTTGGTTTGCTATTTGTGTACATATTTTTTTCGCACATTCCTCCTGTTATCATTTGAAACTTGCCCTTTGTGTATATCTAAACAGGTCAAACCTTTCGTGAAATCTTTCCATAAGTTATCAAACTTTTTCATCTAAAATTAAAAGGTTATCAAATATGACAAAATCTGAAATTACAACGAATTTGAAGAAAGATTTTTTTATCAACAAAACGAACTGAATGTCTCTAAATCAGACACAGATTTACAGAAAGTACAAAGCTATGTCTCTCAAAAAGGGACTCTCTTCATGTATATTTAAACTTAATTTACTATTAACTCCAAAATATTATTTTTTTTTATTTTTTTTTTTTTTAGCTCAAATAGAATGAAAACATTTATGAAGAGGCTTTTTAAGATCAAATAGAATGAAAACATTTTAGAAAAAAAGGGAGTGAAAATAAACAAATGCAGAAAGAGAATCGTCGTTTCTTTCGTAAAGCGTGACAGTAATTTTCAGAATGAAGATACGTTTATGAAATCAGGAACAACCTAAACTGCACGCGACACAGCGCGCGCTTAAGACGAACAATGTAAAGAACACAAAAAGAATTCAATGAAACGCAATATTACGATTCTTGCGTGACACATTTTCACTGAATCAATTAATATAACATTATAAGGTGCATTTTGGCGCTTACCCAAATGCCAAACGAGGAACTTTATCGATCTATGTTTTAAATAGGTTAGGTTAGGTTAGATCAGATCAGGTTCCTTTAAGTTGAGAGAGGTTATGTTAAATTAAGTTCTATTATCTTGGCGAAAATAGTTAGCAGAGAGAGAGAGAGAGAGAGAGAGAGAGAGAGAGAGAGAGAGAGAGAGAGAGAGAGAGAGAGAGAGAGAGAGAGAGAGAGAGCTTGGGAAATGTTAAAAAATTTTAATGTATATTCAATGTAACTCCAAGAGTACATTGTATATCAACAACAAAGTAATTCTGATACAAATATGAAGTATTGACTATCGAACATTATCTTCAAGAATTCCAGGAATGCCAACATAGGGAAATACAAATCTACGGGGAATACTCCGCCTATTTAACTACTACTCTACGCTGGTGGTTCGCAAATTAGAGTTTGTGGCCCTTGAGGGGTGCGCGACGGGTTACCAAATTTATAAAATTATTTCAGATGGAACGGCAAAACTACTGACAGAGCAGAGGGCTTATACTTCTAATTTCAAAAGAACCGCTCTGGTTCTCACAACAAATACCAATCTGCGCGCGGCTGTCCCCGTAACAACGGGAACTAGAGTACGTCATTTTTTTTTTTACTTAATAAAGGAGGCGCGACTGAAAAAAACTGCAATGTTCTACGCCATATAATCTTTATTCGGAGACACTTTTAAAAGAAACAGCAAAAATCCGTTAGATTTTAAATAGCTAAAAAGAATCATTAAAAAGTAACTGCGTAAAAAACTCGGAGAAAATTTAGTTCATTTTAAATATTCACATGAACGTTATTAATTTACGTAACTAAAATGAACTTTTGGGAGTACCTTTCAACCCAATACAATAAACTTTTGGGAGTACCTTTCAACCCAATACAATAAACTTTTGGGAGTACCTTTCAACCCAATACAATAAACTTTTGGGAGTACCTTTCAACCCAATACAATAAACTTTTGGGAGTACCTTTCAACCCAATACAATAAACTTTTGGGAGTACCTTTCAACCCAATACAATAAACTTTTGGGAGTACCTTTCAACCCAATACAATAAACTTTTGGGAGTACCTTTCAACCCAAACAATAAACTTTTGGGAGTACCTTTCAACCCAACACAATAAACTTTTGGGAGTACCTTTCAACCCAATACAATAAACTTTTGGGAGTACCTTTCAACCCAATACAATAAACTTTTAGGAGTACCTTTCAACCCAATACAATTTACCAGAATAAAAGTACTCTTAGTATAACGTAAAGGAGAAAATTTTTTTGAAAATGTGTACTATGAAAAAGATATTTAACGATATTATTATTTTAATTAATTAAGAGTTAAAAGCCTTCCGAAGACGAAAATAAACATTTTTTCATAAAAGTGTTTATGTTAACGGATAAGCGAAGCAATACGGACGAAATAATACCTTCAATAATGACCGTGCATTTGTCATATCGATAATGATAATTTAAGATTAATACATACTTTAACTATTAGTAATATTTATTTATTTATTAATAACTAGCGATTTATTTTTAATAAGAGCCGAGTAAAGCCTAAAGCTTAAGGGCCAAATTAAATAAAATAAATAGTCCAGCTTCACAATTATTTACGTTATTGTAAATTGTAAAACCAATGTATTATTTCATTATTAATAAAACGTTATTCAATAAAAAAAAAAATCAGTAAAGATAGCTATGAAATACAGGTGTTTCAGGTCGACCCCCTAAATATAGAAATTGGCGGAATTTTTAGTTTCTATTTGGTATGTGAAGTTTGTCATGAAGCAAATCATTCAAAAATTAGAAATAAAGATCAACAGTACAGTTCCCCCACCCAAAATAAATAAATATATATATATATTAGACAATATAAAGAAATACATTTGATTGCATTCATTTTTTTTATCGAAGAAAAAATACTCAAATGGCGTCGGTGTAATCACCTACAGTTTTCAATCAAATTTTAAAGGTGTAGAGTTTACGCGAGTCATCTATTACGTCATCAAGGGCGAGGTCTATAACGAAAGCTAGAATAATAGGAGCAAATCTGGCTAAAGACTTTGATGTCGTACGTTGTTTTGAAAGGCAAAGGCGAGAAATGGGTAGAGAAAACGACATTTCCAACAGTCAGAACGGGATCTTGAAATTGGAAGATTAAACGTTTCTGCATAGGACTTCAATTCGCACACAATAAACATCATATATATATATATATATATATATATATATATATATATATATATATGTGTGTGTGTGTGTGTGTGTGTGTGTACTCAGAATGGTTCCCTGAGGTTTTTTATGATACACACAGACCGTGCATGGAACAAGGAACTCTTCTAGGAAAATTAAATCCACTATAGTCCGAATAAGTAATGGTAAATGACAAATACTATAGTTTTTTCTTTTTCATGATGCTAGCCCGACGTGGGCAACGAGTCACTCGCAGAGAGATCCCAAAAATATGGCTTCTCTCACCAGCTATCTGCAAAGCAGATAGGATCCAGCTTTGGGACAGGATCTAGGGTTTAAAGCAGCCTAGCCCAGCTATATTTGGAACCTCAATATAAGCAAAAGACTCGCTGCCTTCACGTCAGATTGAATACGTCAAAGAAACGGACATGTTATGTGCCTTGAAAAGTGGACGCTCAATTCTGCCAGTTGAGGTTTAAGTTTTGGTTTTTGGCTAAAAATATAATAGTTACCCCTTTTTCTTTGATGTATTCAATCTGACGTGAAGGCAGCGAGTCTTTTGCTTATATTGAGGTTCTAAATGTAGCTGGGCTAGGCTGCTTTAAACCCTAGATCCTGTCCCAAAGCTGGATCCTATCTGCTTTGCAGATAGCTGGTGAGAGAAGCTATATTTTTGGGATCTCTCTGCGAGTGACCCGTTGCCCACGTCGGGCTAGCATCATGAAAAAGAAAAAACTATAGTATTTGTCATTTACCATTACTTATTCGGACTATAGTGGATTTAATTTTCCTAGAAGAGTTCCTTGTTCCATGCACGGTCTGTATATATAAAATTATATATATATATATATATGAAAATTATTTCACGAAGGTAACACGTGAAAAATATTTATGATGGTTTTATTCATCATATATATATATATATATATATATATATATATACAGGGTGTCCCGTAAGTCTGGACCCATAGGGAAAAATAATAAAATTACAAAATAGTCCAAAAATTTATTTATAATATTTTTTTTATTATTTTTATTATTATTTTATTATTTTTTATTATGATCTTACTCCGCTGGAGTTTTATTTGTGGGGCCACTTGAAAGCCAAAGTGTACGAGGTCAAACTTCAGAACATTTTCCACCTTAAAGCACGCATTGTGGAGGCGTGTCAAGAAATTTCTGCGACTGTGATTCAGAAAGTGCTGTCGCAGTGGAGATTGCGTCTTCAACTATGTGTGCGACACAACGGCGGACACTTTGAACAGATTATGTAATAAATTTTTGGACTATTTTGTAATTTTATTATTTTTCCCTATGGGTCCAGACTTACGGGACACCCTGTATATATATATATATATATATATATATATATATATATATATATATATATATATTAGGGCGGTTCAAATAAATGAAAATTAAAAATTCAAGCAAGCATGTACTTTTTTTTATTAGACTTAAGAACATAAAACTCTGAGACGAATTTGAGTGGAATCCGAGAGTATTTACTCGGTGCTCAAGCATTAGAATATGTCCAGTGGGTGAATTGGATAAATAACATTTATATAACCAATGAATTCGCGCAATATAACGTTCAGTGATGGCACAAATGCATTGATATCACCTTAATATCATACATGAAATCTAGTCGCCTGAACATTTACCGGTGGTCAATGTCGACTTATTCTGGTCAGGAAATTAGTGCCGGTGCATTTCCACTATGTGTAAGAAGAACTGCTTTTGAGTCTCGGCTTTGGTAATGGTTGCATTGAAATTCCTTATCATGGACACGCCCCTTTCAGCACTGTCGTTGATAACATTGAATCTTTACACGGATAGGAGGGATCGTCTATCGTCTTGGTGATTTTTCCACTCATCAGGAGATGTCCTAAGAACCCTCGGCTGATCTTGAAAGCATCAAATAACTTGAATGACGCTGAATCGACAAAGTCTGAGAGATCCATCCTCTCTACTGAAATGTTTCCTTTGTATTTTCTCCGATCTTTCTTTAGTGTTCCTCTCTGTAATAAATTTGCTGCCTCAACCATTTTCATCTTTTTTTTCCGACAAGGTTTCAAACGAAACAAAGCCAAACCAGGAGGAGATTGTAGACACCAATCGACCAGGGAAGAACTCGATTTCAAATTCAATTTCCCTCAATCGGCGCGCTCGGAAAATTTAAATACCAGAAGCCCCATACGACAAATCAGCAATCTAGGAGTAATCGAACATGAGCTTGAGCACCACTAAAAGTTTTGCTACCAAGTAGAAATTTGCCATGAAGATTTTTGTAAACAAGTAGAATTAAAAAATCTACATGTTTAGTGACTTACCTACAATAAAATTTTTCACCCCTATTGCATGAACCGCCCTAATATATGATATATATATATATATATTTTCAAGGAGCGTTGCTATAATGTTTAAACTTAGAAATGTAGTCACTAAACAGGTTTTATTAACTCTATCATACTCTTGTTTTCTTCCTTGTATAACGTACTGCACTTTTGTTTGGGGAAACTCCTCTAATAACGCTTTGTCATCCAAAAACGAGCAATAAGGTTATTATTCGATGCTGATTTCCTTGATCATTCTAGTGCATTATTTAAAGAGTTAAAACTACTAAAGCGCAAAGATGTAATCAAAGTGGCACATTTTATTTTTATTTATGAGTGTAAGAACAAAATCTTTAACTTACAATTAGTAATAAATATTTCGTAAGCCATCACGAAATCCATTCATATCAGACCAGAAATAGATCAAAGCATTTTATTCTTCAATTTAGATTGTCTTCATTCAAAAATTATCTATTTTTATTGGATTGGGAAAAAATTGCGAATATAAATTCGCTTAAAAACAAATTGAAATCCTATTAATAATGGAATACTAATAAAAATATAGGATTAAATGTACATTATTATTACTTATTCATCTCGCGTGTGTAATCTAGGATTAGATGTGTACATTGCTTGTTATTGTTCATCTCTCATGTCTAATAACTTAAGATTAATATATATACTGTAATAATTCTTATTCACGATTTATATATTTTTTATAATAACAACACATTAATAATAATTACTATCTTCTATTTTTAATTAAGAGCCCAGT
This sequence comes from Bathynomus jamesi, assembly GCA_023014485.1. Taxonomy (NCBI): domain Eukaryota; kingdom Metazoa; phylum Arthropoda; class Malacostraca; order Isopoda; family Cirolanidae; genus Bathynomus; species Bathynomus jamesi. The sequence goes on from JAJOZX010007575.1 coordinate 36,228, forward strand.
AAAGCCTAAAGCTTAAGGGCCAAATTAAATTAAATATTTCAATTTTACAATTAATTATATTAAACCAAAATTATAAAACTGTATTTACAGTATTTTACCAATAAAGGCTATTCAATTCAACTGTTCGCAAAATTATTAAGAAATAAAGGAACATAAAGACGACGACAACCTTCCCAAGGAGTGGCCGACCACCGAACATCTCACTCAGGATAATTAGGAGACTCACTCGTGAGATTAGCAGTAATCCAAGAGTAACATCTAAAGACCTTAAACCCGTTTGAAGTCGTCAGTTGATATAATTCTCTTCAATGGATTTAATTAATCAGTGAATACTCTCGCCAAAGCAGTTATAAAGACGTGACTCAATTTAGACTGTTGAAATTTACAATTCTTACTTTCGTTTCACAAATGTTAGAGAGCCATTTACGAAACACACTGAAATAAATGGCCTGCATGCAACCTCCATCGTTTTTTTTTTTTTTTTTAAACAGCCACCACGAATACCGAATAAAATATGAGGTATTCACTCGATGTCCGTCTTCCTATAATTTCAAAGTACTTTGTACGACTCAGAACCATAAATAAATAATACACAGACCAAAATTATGAATAACAAACATGGAAATAAATCGCATATATATATATATATATATATATATAATATATATATATATATATATAATATATATATATATATATAATATATATACAGGGTGGGCCGTAAGTTTCCATACATAGGAAAAATTAAACGTTTGTTTTTATGTTTCAGATACCCTAAGAATATGCGTTTGACGTAAGATCTTGTTTACTGATGAAGCAAATTTTTACGTCAATGGAGAGGTTAATCGGCAAAACATACGTTATTGGAGTAATGCTAACCCTAACTGGCTGAGTCCGACGAAGATGCAAGGTGCCGGTAAAGTGATGGTGTGGGCCGGGATATGGGGTGACAGAATTATTGGACCAATTTTTGTCAGTGGAAATCTTAATGCCGAAAGGTATCTTAACATGTTGCAAGAAGAGATTTTCCCATCCCTGCTAAACGAGGAAGGTAACTTCCCAGTTTACTTCCAGCAAGATGGAGCTCCACCTCATTATGGTCTTCACGTGCGTCGGTATTTGGATCAACAGCAGTTTCCGGATGCTTGGATTGGTCGGCGTGGTCCTGTGGAGTGGCCTCCCAGATCCCCAGATCTCACCCCCCTTGATTTCTATCTTTGGGGGCACTTGAAGGCCATGGTGTATCAGGAAAAGATACGAGACATAAATCATCTAAAGGAACGTATCACCAACGCCATTACAAGCATAACGTCAACTGTGCTAATGCGTGTTCATCAACAGTGGGGAACACGTATTGAAATGTGTTTTCAAATCAATGGCAACCATGTAGAGCATATTATATAAATAAAAATGGTTGTCCATAACAAAATGTTTATTTTTCCTATGTATGGAAACTTACGGCCCACCCTGTATATATATATATATATATAATATATATATATATATATATATATATATATATATATATCAGGGTTTCGCCCACAGTGAGGACTTCTTACTGATGATTTCGTAACTAACTCCTCACTAATGAACTAAGCAAGTGACAGACAAGTTGAGAAAAAGTTTTTTTGTCAGTTTGAAAAAGTACTTGAAGGGTTTTTTAATTGTTAGTTTTTTGCCCGGATAATGATAGTTTTGTATCTACTGAGCCATCATAAAAAGCCTTGGAACCAAGTGACAATGTATTATTAGTGTAGAGATTTTAAATCTGACCTCCATTGTTATTAGTCTGGTGGCAAAGTATTGAACTTTAACTTCAGGAGTGACGGAATGTTAGCAACTGTCAACCATGTCAGGCAGTTAATATGACCTATACCGAACACATTTCAGGTGACACTTAATTTAAGCTTTTTTTAGATTTTTAAACGAAAACCAAATGGCCGCCCAAGCCTATTTGACAGATTTCAATAAAATCTGATATCTCTTGAACTAAACAAGCTAACTTTATGAAATTTGGTGTGCTTAAGGCTTTTAATAATGCACAAAGGCACAAAAAGAAATTGAGACTGTAAATAAAATATTTCCAAATTTATTTAAGCACAAACAAAAAATTTTGACATATATATTTGACATATACAGTCTAGTCGAAGTCATCATTATCACTATTGAGTGGATTTCGACAGGTTCCATCACTGCAGCCACATCCAGCAGTACATCTCAGTTCTTTTGCACGACAACTGCATCTTCTTGTTTCACAGTTCTTGCACTGACATTGGGTTAGTTTAATGTAAACACTGGGAAATGGTTCTTCACTCACCAGATGAGGAAGTATGTTCCCAGTTGAAGGGGCTTGGTACCAACCGTTGTCAATAGGAGAGCAAATGTCTGGTTGTGCAATCAGTGACGAATACCACACAACGCTCTGATGGTGTGCACGTTTGATGTGTTGTTGTAGAGAGGACTGGGTTGGTGACAAATTTTCAGGTTCCTTTGTACCTTTCCATGAACATCTTGTAACGAATATCATTGATCTTTGTGTCATTTTCGTTGGAGGAGTAGAGCCTGCAGATGAACTCTTCTACATTTTGTTGTGTTGTTTCATTCAGAGCACCACGTCCGAGGTCATTTAGCAAAGTATAGTGCTTCTTGAATATTTTCCAGGCTGTTGATTTTCCAATGCAACATAACTGGCTAACTGTGTCATATCCAGTTAGTGCATGAAAACCTGGAAGATTATTGCGGAGAACTGGGTCAATATCTATGTTGTGTACAGCAACATAGCTTCGTTGTTTCGATGTACCAGTCCGAAACCAAACTTCTGTGTTCATTTTGTTCGCGAAGTGTACTAACAGTACAAAGACATTAGTCTCTCTTGAGTTGACGACTATTCGTTCATATCCTTGAGTAGCTAATGATTTGGCATGGATTATTCGGGTGTCTGCTTCATCATGGTTAGACCTGAGTGAACTGATATTTGTCTCAAGAGAGGACTCGGCAGCAGTTCTTTCATGGAATCCCCCAGAAGTTACAATTTCACAATTCTGCAAGGTTGGTTTGTAACACTTTTTAGTCAGCATACGTAAAAACACATTTGTAACTTTGCTGGCACATACGTAAAAAGCACTTTTGGCGAGCCTTAAGCACACCAAATTTCATGAAGTTAGCTTGTTTAGTTCAAGAGATATCAGATTTTATTGAAATCTGTCAAATACGGCTTGGGCGGCCATTTGGTTTTTCGTTTAAAAATCTAATAAAAGATTAAATTAAGTGTCATCCACCTGAAATGTGTTCAGTATAGGTCATATTAACTGCTTGACATGGATGACAGTTGCTAACATTCCGTCACCCCTAAAGTGATTTCTAGAGGCTTTTTCAGATTTTGCCTCGTCTATATTTAACCCTTTCTTGCATCGTGTTCAGTATACAGGGTGTACATAAAGTCAGGATCTATTTTTGTGAAGCACTTGGAAATTATATGTAATTCAATCATAAAATGATAAAGTGGTAACATTTATTAAATAATTAAGAGTAGGATTCGACGTGACGCCCATCAGTATCCCTGCACAGCTCAAATCGTTCCGCAGCATTTCTAAACACATTCTGGAGCATTTGCGGGGTTATGTTATCTGCAGCAGTTCGTACACGTGTACGTAAGTTTTCAAGACTCGTAATCTTCGTCTGACAGACGTGCGATTTGATAAAGCCCCATGCAAAGAAATCTAAAGGGGTTAAATCTGGTGATCTCGCTGGCCAAGGTCTGTTGCTTCCGCGTCCGATCCAGCGATTTGGAAAACGTCCATTTAGATAATCCTGAACAATTTTGGCATAGTGACAAGGAGCACCATCATGTTTATTCTAAGGGGATAGTATTCTTGTTTGCCGTAACAGAATCTATAAATAGATCCACAAATTGTTTCTCAGTGTTATGATTCATATTATGTAAAATCCCTTTAAAAACGTCAAGCGAGCCATAGTATTACCTAGGCGAGCTGGTGCTGACGTTATTCCATATTTGGGCCTGAAAATCCGTGACGTCATTGTATACGTCATACAAATATGCTATTTATAGTACATCCGGTTGTTGATAATCTTCTATTTCTCTTTCTTTTTTGTTTTTTTTTGTTTTATAACAGATATACATCCTGTTTACAATATTGTGCATTTGAATACTTTGCAAGTTAAGAGAGAGAGAGAGAGAGAGAGAGAGAGAGAGAGAGAGAGAGAGAGAGAGAGAGAGAGAGAGAGAGAGAGAGAGAGAGAGAGAGAGATAGTGTGATGTACTAATAATGATTATAGGACGCGATCTTAAATACTATTTTAATTATTGTAATAATAATAATAAAAATAAAATAATAATAATAATAATAATAATAATAATACAAATTTACATTAGCTTAATAAAAGAAACGAACGTTGAGAGACGTGAAGTACATATTTTTTTTACTTAATCTACTGGCTTCTCCAAAGATAGCCTCGCAGAGTTAGAGTTTTGTGTTAGGTACACCGGCCCAGCAATAATAGTTATAAAGTTATTTTAAGTTTGATAGCAAAATAGTATTCATGTTTGTAGAGTACGTAAGTTTTCAAGACTCGTAATCTTCGTCTGATAGACGTGCGACTCGATAAAGCCCCATGCAAAGAAATCTAAAGGGGTTAAATCTGGTCATCTCGCAACACAAGGTCTGTGCTTCGCGTCCGATCCAGCGATTTGGAAAACGTCCATTTAGATAATCCTGAACAATTTTGGCATAGTGACAAGGAGCACCATCATGTTGATAGACGACGGGGATAGGATTGTTAGTACCGTCGTCTATCAACATGATGGTGCTCCTTGTCATTATGCCAGAATTGTTCAGGATTATCTAAATGGACGTTTTCCAAATCGCTGGATCGGACGCGGAAGCAACAGACCTTGGCCAGCGAGATCACCAGATTTAACCGCTTTAGATTTCTTTGCATGGGGCTTTATCAAATCGCACGTCCATCAGACGAAGATTACGAGTCTTGAAAACTTACGTACACGTATACGAACTGCTGCAGATAACATAACCCCGCAAATGCTCCAGAATGTGTTTAGAAATGCTGCGGAACGATTTGAGCTGTGCAGGGATACTGATGGGCGTCACGTCGAATCCTACTCTTAATTATTTAATAAATGTTACCACTTTATCATTTTATGATTGAATTACATATAATTTCCAAGTGCTTCACAAAATAGATCCTGACTTTATGTACACACTGTACTGAACATAGAAATGACCTAGTGTTCATTCAAATATTATTTTTCAATCAAAGAAATTTGTTTTTAATTTAAAGAAAATTAATGGAAGTTTGTGTGTCAAACTTCCACAGATAGATGGTTGTACTTTCAAAAAATACCAGTGTGTTGACAGTTCCAAAATGGATAATGCTGGAAATGGAAACTAAAGCTTAATTTTCCTTAAATTATTAGTTATAACGTGTAATCCAACACATTTGTAATGTTTAAATTATATCTATAATCAATGCATTCACAGTTTAGTGGAAGTAGGAAGAGTCCAACATCTTTTTACACAAACCACCATTTCGTTAATTTGTATTGCAGACATCCCCAGTTATTATCACTCCTGGTGCATGATTCTTCAGGACCCAAGATGCACCGCAAGTTTGTATTCCTCCCCAAGGAGCACAAATTTACCTGCATCAATCACAGTCACACTCGTACTACCTTAGGCTCGCTCTACACAAACTGGAACAAACACCACAATTATCCGTAATCGCAAACTGTCCGTATACAGGACTATTTTGTTTAGAATAATATATATATATAATATGTGTGTGTGTGTGTGTGTGTGTGTGTAGGTTCAACACGTAAAAATTTTCTTTGTAAACTCAAACTGAATAAATTTTAAAGACTACGTCTTATGGTCGAATAATCTCAAAAACCAACCTCAGAGTCTCATTCTGGCAAACTTTTAATACCTTACCTTTGCTTTGCATTGCGATTTAAATATATCTTTTTATAATCCAGCTTAGTCCCTTCGTCCTCATTCTTGCAAATATAATTGAGGTTTTTTCCACTTCTATCCACTCCATTATCACAATCATTATTACTGTTATCAGTACTCTCAATATTAATACAGTTATTATTCTTTTCATTATTAATTCTAGACTAAACAAAGTGTTGGCTACGTCGTAGCCAATGTCGTAACATCGCTTCCCGTTGATCAGCGGAGTTAAGCGACAGTGGGTCGGATAGTAGTTGGATGGGAGACCGTCCGCTGCTTCCAGACTATGTAGCGACCCGTGGTTCGGATTCCACGTAAAGCTGTAGGTCTCTTCCGTCATATGACCTTAGATGTTGCGAAGGAGGTTAAACAAAAACCAATAATTATTATTAAACAAAGTGTTGAACACTTTATACGTGTATAGGAAGCTTTATTAAAAATTCGTATTTCCTGGTATTTATTAATCAAGTAAACATTTTTATTATATATGTATGATGCACGCCCGCAAGGAAAAATTGAGAGAGATGTCGAGGCTATTTGTGTATTCAGTAGTACACCTTGTCAGGGAATGAGGAGGTGTATTGTTGAACACACGAAAGGCTTTGGAATCGCTTTTTAATTATTTATTTATTTCACGTATTTAATTGTGAAATACATCTTATATATATATATATACCAACAAGGAAGAAACTATTCCATGGGCTTTCGTGTATTTCCGCACCTCGTCAAGGAATGAATAAAGGAAGTAAACGATGGCATATTATGTATGGGAAAGGACTGGTAATATGAAAGATAAGAATGTCAATGTGTATATGCAAGAGGAGCGTATAGGCAACATATTTTAAGAGTATTTTAGTGAGTTGGTACGAGAGGTAGCTGAACAGGAAGCAAATGTGAATGCAGTCCGTTTGGATGGTGTATGTACAGTGGCACCGCAAGTATTCTGAAGTTGAAAGGGCGAGGTCCCGACCGTTGGGGTTTTAAAATTATGGGGGTTTAACGGTTCTAAAGTTAACGATTTTAAAGTTATGGGGGCAGCCGCCCCTGAGGCCTCCCCTGTTCCCATGTCTCTGTGTATGTATGATAGAAGCGGTGGTAGAGCGTGAGCGGGACTGGTTTAGTGTTGGTGTACGTTTGAGCTGTGTGATGTCACCATGACCTTTTAATGCGTATGTGGGTGGAGTAATGCGTGAAATAAAAGCAACAATACTAAACATAAGTAAAACTGAACGTGGAAGAGAATGAGGGGCGGCTGTTGCATCTGATATATGCAAATGACATGGTTCCTCTGGTCAAACCAGCGAATGAATTAAGGAGAGCAATAACTTTTATTGACGTATATGGAAGATGATTACTTAAAATGGAAATAAAAGTAAGATTCCTGTTAATGAAAGGGAAAGGAAGTCATTGTGGTGAATTTAGAAAAGTTGGAGCTTGTGAAAGAGTTTAGGTACGTGGGAGTATTTGACTGATGAAAAAGGTACAAGTAGAGTGAGGCGAGGCAAGCGACTATTGGGGCGCAATGAAAGATCGAGTGTAGTCGCGCAAAAAGTTTATATTAACCTGAAGGTGGTACGAGTATTGGTACCAACACTCGTATATGGATGCGAGACGTTTATTTGGCGTGATAATTCACTACAATTCGGGATAAAAATAGTTTACAACTTTCTGAAGACACTGTAATAGTCGCACTATCAATAGCATTTTTGTAAAGTTATGTTTACTTCGCAATGGATTGTACAAAAATGAATAGTAATGACATGTGGGTTATTTATAATAATTTCACTCAGTTGTGTTGGCATGCTTATAATAATGTAGGTTTAAAGCTGTCATTACTATATATTTACCTCTGGTGAACACAAATATAATTTTAAGATTAAATTGTTAGGGAATGGAATTCATTGCCGCCGGTTTGAAATTCAATTTTATCATTAAATCAATTCAGAAAGATGTTGAAAACTTCTATAATTGGTTCCCAAGTAGTCAATATTTGTTTTACCTGAAAAACAATGTTTTTAACAGGCTTGTTTTGTGTAGGTTTTTAAACATCTAATACAACTTTTTAAACTTTTTCTTTACTAACCATTTAACCTATTTTCTATATAATGTCCTTGTTAATGTTATGTAAAATTGACAAAAGCAGTTATAATTCAGTTTATTAACAACGATATTAAATGAAGAACTCCCGTGACTCTGTTGGTTGGAGATTGAACTGTGGCTACCAAGATTTGGGTATGACTCCCACCACCACCACCGCCGCCGCCGCGATGGAGCTGGGCCGGTCACCTGTTCTTTGATTGCTCGGGCTCAGGTGATTCTCGGAGTTTACATCCACCCCCGTTCCCCTCTATATGGCGAAGTAGGGGTTTCTAACGTTACCCATTTCTTCGGGAAAAGCCTAATTTCTGTCGTGGAATGCTGGAAAGTTTACTGCAGTACATGAGTCAGTATAGTGCCAGACAATTTTACTCTCTTAAACAAGACCCCCCAATATCCGCAAAAATGGGTTAATAGTTATATAAGCCGCTAGCATAAAACTATTAATTAATGTAAAAACTAAAATTAACTAAAAAAAAAATATTCAATCAAGATTTTGTGGAATGTAATGTAAACATATTAGACCAAGATTACATCATGTATTTTAATGATGTAATTAAACTTATTTACGATTTCGTTAAAGAATTAATATATTTAGTCAAAAGTTTTTCCTCTTTTTAAATATTTTTCTTTCATCCGGATAATTGTAGATAGTTGTAGATAAAAAAAAAATTTTTTTAAATTGTTCAGATATAATTGCGCATTTCGGAAATTGGTTCGATTCGGAGATACTGATTTTTTTTTTTTTTTAAGATTTTAAATGGTTTTCGAAAGAATTTTTTTTTAAACACGGTTAATAATAACCAATATAAAATTCCAACGTCCATCAAAGAGGTAGGTGTGTGTGTGTGTGTGTGTGTGTGTGTGTGTGTGTGTGTGTGTGTGTTGCAGTCAATAAATTCCCGGAATTGTTTCATTAAAAACAGTAATGGCGATTCCGCGAATTTATTGACGTAACGTTCTACGCAGTGAGTTTATCATGATGAAAATTGGTATTCATGAATTAAGCAAGTTTCAACAAAGCGTTAGGATTGATGAAACATAAAAAAATACGAACATTATCATTTTCAGTTACCAAAATCAGAAATGAACAAAATAGACTGACTTCCTGTCATAGACTACACTTAAACCAGGATTGTTGTTAGTGTCAAAACGGGAATTGGCATAGTGGCAAGACAAGTGGAATATGTCATAGTGATACTGTACAGTTAATTTTACGAAGCATTTAAGACCGGGAAAAACACATCAAAGAATGTTAAAACGAGACAGTTAAATGTGTACACTGATATTTTGAGTGAATTCATTGATGTTTACGAGTTAAATCTTATCAAGTTAGTTATAAAAATTATGGTGGACAACGAGAATAATCGATTCATGCCCAAAACGCATTAATAATAGTCCATACAGCTGCGCGGAAAAAAAATGTTCGCTAAAGGAATTAAAGAAAAATCCCGAAAGTTGCTATTATTTATTTACTTTTTAATTTTACATTTTTCGGCGAACTTCTTGCCGCAACTATCCATATATACCACGCCATTACGAATTTCATTTAGGTACTACTCGATTGAAGAGTGGCAGTCGAAACACACCGAGTGAATTTATACTAAACTAATTGAATAAATAAGTGTCATTAGATTATCTTCGAAAACAGCTTAACCTGTCCCAACGCACTGCGAGAGTCGTAGTTATTATCAGTTTGAGAATTCATCGCAAGGCTAAGGTGAGGACTACTAGAAGTCGGACTTAGCTAAGCTACGCCCAGGTAATGCCGCCTCTCCAGTATCGGCAAAGGTATGCTATAGCTAAACTCTAAATTGGTTGGGTTGGGTTTTACAGACCCACAGGGTTCCCACCTTAAGTGATCTGTCAAATCTACCCAACTGATCAAGAGTTAAGCTAGCTTAGACTGGCCCAGCCAAATTTAATGATTAATCCCATTAGTAAGCCTGGTTTGTGTAGTTTAGGATTATCCTGCACATAAGCATTGTGGAACCAGTGTTTAACTTAATCCCTAGATTATTATAGCACAAAAACAATATGCATTCACATGATTTTGGTGGATACAGTGCGGCAAAAACTTTGGAAACATCCAATATCACGTTCAGCCGTTTCTACAAATCAACAAAGATCAGTTACAGCACTTTGTAATTCTGGTGGGTCATGAAAGGTTAGAATTGGGTTCATAAAAACTTTTACTGTGTTTATTGTAGAGAACGTTAATGTATGTTCAATGGGTTTGTGTTCGTAGAAAACAGCTAATACATTCATAGACAGCGCAGGAATATATTTGCGTGCATAAAAATATTGGAACATACGAGTGTACTTGTAAAACTTTATACAACCGGGACATATACAGTTTGTATCAGGACGCCACAAAGGTGAAAAGATGCCTCGTACTGTTGGTGTTCGAGATTTATCACCTACTCATTGTCGAGTGAACTGAACAGTCAGAGTATGGTTTTAGTGAGAGACAAACTGCTTAAAATTTCGGAATTCCACATGGTGTAGTTTATAATATACAACTGCAGCATTTTGTACAGAAAACAAGAACCAAGCTTCTCGGCGTTAAACGAAACTGTTTGTTAACTATAACAAAACGAACCAAACGGGCCCCTATTGATCACACGAAATACACCCCAAGCTCAAGGCTGCCGGCATTACTAATGCTGTACATTTGGCAATGCGCACAGCTGAACAGCATCTCTACAATGGACGGCGGTCTTGTTCAAAACCTTTGCTCAGAAAAGCAAATGTAACGAGTTGATTCGAATGAGTCAAAGAAATGACTCACCAACCTCCAAAATCTTGGGTTCTTTAGACGAGTGGACTACGTCTTGGCCAATGTCGTAACACCGCTTCATGTTGATCAGCGAAGTTAAGCGACACTGGGTCTGGAGAAATAGGAGACCGCCCTGTGCGTCCAGATTATATAGCGACCCGTGGTTCGGACCCCAAGTAAAGCTGTATGTCCATTCCGTCATATGACCTTGGATGCTGCGAAGATTAAACAACCCCATCATTACATTTATTTCTTTAGACGAGTCTCTGTTTCATAAGTTTATGTTAAATGGATGGGTGAGAAAAAGCCTACATTAGTCGTGCTTGCAGCCCACACAGTAAGACGTGTAAGTTTTAGTGTGTTCCAGTGTGAGCAACAATGTGGGACGCTGGAAAGACGGACCCGATATTCATCATGGGATATCCGAAGTCCAGGAAATCCACCCTTGAGAACCATCCTTTTCCACCGAGAAAACTTAAATGTAACTCATGTGTCGCAAAACGACTGTGCAACCTGTCAAAATACGCTACACAATGGACGAGACACAAAGGATTGGAAGCTCTTTTTTTGTGCTCCGAGAAACCTAGATACGAATCCATTATCTTGATCATCTTGGGGATTACGAATCCCCACATCTTGATCACCAATTGCGGAAAACGAGTCTGACCTCCTCCTCCTCCTCCTGCCACATCAGCATCAAATCTGAAGGAAATATTGCCCAGACTTTGACAAAATTTGGACCAAGGCGTCCTTCTAGTACACGGTAAAATTGTAAGATATTGATTGCACCTATTTATTATTTATGAGAACTAACGCAGGTAAAAAGTTTATTTTTGGGGGTACTCATTTTATGGGTTTCTGACAAGTAGACGCTTGGCTTAGCACCTAACGTGGATATGAAATACGAATTCAAAAAATATAATTAAAAAAAACAGTCTACTCATAAAATACAAGACCAAAATTATTTTGTTATTTTCCTGTTATCCCGGACCCCAGACTTTTTGCCAGTTGCCAGACTTCGATTTTGACACAGAATATTTTCGTTAAAACTAACAAAAAATATCACGATTTAACCTAACCCTACCAACTAATTAGGTTAATTGAATGCCCGGTTAGGTAAACTGTACGCCCTTGATAATTGGTTAGGTTAAGTCGCGATATTTTTGTTAGTTTTAACAAAAATAATCTGTGTCAAAATTGAAGTCTGGCAACTGGTAAAAAGTCTAGGGTCCGGGATAACAGGAAAGTACCAATACTTTTTATTAACAATCAAAACTAAAACGGATAAAATAAAAAAAATATATATAAAGGTCTGCCTTGACCTGTAGCTCCAACGGAAAATATAATGCATTCCCCAACACACCAAGATGCCCCCTCCCCCCCCCACCCCCAAAATAAATGCCGTAATAACGCTATTATTCTTCTCTTCTTCCTTGATTAATTTGCCCTAAGCAAACGCTTCATAATTTATCCACACGCAACTCATAATGAAAGGAATCCTTCACATGAGGGAAATGAAATACAAATTATACCATAGCATATATAAACCAAATTTAACTCTCAAAGATCGAGATGAACATCCTTCAGAGTATATAGCAATTTTTAGTTCTCAGAAAAAATCATTTATTTTCTTTGAAGCGAAAGAGTTTAGCTGCAAATGACGCTCGAAAATCGCATTTAATTAAATATAAATATGCACTGTGCTTACCCTGAACAAATAAGAAAATTCTCTCTCTCTCTCTCTCCTCTCTCTCTCTCTCTCTATCTCTCTCTCTCTCTCTCTCTCTCTCTTCTCTCTCTCTCTCTCTCTCTCTCTCTCTCTCTCTCTCTCTCTCTCTCTCTCTCTACAGTACCGCGACATTTTCAATTCTGTATCGCAACCACTTACCCAATTTTAAAAACCTAATAACTCTAACGAAACCTAATTTAACCTTACCTAACCTAGTGTAACCTAACATTAATTAAGTCTCTTTTTTTCATGATAAAAAAATAGTATTTATAAATATTAATTCACCACGACACCGCAAATGTTGGGATACGCACGCTCGTATCGCGAAAGGCTCTGTGTGCAGCCTCATGATCGTCGCGATTCCAAAGTAAGACACGTACACGTGTGTGTGTGTATGTGTGTGTGTGTGTAAATTAAATATAAAACTACAAGGCGTTCGATATCTAATCTTAAAATTAGTGCATTCCATTGAAAATGGTCGGAAACATTATTCAAGTGAACAAAATCTGTAAAAAGAATTGTAGCCAAATATCATAATTTCTTAATAGAAATAACATAAATCACTTCAAAAGTCAATGAATGACTTTGCACTATACAGTAAGTGTCCAGTTTTAAAAACGGTATTTTACTGTATTGAAATATAAAGTAATGATTATGAAGTATTTATCGCTTATCAAAATGACTTCATGTAACTGCAGGTTAAAGATAACACTCTCTTTTCGTCAGTCGCTTACGAGTAAATGCATTCTCGGGCAAAACTTTTAACTGTAATGCACTGTAAAAAGACTGACTTTTACAGTTAACAAACAGCATGTAAACGCAAGGTGACTGGGGGTGGGTGAGGGATACACAACTCAGTAAAGTTTTCATTTGACAAGTAAATATATGCACTATACTACTGTGTACTTACCTGTTATGAGCAAGGCGGGTAGAAAGAAGTACGCTGAAAACCATTGAAAAGATGATGAACGTTTGTTTCTTCGGGCCATTATTTGCTGACAGGTCACGCTGATACCATGTCAGGAAAACTTTTGAATATTTATGGTTTTTTTCTCTATCTTTCTTTCTTCCTTCCTCTAATTCTCAATTACTTCTTGTTTACTTATTTAATTATTAAGTCTAATCACTTTTTATCATCAAAGCGAAAAAATTTAAAATATTTATTTAAAACAAATTTGAAACTAATAATATTTGTTTTATGATGTATACGAATGACTGTGTTAACTTAACAATTTTTATTAAAATGTCTTTTTAACTAAATTCAACTTTTAACTCTACAAAATAATATGTTTATAATTTAATACAATGAAATTACAGTAATTATCAATTAATTATAATTACAAATTTATATATATATATATATATATATATTATATATTATAGAGAGAGAGAGAAAGAGAATTTAAAGTATATATAATTATTTCAAATTATATTTTCGAATGAAAATTATAAATTAATTATATCCACAAAATTAACTAAATTTAACAGTGAAGTCACAATGATGCCACGCAGTTGTAACCTGAAAAATAATAAAAAAAGAGGTTTAAAATGCGTCGTTACACGTGATACTAAAATTTAAGTAAATCAATATTATTTCATAAAAACCAAAATTTTTTTTGCCTAAATTCGCTGTCTGTGACAAAAATAATTAAATGAGAACAGAAATTAATAGCGAGGATATCCAAATTAATAATTTAGTCCTCTCAATGCAGTACCGTAATTATTAATTTCAATTATTACTGACTTACGTCTGCTGTAATGTCGCTATTTTTACCGCATTTCACTCATTCCTACCAAAAAAAAATCAAAGACTCGTCAATGAATTTTTTCAATAACTTCATGACTTCGTATTATTTTGTAGTTTCCCTCAAAACTTTTAACGATAACGTATACGAGCGCCGAAAACGCAACTTACCACAACGACTGTCAAAGTGCCACTGGGGCATGGACACGCTCTTTCTTTTATATACATATTGGAGCATCGCTATGAGCGCTTATTATTATAAGTTTCTCTTATGAACGTCAGAGAAAAATTTGATTTTTTCAGAAACTCTTTCATGTCTCTTGGATTTAATTACTTGTAACTCGAAGTTAATTAACGGTATCACAGTTAATAATATTTTTTTCTCATTTACTGTACTACAGGGTGTTCAAAAAGAAATGCAACCCGAAACGGAAAAAGGCTAGGTTACAATGATATATGCGCTCCAATGGGTTGCGTTTCTTTTTGAACACCCTGTATTAGTCTGAAAATATATGTTCATTTACTCGATGAGGTTATATGGAGAGAGCCGAAACGTTGTTAGTTTATAAAACGCTCTTCGTGGATAGTGTAACAGTGTCGATCTGCATAATGTTGACACCAAAATTTTTGAACGTTCATAATGTCGAAAATTTCCACCTTATGCATGTCAGTTAAATTCATGTTAAATTAGTTTAAATTAGGCCAGGTTAGGTTAAGTTTGCTTAATTACATTATGCCCGGTTAGGTTGTATAGGCTAGTTTACATGAACAAACCTGAATTTCATAATGTCGACCTTATTCCAGATCGACCTTATGCAAGTATTTGGATTTTAAATGAAAATAAAAAGTTTGTCTAATATTTTAACTGAAAATGGCTTACCCAAACTTACATTTCAGACAACGACAAATTCCTAACTTAGCGCAACCTAATTTGGCATGATGTAACCTAACCTAGCGTAACCTAATTTGACATAATGTAGCATAACGTAACCAGACCGAATCTAATCTGACCTAACTTAAGTTAACTTGACATGAATTTAACTGACATGCATAAGATTTTTGACAACGCAAATTCAGATATTTTGATGTCGACAGTACGCACATCAACATTGTACAGATCAACTTTGTACAATTTTAGGATTTAGGATTTTAGTCACCCTCAGTTAAAATATTAAACAAACTTTTCCTTTTCATTTGAAATCCACACACTTGCATAAGGTCGATCCATGGAATTAGGTCGATCCATGGAATTAGGTCGATCCATGGAATTAGGTCGATCCATGGAATTAGGTCGATCCATGGAATTAGGTCGATCCATGGAATTAGGTCGATCCATGGAATTAGGTCGATCCATGGAATTAGGTCGAACGTCGGTATTATGAAATTAATTTTGTTCACGTAACTCCCTTTTCGGACTTTATAATAATTTTTAAATAAAAGTTGTTATTATTATTATTTTTATTAATAGTTATTAAAGGTTTGAAATAAATTTTTACGAGTGATTTGATG
This sequence comes from Bathynomus jamesi, assembly GCA_023014485.1. Classification (NCBI taxonomy): domain Eukaryota; kingdom Metazoa; phylum Arthropoda; class Malacostraca; order Isopoda; family Cirolanidae; genus Bathynomus; species Bathynomus jamesi. The sequence goes on from JAJOZX010007575.1 coordinate 52,073, forward strand.
TAAATAAGATACTTTTATTAAAATCAAAGCATGGTTTATGCGTGTATTTTAAAGGTCAGAAGATTGTCATAAGGAACAGTGAACAAAAAATAAGAAAAACACTCCGATCAAGACAGCAGTTTAAAACTTCGAAAGCTTCGTAAGAGAAACACTTACAATAAAACCTGAAAATCCAGTTAATATACTGTACAAATAGATAAACTGATAGATAAATGGTCATTGTACGAGAGAGTTCTCGAAGAAATGCATTCCTATGTAGGGAAAAAAAAAATATATATATATATATATATATATGGTTTATAACAGGGTTGTGGAGTCGGAGTCGGAGTCGTGGAGTCGCACGTTTCAGGGCGGAGTCGGAGTCGGTAAAAAACTTCCGACTCCGACTCCAATTTCTGTGTCCTGTGTCACCCTTAATTTCTAAATCCTAAATACTAACATTTAGGTTATTTAGTTTTTTTGGTCAATAAACCTTATTCATTGATAGCCCAGCCCCTAGATTAAGTTTTTTTAATATTTTTTTTTTACATTTTCAGAATATACAATTAATATTTATTTAAATATAAAATATAAAATAAAATATAAAATATAAAATTTCACACTTAGTGTGGTGGTGATGAAATGTCTTATTATTATGATAATTATAGAGTGAAACACTAGAGGAGTCGGAGTCGTATATTTAAAATGTGAGGAGTCGGAGTCGGATTTTTAGATTTTTTACAATGTGTGGAGTCGGAGTCGGAGTCGAATTTTTACAATGTGTGGAGTCGGAGTCGGAGTCGGAAAATTTTGGACCGACTCCACAACCCTGGTTTATAACAAGGCTGTGAAAGAGACGACTGTTGTTGATTTACAGGCTCACGACGAAACATTATCAAGTTTTTTTTTTTTTGTTAGATTACGTTAGGTTATACGTTTCATTAGGTTAGGTCAAATTAAGTTAACAGAGTACCAATTACATTTTCCATCGACTCGCGTTCGATCGCTCTCGAATAAACCAGACTTTGGAATAAGAAGAAATCACTTCAAAATTAAAGTCTCGCAAAATGCTCTCTCTCTTCACGAAAACGGAAGACGAACGCTGAAAGAAAGTCGTTGAAACTAAATTTGTGTTCATCAGAAGACAGACGCCGACTCGTGCGGCACAAATTATATTAAATTGAAGGAAAAGGCTGCACATCGCGCCCGGAACTGTAAATATGAAATTAAAACTTGATGGAATTGTGCCAACAGAGAAAATGATGCTGCGTCTCAAAGCCAGGATATGTTGCCTGGAGGACAAATATAAAAAAAAATTACCCAAGAGTTCAAGGCCTTATGCTTTTCATTCTCCATTCAGATTAGTTGCCAAATCTTCAGAACATAGACTATATATATATAATATATATATATATATATATATATATATATAAAACTACACCACCACCTACGCGCATTACCTCGGTAGTGATTAGTATAGATGACTACGAATCCACCAGCTCCAAGTTCGATTCCCGGTGACGGTAGTCAGCGCGCAGCAAACCCAGTTGTTCATCCTTCCATACAATAAAATTGATTGGTAGATAACTCGGTACCCTGGGTAGCCTAGTGATTAAGACGCTTGGCTGCTGATCGGGAGGTCTCATGATCAAGTCCGGGCGAGGACTTTATAATTTATAACCACCCGTAGTGGGTCGTGATTCGGATTTCACGTTAAGCTGTAGGTCTACGGTGAAGCAACAAGCTTGACCTTCGTCAGAATGAACAACTCGGGCGGAAGCAAAACGAAGGTAACCAAAGTATGTATAACAAACATGCCACCGCCAAGATTCGAAGCCGGTACCTTCTTATCAGGAGTCGCGAGCGCTACCATTACACAACGACGATGAAAGTTAATACAGCCTGTCGTATATTTAAACGATCGTGGAAACACGTACGGTAACGCTTTCACATCCGTGTGTTTTAAATGCTGCCATTACTTCGAGTGAGGGAGGGTTAACATCGTAAAACACCTCTGGACGCAAAAGCATTAAGTGTTTCCTCGTTTAATTAAATATACGACAGGTTGCGGTAACTTTTATCCCCTCGTAGTGTGATGGTAGCGCCCGCGACTTTTGCCTAAAGAGTCCGGGTTGGAATCCTAGAGGGTGGTATTTTTGTTTCATACCAAAACTATGCGTGCTCATTTGCATTATTCCAAATATATATGTTACGCCCAAACATCGAAATCTCTCAAGTGAACGAAAAAAACAGCCACAACGCGTTGTGGATGCGCCTAAATGACCACACGCCGATGTTAGATATTTTTTCGCTTCATGGCCGTTCTCAAACAACCGCAACGCGTTGTGGACGATTTGAAACGATCACACACCCATGTCTTTCATCAAACTATTTAAACACGACATATATTGAAATGATATAAACACGACTATATTTATTGCCGTATTCACCGATTAAAAAGCAAAGTTAAGCAGATATGCCAGAAAAAAAGATAAAGTCCTTTAAAAAATGATTATCAATAATTTTCCCGTAGGTTTCGATTAATTTTAAGCAACTTTAGAATGAGACGTAAATGTAAAAAGTAACCAACTGGTCAGATTAATTGAATGCCCGGTTAGGTCAACTGAGTGCCCAATTAGGTAAACTGAGTGCCCGGTTAGGTTAATTGTATGCCTTTGACGATCGGTTAGGTTAAGCCGTGATATTTTCGTTAGTTTTAACGAAAATATTACGACTTAACCTAACCAATCGTCAAGGGCGTAAAGTTGACCTAACCGAGCATTCAATTAACCTAACCGGGCATTCAATAATATAATTTTCAAATCGTCCACAACGCGTTGTGGTCATATCCGAATTGTCCACAACGCGTTGTGGTTGTTTGAGGACGGCCATGAAGCGAAAAAATATCTAACATCGGTGTGTGGTCACTTAGGTGCATCCACAACGCGTTGTGGCTGTTTTTTTCTTTTTTTCGCTTGCTGAGCGATTTCGATGTTTGGGCGTAACATATATATATAATATATACAGGGTGTCCGAGAACTATCTGTACAATTTTTGGCTGTTATTAAAAGTCAACCATGAAGTGCAGAAATTCCAGTGTTGTCCCATTTTAGAGAATCTCTAAGTTTTTCTGATACCAAGTTTTGACAAGTTTTTTAGAAATTCCAGTGTGTCCGAAAATTATCTGTACAATTTCATCTTTTAATAAAATTCTTGATAACAACGTAAAATTCTTAAACAAGATTATTTAGAATCTGTATTTTCAAAAGTTTCTTTTATTAAAGTAACGTTGTTACAAACATTCGATATGTGCACCATTAGTGATTCGCAAAACATCCAATCGATACTCCAAATGTTGCCATGTACGCTGCAGCATATCCACATCAATTCGCTCAATAGCAGCTGTGATTCTTGCTTTTAAATCATCAATGTCTGTCACCCGCGTATTGTACACAAGATCTTTGATCTTTGGTGTCAGAAAAAACTTAATGAGATTCTCTGTAAAATGGGACAACACTGGAATTTCTACACTTCATGGTTGACTTTTAATAACAGCCAAAAATTGTACAGATAATTCTCGGACACCCTGTATATATACATATTTTTTTTTTTTTTTTTAGCTCGTACAACTACCTTTAGAAGTTTTGGTTAAACAATAATATTTAGGAAATCCTTGAGGTAAAACAAACAGAAAAAGTGCTTTGTGCTCTAAACGTTTCAGAAATAACACAAAAGAATGCGTAGAAAATATGGGTACGGAACAAAATATTATAATAAGATTCGAAATTAACTGCAGAATATTTAATGACAGAATACATTTCCGAATTTCTTTGTTAACGGCATAATGTTAACATTTTACTATTTTTTTTCACACACTCATTTCTAGGTTTATAATAGAATTATAGCGTTAATTTTAGTATTTAACACTTTAAAGTTCAATTTAACGTGATATATCAAAGCCATAATCACGTATTAACGAAACAAATGATTCGTTGTACATAAATTGGACTTGAAACAATTTAGCGACAAGGAATTTTATCCACACACACACACACACACACAACTAACCACCTATTCGAATCGAATCTAACAGAGCCGAACCTAACGCTCCCCGCCCCCAAAAATAAACCTATCGACAGAGCGCCTTCTAAACGAAATATATTTAATGCGAATAAATTTATGTCCCATTCTTCAAATTTGTACAAATTCATTCCATTCAAAACGAAATTAAAGAAAAAGAAAAAAAGTTTTAAAATGCGCTTTAATCATTTTGCGATTTCACGAAAAATGGTTTCGAAAAACAGATCAAATTTTTCGAATTCCTTCCCAAATTCCTTTAATAAATGGTCCAAAAACGAAATACAAAATTTTTATTTAATTATATTCTCTAAAGACTTAATTACGTACTAAAATGTGGGGGGACCTTTTTTTGTATTCTGAAATTCAGATATTTTTTTTTTATCTGGGATAAAAGGTCTTTTGGATAAATGGATCGTGGATTAAACAGCAAAAATAACTTCGTGATTTTGGCTTTATTTATTTATTTTTTTTGGTAAATTCACATATTTTAATATGGTAGAATTATATATTAATATATATATATATATATATATATATATATATATATATATATATATATATATATATATATAAGTTAATTTAATGTGAAAGAGGGGACCTACAGTTTTACGGAGGATCCGAAACAATGTGCCTACGTCATCTGAACGGAGATGATAGTCACCCATCCAACTTCTAAACGGGCCCAATGTCGCTTAAATTCACTGTTCTAACGGGTAGCAGTGTTGCGACGTGGCCTCGATTTAGCCCTGTCAAGCTTTACATCGTACGTAACAATGTATGAAGTTTGTAAATAAAAGTTGTTTTTTCGAATGTACATTTTCCGAAATAAATTCGCCAAAATAAGCTTAAACCCCTTTCATAAATAACCAATTAGTAATTTTTGTTGTACTTTTCCTGTTATCCCGGACCCCAGACTTTTTGCCGAAAATATCACAACTTAACCTAACCAATTGTCAAGGGCATACAGTTGACTTAACCGTATTTCTTGTATGTCCATAATGAGACTTTAAAAGATTATTAATAATAACGACAGAAAAACCGGTGCTTTCCTGTTAGGTCAACTGTATTGCCCTTGACAATTGGTTAGGTTAAGTTGTGATATTTTTGGCAAAAAGTCTGGGGTCCGGGATAACAGGAAAGTACCATTGTTTTTAATTATTTATTTCTCCATAAAGAACGGAATTGCCCCTAAAATATATTAATTAATTTTTAATTTTGTTTAAAATTAAAAAATCAAACTCATACACACATTCTTTAAATTTAAATTAAAAAATTTTAATTAAATGTTGGTTCAAATTTAAGATTTACGAATCTTTAATTAAATGAATGAAGTTCGTGAACACGTTTTTCAGTTTATGGAAATATAAAGGAAATCACTCCAACCTTTTCAATAATGTCAACATTGGAACTCTGTTGTTGGTGAGGTACTTATTCCGGATAGAGAGATATGTGTGTGTGTGTGTGTGTGTGTGTGTGTGTGTGTAGTTTGAAAGTCTTCAGTTCCGAGTCCAAGCACTGTGCTCACCCCATTGAAAATTGAAAACGGGTTCTTAGAAAATATGTACAGTATATATAATGTTAAATTTAAAAATACGTGTAATAACTGCATATTATATATATATATATATATATATATATATATATATATTATATATATATATATAATTATATTTATATAATATATATATATTATATATATATTATATATATATATATATATTATATATATATACATATATATATATATATATAATGTTATAATGTTTCAGACCAACAAAGACCCTAGGATCCACTCATGGCTGGTCTACCTAACTGTGTTCGTAATCGTGTATTGTGTATACACATACGAGGAAAAGTGTAGGTGTGGCTGTAAAGACTGTACAGTAATGTAGAAATGTGTGTGCACCCATTATGGGTCTCCCATTTAAAGGTGTTTGTGGGGCAAGTGAAGATCATGAGTTTTTCAATACCTCACAGTACTATGGGGGGCACCGCTCGGCAGAGGAATCTCTTTAAATGGGGTGTGTAAGGACAGAGAGTATCCCCTAACCCAAGACGCTGCCTCCCTATATCCCACAACACTTGTGTTGAGCTGTGGGATCTATCCCCACAAAGCCTTAATTTTACTACCTTAAACTATACCCTTTCTATCAACATGCGCGTCCAATCGATTCTTAAACATGTTTATAGACGTGCTACTAATTACTTCTACCGGCAAACTATTCCAGCTATTTACTATTCTATGCGTAAAAAAGTTTTTCGCAACTGCTGTCTCGAACCTTCTACTTGTCAACTTACACCCGTTATTTCTAGTCCTATTATTTGAGATATTTCGAAAAAGCTATCTCTATCTACGTTATCAAACCCATTCATAATTTTGAAAACCTGGATTAGATCACCCCTTAACCTCCTAGTCTCGAGTGTAGTCAATTTTAACTCTTTAAGCCTATCCTCGTACGACTTTGACCTAAGAGACGGAATCATCTTAGTTGCTCGTCTTTGAACTATTTCGATTTTGTCTATATCTTTGCGCATATGCGGATTCCAAAATTGGACCGCGTACTCCAAATGGGGTCTAACTAATGATTTATAAAGAGGAACTATAATATCGCGCGATTTGTACTCAAAATTTCGAGCTATAAAACCTAACACTTTGTTCGCCTTATTGACCGCCGCTGTACTTTGTTTCGCTACTTTTAAATCACCAGTGACTATAACTCCTAAATCTTTTTCCTGCTCTACGCTTGTTAAATCTTTCCCTGACATACTATACGCAAAATTACCGTTACGCGAACCTATATGCATAATTTTGCACTTATCCACGTTAAATCTCATTTGCCATGTGACTGACCAATCAACGATTTTATTCAGATCTTCCTGAATTTTACCTCTATCTTCGTCATTAATCGCCCTACTAAATATATATATATATATACATATATATATACACATATATATATACACATATATATATACACAGAGTGTTTGAAAACTTTCTGTACAAATTGTAATGGGGGATAGGCAACACCAAGACAAACCCTTTTCGTCTATAAGTGTATGTCCGCTGACGTCACCATTCGGCGCGAGAGGGCGCCGCTGCAATTGGCTAAAAGGTGAAGTGGGCTAGACTCGCGCTTGCCGCGGGCATTCTTAAATCGGACATGTTAAATCGGGCGATCTCGGTGGCCAGGCTACGGGCCCACCCCGGCCTATCCATCGGTCCCCAAAAGTGGCGTTCAGATAATCCCGCACATCGTTGCTGGAGTGTGCTGGGGCCCCGTCGTGTTGAAACCACATTCGTCTACGAATAGCCACGGGAACATCTTCCAGCAGTTCCGGCAACGTTTCTTCAAGAAATATCCGATAAACCCGCCCGTCGAGTCGGGCAGGCAGCAGGTACGGCCCAATCAACTTACCATGGACGATACCCGCCCAAACATTGACGGCGAACCGTTCTTGATGAGCATGCACCCGTGTAGCATTTGCGTGCGCCCACACGTGAGAATTGTGCATGTTAAACACACCCTCACGTGTGAAACAGGCCTCATCTGAGAACAGCACATAAGCCGGAAAAATTAGGCTGCACCGCTGTCTGCTGCAGAAACCAGCGTGCGAATTCCACACGAAGAGGGTAATCCCGAGGTTGTAATGCCTGGACTCTCTGACGATGAAACGGATGTAACTGCTGCTCGTGCAACACTCTCCAGACCAGGTCGTGGTTCACACCGAGGATACGTGCAACACCTCGCGTGCTTGCGCTTGGATTGTCCTAAAATCGCCGTAGGATTTCTTCTTCCATGTCAGGAGTGCGCACGTTTCTCTCCCGACCAGTGTCATGCATGTTTGCATGGAATGTTCCAGTTTCTCGCAGTCGCCGATGCAAATGCGCAAACGTTTGGTGGTTTGGCACACGTCTGTTTGGGAAGCGCTGTCGGTACAACCTCACAGCAGCTCTTCCGTTTCCAATGGCAGCCCCATACACCATATGCATGTCAGCCATCTCAGCAGTCGTGAAGCGCTCCATGTTACGCGCACTACGTCCGATTTAAGAATGCCCGCGGCAAGCGCGAGTCTAGCCCACTTCACCTTTTAGCCAATTGCAGCGGCGCCCTCTCGCGCCGAATGGTGACGTCAGCGGACATACATTTATAGACGAAAAGGGTTTGTCTTGGTGTTGCCTATCCCCCATTACAATTTGTACAGAAAGTTTTCAAACACCCTATATATATATATATATATTTATTGTTACATTAAGTCACTTCAAGTAACAATGAGGTTCTCTTGAATTTCTATGGTTGAGAATCCTTGTTCTTTCTTTGTTGTTGTTCCCTCAGCGACCAATTGTTACATGAAAAAACAATAAAGATAAAAAATGATATAAGGAGAAAGAGTCCATATGTTACCTCCATTGTATCTACATTGATTCGAAATCAATTTATAGATCGAATCACTATTAATAATTTACGAATGAGGCTATGTGCGGTATGTTTAAGTGTATAGACTTTCTCATATAATAATAAAGTATCATATACTGTGTGTGTGTGTGTGTGTGTGTGTGTGTGTATTGGATTACATAATAGTATAATTATTATAAATTATTATATATGTATTACTACTATAATTCACCAAAAATGTCTGTGTCTGTCTGTCTGCAGAAAAAACTTTTACGTTTCTAAACCGATTTCGACCAAACTTCGTATGGTGGATGGGGGTGATGAGTAATGAACGAAAATATATGTGTGACCAGTCTCCCCCCACCCCAGCAATTACTGGGCCCGAAGGCCCCAGCACCGCGATAAAACTATAGAAAAGAACGCAGCCATGAAAATCTTGAGCTTCACATTGTCAAGACTTGTGAAGCTTAAGATTTTCATGACTGTAGTTTTATTTACTAAATAATTGAATCCCCAGTAATTGGCAATTACTGCAGGTTCAATTATTTGGTCAATAAAACTATAGAAAAGAACGCAGTCATGAAAATCTTAAGCTTCACATTGCCGCCCGTAATAATAAAAAAAACTACAAAATAAAACTTGGTGCTAGTCTGTGCTCCAGCCCCCACCCCCCAATTATTGGGCCCGAAGGCCCCAGCATCGCAGGTCTAGCTAAATGGGCCCGTAGGGCCCTATTTAGCTAGTAATAATAATAATAATAATAATAAAAGACAAGATATTTACAGTTCTTATTTATAATAATGAAGAATATTTCTGCATTTTTCTATGTTATAGACGCATGTCATAGAAATTCTATAGACGCCACCACGTGACATTTACTTACATTGATGATCATTCTTTTCGATACATGATGTCGGAATAACGAAAACAAATTAATAACGATTGCGTTTTGAGGAAATTGTTTAACCAACTCCTTAACATCTCAGGTCTTATGATGGGGCGGACCTACTGCTTTAAGTGGGGTCTGAACTACCGGTTTATTTATGCAGGACTGAGGGGCCAAGGGCAAATGCCCGCAAAAGCGCCCCTTCCATAGAAGAGCCAAAATCAAGGTCCGGGGTTTTCGAGATGCCTAGACACACTGCGCTTGAAAAATGGGAAGTCATAGACAGGAGGAAAGATGGATTGAAGAAGATTGTTCCAAAGTCCACTGCTTGAGTAGATGAAAGATTGCAAATACCGATCAAACCTTGCGTTAGATAGTTGGACCGAAAAGGAATGAGAAAGTGTAAAAAGTCTGGTACTGCGTGCTCTCCTTAAAGGAGGGGGCATGCAGTTAGAGTTCAGAAGAGCAATGTCTGTTGTGATAGCGACAGTAGAGAGAGAGTGAGGCAACACTGCGACGAAGAGAAAGAGATTAAAGACAATCAGTAAGAGGCGGAGAATTGATGAGACGAAAAGCCTTTGATTCCACCCGGTCAAGTACGGCTGTGTGGGTTGAACCACCCAACACATGAGAAGGATACTCCATACAGGGCGAACAACACCCTTGTACAGAGACAGCAACTGAGTGAGGGTGAAAAAACCGCGGAGGCGGTACAGCACACCTAACCTCTTGGAAGCTATTTTAGAAAGAGTGTATATGTGATCTTTCCAGGAAAGATCACGAAAAAAGAAAACACCAAGAATGTTAAGGGAAGAAGAAGAAGAAGGAGTAAGTTGTGCGTTGTTAAAGGTAAGGGGATAGTCGTGTGGAAGATTGTGACGAGTAGACAGATGGAGGAACCGAGTTTTTGAGGCACTGAAGGCCACAAGGCTTTCTCTGCCCCAATCAGATATAGCAGAAAGATCAGAGGTCAGGTGTCCCATCGCCGTCCCACGCGAATCATGAAGCACTGCTGTGAGGGACGCTTTGGGAAGCGGGTGGAGAAGTGAAGAATCATCAGCATAGGAGTGAAGAGGACAGGGAGTGCAAATTAAAAGATCATTAATAAATAAAAGGAAAAGAGTGGGTGACAGGACAAAACCCTGAGGAACACACCTGTTAATAGCTTCAGGAGAAGACCATTATCTGGATGCAAAGGATGGTCCCCCATCCAACTACATCCCAGATTGAATGTCGCTTAACTTAGCTGAAACGGTGTTGCAACAATGGCCACGACGACGTATCCTAAATGGCAACGTAGCAACGTCGGAACACTAATTCCCATTAGATTTGCGAAGTTAAATGACTTTGGGTATGTTCAGTAGTTGGGTGGGGAACCGTCCTGTGCGTTCAGATTTAGCGATGGTTCGGATCCCACGTAAAGCTGTTACATAACCGTTTCCGCTACGAAGGACGTTAAACGTTATTATTAGTATTTTGGAGAATAGGGTAAACTGTATGGGGAAAAAATTGAAACCTTCAAAATTCAGCAACAATTCAAAATTTGTCGAGATATCTAACCAATAAATAATAATAATAATAATAATATATTACTTTTCCAACCAATTATGAACTGTTGCTAAGTAATTTAGATTTCAGTATATTATCACTGACTACTTTTTCGAAGAACTTTTTACTACAACCGTACAACAAACACTTTTCAAAAAGTGTTCAGAAAATACTGCGTTTGAACACGATGTTAAATCCAACGTGAAGAGGCGGTGCTAAAATAAACCGGTGGTGTGGTGTTACTGTAATATGTGTTAAATGTATGGGAGGTGAAACTAAAAAATGCTAAAGAGCGAAGTAGATATAAAGAATGAAAATGAGGGATAACTATTGTATGTATAACGAACACTGACATGATTGTGCTGACATGTGAAGTATACAAAAAAATGAGGCGGGTCCAGTAATTGTATAGTTACAGGTTTTGTTAAAGTGTACGATGACCACAAAATTCTTGTGCGCAGCATAATACACTGGGAAAAAGGGAGAATGTCAGAGGAGATGTGTGTGTGTTTGTAAGCAAAACTGATAACAGATTACAGATCAATTATAATCCGAAAAAAATGAAAAACAAGCAAAATATGGGTCCAAAACTAAAGAAATTTATGAGGGTATATCATTCGAAGGTTTCAGAGGTTTCATCAAAAGCATGGAGAGGTTTCAGTGGTTTCACCAAAAGCATATTAATTACAGAAATAGAAGTTATGCTTACGTTATTTATTTTGCTTCATCCAAATGTGAAAAACGTTAAAATGAGTAATTTGGCCGAATTTGAAATACGATAATGTGAAAATTAGTCTCTCTCTCTCTCTCTCTCTCTCTCTCTCTCTCTCTCTCTCTCTCTCTCTCTCTCTCTCTCTCTCTCTCTCTCTCTCTCTCTCTCTATATATATATTATTTGCTGTTGATGAATTTTACAATTAAACAGTGGAACATAGTAAATGATGCACACCCACAGGAATAGTTTTTTATTTTTCCCGGTGGCTGTACATCATAAATATTCTTAATGAAAAGAGGACCAATTACTGAGGAAAAATTTCTTTGAAAGGTACCATTATATTTGTGGTTATTTAACCAAAACATTTACATTAAATATTGAACTGAAGACTGGGTCATAGTTTAAATCCAACACTCAAATTGGATGGGAGTAGTTGTTACCTTTATCCCTGTTTTGGTGCCAAAAATGTGATTCAAAAGTGCCCTTTTGCTTCCGGCGTAGAAATAATTTTGTTTTTTAAGTTTTTACTCGAGTGAGTGTCTCGCTGTTAGAAGAAGCAGACTCGTACTAAGGTCGGTTAACGCCTTCTGCGTTTGTGGAAATGCAATAAGTAAAAATCAGTGTCTCACCGTGAGCTCAAACCCGTACGAATATCACTCGAGGCGAACCTTAATTATATTTATTCTGTAACAGCATGAATCCAACAGCTATTATTATACTGTCGTACACAGCCGGGGTGCTAATATAATAATGGCATATATATATATATATATATATATATATATATATATATATATATATATATTATATATATTAGTGGTGGACCGGATGTCAGTTTTTCAACATCTGCGGATGCTGATTTTTTATTTCAATATATGCGGCTGCGGATATTTAGTTAATCTATCAATATAATATAGAATTATGAATATATGACAATTTTTGAAATTTCGTGATATTACTATTATGGCAGGCAATGCATAAGAATTCAAATTAATATTAATATTTTCATTATGATAAAAATAACTTTCTCAACAGTTTCAGCCACAGAAAATTCAATGAAACAAGTTTCATTCAATTTTCTGTGTTACCAGCTATTTATATTTTGAGGTTTATATATTTGTTTGTTCATTAAGAATTAATACTTTACATGAAATGTGCATGACTGGGCCTTATAAACTACTTTATACGCTAATTTAATTGTAAATTGCATAATTTATTAGGGGTAATATCCGCATAACATCCTCAGTCAAAAATGACGCGGATATCCGGTTCACCACTAATATATATATATATATATACTGTGCTGACTAGATAAGGATATTATGTTATATTCTTTAATTTTTATGTAACCTAATATTAATCAAATACTAACAGTTATCCTACACTTTAAATAGTAATTGCTTTTATACAAGAATCTGTGTATTTATATAGCTATACTGTAGTTATATAAGCTAGAAATAGTAGAATATACCTCTTTATATGATTGTAGAAGTGCCTCAGCAATAACTAAACCAATTCCTCTTGCAATCTTGCTTCAACACTAAATGTAATGCAAGAATGAAAAATGCATCATTGTTTCAATAAATGTTTTCACCTTTTGAGCTCAGTGAATGTAGGACGTATTGATCCACATTCAGGTGCGAATAAGACATGATAAAACACAAGAGTTATATTCAATTACGAGCCAAGATAAGGTCAAATTCGGTAACTGAGCACCTGCCGCTTCTCAAACACTCTCCCTCAAAAGACGCAGACTCGCGCGTTAATTGCGGAACCGAGAACCTGCTGCTAGACCATGGAAATGAAACATCTTTTGATGGCATCATCATCGTCCTCAGGGATTTTGAAACCACTGGGTAATGAAACCAACAAGTTCCTTATAACATCATTTCGCTTCGAACATCCACTCAAACAGGGAGAGCTCCCCTCGTGCCGAGTTCCTTTAAAGTCCTCACCCGTTCTCTTCCCTCGTGTTGGCAAAGTTAATTTTCTTAATTTTATTTGAAATTTTTAGAAGTTGGAAAAATTTTTTAGCAATCCATAAATTTTTGAGAAATTTGTTTAATTTATTTAATTAACTAAAATAATCTCGATCGTTACAGTAAAATTAACTAAAATAATCTTAATCGTTACAGTGTTGTAACAATGTTTAACATTAATAATTTTACTTACAATTTTTAAATAAAACTATAAAATTGAAAGTTAGGAATTGACTCCTCTATAATCTTCACTCATACAGTCAAACAAAACTGTTATTATAATAATAATAATAATTTATCATAATTGATCAGATACTGAAAATTCAACTGGAATCGTTTCGTTAATGAAAACGCAAGTAAATTCCGTGAGAAAAATAAGAGCTTTTGCACAAAACAGCCGTACAGCCATGCAAGCACGAGGCATATGATGAATAAAAACCACGAAGGTTTTATTCATCATAAATATTTTTCACGTGATACTTTCGTGAAATAGTTTTCCTATATATATATATATATATATATATAATATATATATTATATATTATATTATATATATATAAAAAATGTGGAGTGACAAGCTTGACCTTCGTCAGAATAGACTGAACAATTCTGTCGGAAGCAAAACCAAGGTTATATATGTATAATATCAGGCATGAACATGAAATATTTTGGTATTATTATAGTATTACACCCGTCTAACGTCCAGCAATTATTATATGTTCATTAAGTACATTTTTTTTAATTCTAAGACACTTTTCTCCTATAGCGTTTCCATCACAAATGCTTCGTTTTCGAGATATAAAAAAATTTTTTGTGTGTATCTAGTGTGTGTTCGTACGTTCGTTTGGTGTGCGTGCGCGGCTGACCATTACATGTCTGCCCAATCACTGCGCTCCATCCATTTCGAATTTGAATTACTTTGCTACCAAATGGCTTCGTGTGACGCGTGCTCGTTCGATTATTACCGCTGTATTGTCGCTTTCTACGAAAATTTAGAAAAAAAGTGTTGTTTCTGCGTGCTCACGGTGTTCTACCGTCGGTAGGTTAGGTTAGGACAGGTTACGTTAGGATATGTTAGATTTAGTTACGATAGGTTAGGTTAGGTTTAGTTAGGAGAGGTTAGGTTTAGTTAGGAGAGGTTAGGTCAATTTTGAAGGTGAAATTTATGTTTTTCCTATGGTTTTTGGTGTGTTTTGAACGAATCTGACCTTCAAAACCGTCGGAAATGACTCGTTTTCTGCGATTTCCCCCATCCGAGAACTCCCGGTTCCCACCAGGGTCCCCCCCCAGATTGCCGGCTGGTGGGAGGGGGGTTATCTCAAAAAAAGAGTCATTTCCGACGGTTTTGAAGGTCAGATTCGTTCAAAACACATCAAAAACCATAGGAAAAACATAAATTTCACCTCCAAAGGGAGACGGGTGTAATACTATAAATTTACCAATATTTTGCATAATGCCCTACCAGGATTCGAACCCAGCATTCAACACCCAACTTTCGCGTCCAGATATTTTTCGTACTAACCAGCGATTTGAGTGAAAAGCTGCCATTGCACCGAATGCAGGAGGGTTAGTACGAAAAACACCTCTGGACACGAAAACGTGCGTTTCCTCGGCTGTTAAACTATCTACCAAGTTATACTAAGTTTTACCTTGTCGTAGCGTGATGGTAGCCCCTCGCCTTCTACTCAAAAGGTGTAGGGTTTGAATCCTGTATTTTTCTTACTAAGTAAAAACGTGTAAAATCAGAAAAAACGATGGCAGAAATTTCTAGTTTAAAATTACATATTTTTTCCCCCAAAAAATATTATTCTTAGTCAGTAACAGTTAAAAATAACAGCTAAAATATCAGTTAAAGTAAGTTAAAATAATAGCTAAAATAACAGTAAAAAATAACATTTCAATTCATTGCAAAGCTTTTTTTTTTTTAGCATATACAATATATACAGTATATATTTACATATTTTAACAAAACCGAATATTCGGTGTGAAAATAGCTATTATACACGTCGTGGCAAGACAGAGTTTATAAAACTAAGACAACAATCAAAACATCTCCTGTCTATTACCCTTTAATTAACTGCTGGTTGACTCATAAGCACGGACGTGGGTACGTTTGCACGTTCAACTATTTACGTTGATGAACGCTTTAAGGCTGTTAAAATTTGCGATAAGTTTTGAGTGAACGCCATAGTTTCTGATCCTTGCAATAATTTGTAGTGACTTTAATCCTCATAAGATTTGTGACAGCTGCTTAATAATGTCTACATTTAATATCTGCAACTGATTTAGTTTAATATTTTTCATGGATAAAATTCATGTGATTGTTACAGATAATGCTCCAAAAATGGGGGGATCAGGGACTGAAGTAAGTAAAGTAATGTTGGGCTTGTTTAACCTCCTTCACAACATCTAAGGTCATATGACGGAAGGAACCTACAGTTTTATGTGGGATCTAAACCACGGGCTGCTGCAAACCTGAATGCAGAGGATAGTCTTCCATCAAACTACTCTCCAGGACCAATGTCGCTTAACCTTAATGACTGATGGGAAGCGGTGTTACGACACTGGCCATGACGTAGCTAACTGGGCTAGGCTAGCCTTCTTTTCAAGTAACACCTAGGGTCGCCCACGCAAAAAATCTAATTCAATGTGGGGAACTGGGTAAATTGAGAGGACACAGATGCATCAATCGATCATGAAGCTGGTAACAAGAGTCCACTTTTGAGCATCACAGATTGCTACGACGATGTAGTAGTTTTAACACAACTGAACTCGATAGACGAGAGAAAACAAGTTGATATTGAAAGAGAAAATTTATCAGCAACTTTTATAAAGAAAAACCCTTAAGCTAAAACGAAGCTGGAATCTTCCCATATCCAGGAAATAGATTACGATATAAACTTGCCACTACTGAAGACCTGAAGGCCCTCTTGCATGGTGGAGAAACCAAAGCTGTGCGCGCTACTCATGAAAACTAGCGCCGCTAGCGCTAGCGAGGCAAAATAATAGCGGCGCTAGCGCTAACGTTAGTCATTTCAAAATTTAGCGACGCTAGCGCTAGTTTTCAATATTAGCTATAACAAATAAAAAATACCTATTATGTTAGTTACACTTCTATGCAGTAATATTGTCAAGAAGAATGTTTAAATGAAACAGTTATACTATAGAACCAAAGCTTATTTATTTATTTAAATCCAGTGTAACAAAACTTTTTATTTATTTAAATCCAGTATATTTATTTAAATCTAGCTATAACAGCATACATGCTCATACATGTTTGAAACGTTCAAACTCGTATGGAATAGAAGGACTTTAAATTGATTTTTGAAATAAATTTTAGCGCTAGCGCATAGCGTTAATTTTTATTTCAAAAACTAGCGGCGCTGGTAAATGCGCTAGTAGTTTGAAAATATAGCGACGCTAGTGGTGGGGCTATTAAAAAACTAGCGGCGCTTTTTAGCGCCGCTAGTCACAGCTCTGGGAGAAACACAAAGGACAACAACTTTATTATTTTGAGAAAGCTAGCAAAACGATATCTTTCCGCTCGACCCTCGTCAGTTGAGAGTGAGCGTTTATTTAGCACAAGGGGGAATGCATGCGACCTTCGCAGAAACAGATTATCACCCGATAATGGTGAAAAGATTATGTTCATTCATTATAACATAAAAGCATTTAATATGGATATTAGTAATAAAAACCTAAAAATTCTGTGATACATTGTAGGTGTGTTTCAATTCAAACGATACAATAATCCCCCGATTGCTTAGAAATACACATTATACTAAAATAATGATTAACTAGCACATCATCTACCAACCAATGAAGCAAAGTATTTTTATTTTGGTATTATGTAAGGTTTTAATTAAAATTTCACACGTTTAGAAATTGAAGTAAAATTCAAGCCTTAGAAATGATCTGGAAATATGTAATCAAAGTATCTCTATTTTGGTATTATAAAAAGGTTTTAATGCGATTAAACCGTTATAATTTAGTTCAAATTCAACCCTTCCAAATGATTTAGAGATGTACAAAATGTTAAAATTTTAGGTCTATATACTAATTTAACACTGTAAGTAACCTCAATTAAGGTTGCGAATCTATCTCAGCAAAATCTGTTATAATAATAAAATTGAATTAAGCCAATATTTGGCACTGAATATTTAGCAAAAATGCCGAATACCGAATGGTGGTCGGTAAAGTCACCGAAAACCGAGCAGTTGCCGAATATTTTGTGAATCCCTAATATATATATACACCCGGTTTTCGTAAGAGTTATATTCCTGACTCATTACGAATAGCGAAATTGCGAATAACGAATCATTTTTTCCCATATAAATACATGTTTTATGGAGGGATGCGTTCCGGTGGCCATTTTTCAGAAGGTAAGATGTTTGGATACGTCCCCATATGATACATAAAAGCAACAATAAAACACAAATACAGACCTGTATTAGCATAGTAAGTTATGAATAGTATCAATAAAAGAATAAACATACCTGTACTTACTTTTATTTCCTCAAACCACCCCCGACTCGCACTGAAAGTTTCACCACGACTGCTCTCACCTTCACCAACAACTTCCTTCCTCACATCTCGCCACAAAGACCGTGCCTGCGATACAGGCATGCTGCGCTGCGTTTGGTAGCAGGTGGAATTGTGAATTATTTTTTCCTTTATCTGGCATTGCGAATAACGGAACTGGGTTTGCGAATAGCGGAATTTAGTGTCAAAAAATATATTACGTATAAGCGAAGCTATGAATAACCGGGTATATCTGTGTGTGTGTGTGTGTGTGTGTGTGTGTAATTCAGAGGCGTGTTTATAGGGTAGGCAGGGTAGGCTTTGCCTGACCATTAATTTTGTAAAACTTTAGAAGCATAAATATATCAATATAAATTAGCGCAATTAAACAAAATTTGTTGATTGCGCCCTCTTAATCCAATATCATATTCCTTTTTTTCATATTAACTATTACAGCCTAAAACGCCCTGCCTACCTTGAATGTATAATATAAATTCAACTAGTGTGGCGGATTTGATATATGTCATTTTTAACACGGAGTAAATGTACATATAGTCAGCGCGCGGACTTTCCTACTAAACGATACATTTTGCACGCTTACGCTCATTATCAAGCCATCCTGTATGAAGAAATATGAGAAACTACGATTTGAGGATGGGGTTAAAGGAAGAACATTGATAGGCGAATGGTGTATGACGTCACAAGGGGATTAGGGGGGGGGGGAGGTTGCGCGAATATACAAATACAATATACAAGGGTAAGTACCCTTATATACATATATAGTTATAATTATATACCTTTATTGAAATTATATATATATATAATATTCTGCCTACCCAATGCACCATTACACCAGTCCAAGAACCGCTTCTGATATATATATATATATATATATATATATATATATATATATATATATATATATACAAAGTACAGAACTAGTTTAAGTGTTATTTTGTGTGATTCGTGCATTTCGATCAAATCGTTAGTGTCACACTACTTTCACCTGAAAGCTACAATCGATAATGCAGATGACTATCTGTCAGAAAACCGTGTTTGGGACCTATTTCTCATGGAACCATTCATTCATTCGCAGGAAATATTCATCTCGTGAGTAACTTAAAAAATTTTAAATGAACTAAAAGCCTTCAGAGAAGTATATTTTATGTATGTTATCAATAACGACATGAGGAGTTAATTATTTACGAAGGGGTTTCATCACGAAATTGAATCTGCGAATTTGTTACTTCATTGATTGTCGGTCGATGAACAACGTCAAAAGGAGCACACGCACACATGTATACGTGCGCAAGCCGAAACAAATTTTAAGGTATAATTTGTGTCTAAGAAAGCCTTTTTTCATATGTAAAGTCAATTAACAAAGCAATTTTGAAATGCCATGTGAAGGCTGATATAAAGTAATTATATATAGTCTATCTATCTATATATATATATATATATATATATATATATATATATATATATATATATATATATGTCAGTGATGTAGCCCAAGTGGGTTGGGGTATACGTGAGCTCAATCTGACATAACATCTGAAGTATAAAATTCTGCGTTAAATTCATTTTTAAATTTGATATACCAAATACTAGAATGACATTTTATGAATCGTTTGAATACATTTTTCTTAATAATCGATGTTAATGTTCTGTAATGTTGATGGTCTATGATGTTAATGGCCTGTACAATCCCATTAACATGAAGGAGATAAGCGAAACTTTGCGAATGTCTCTGAAAAACTGCTCAAAGTTGGTCTGCCAAAAATCCTGAAAGCCTGGAAAAGAAACCACAACTTTTGCCAAACCTCTATAAACTCTACAAGAACTTTTGTTCAAGAACTGACGGTTGACCTATAGCGGCTACTCATCTGAAGTTATTCTTTTGGAGTTGAATGAAATGATGTCTTATTATAACTTTGTTTAATATCAAAGTTAGTATTATTCCTTTGTCGATTTAAGTCACAGAACAATGTCTAATATTCTACAATGCTATGTCAGACACATTTAGACTTTAAATTCTTCAAATGATGAAGTGTCAAATTTTCAGTAATTCGATTAAAAGGTAAATAATGTTAACGATTAACATGTGGAGGAAGTGTGTATGAAGAAAAGTTTAGTATAATTAAAAGTAATAAAAATTTTAGGTATTATTAAAAAGATATAATGTAAATATAATTATGAAGTGTGACGCAGAGGGATTCATGATGAATTCTCAAATTTGGTTCGTATTTCATTTCAAATAGAAACAAAAGTTAATTTGGGGAAAAATGAAATCTTACCAACAGAAAAATTGTAAAATTTGCATTAAATCACAGAATATAAGTGTTTGCCTCCAAAAAGGGGTAAAATTGTTATATTATCATTCAAGGTCAAAATAGTGGACAAACCATTCGGCTAAAACAACCTGGTGCATTAAAAATTCGCTGAAAGGTTAATTACATTTAATGTTGGCTGAAATCAGCTACGCGAATACGTTGTACGTCAGCTCCGAAACGAAAAATTGCAGAAATTTATTAGGCTGGAGAGAATAAGTCGTAAATGGAAACCAAACTCGGAGGAGATTGAAGACACCAATTGACCAGGGAGGTACTCCGGTGGGTGGAGAACGTTACAGTGTAGGCATGAGACAGGGAATGCTGTAACTCTCGTTTCTCCGGTCAGTGTCCTCCTCAGCTGATATTTTTTCCCCGTGTCTCATCTACCCTGTGAAGAGTCCAGCATCTTCTCAAACAGAAACACACACTTCTCTCTTTATTCCTTTTCACACATACATGCATCTTATACGCTACACACTCTTCAAAATTTAAAAAAAAAAGCCATCGTTTTTAAGAGACTCAGAGTCTTGATTTCAACTCTATTCTTGTGCTTCTATGGCAGTGATACTCATTGCGCGGCTCGCGAGCCAAATGCGGCTCGTGATGGCCTAAGTGGCGGTTGGTTCTCGATGCATGGAATGAGAGAGAGAGAAAGAGAGAGAAAGAGAGACTGTTCTCATAAGTATTGTCGTGATTTATAAAAAACCATTATTTCTTCTCTTCGATTTCTTTTCACCATTCTCCTTTTCTTATTATCACTCGTTTTCTCTGTCTTTATACGGGCAGACGAGTAGACGTGGCCGCCATTAAACTTTCGAACAAAGCAAAGGGACCGGGGATAATTACACACTATTATTCACCGACTTTTTATTTATACCAAAACAATTTAGACAAACGGGTAATGCAAGGGCGGAATTAGCGTTAACATTTAACCGCGGAGACACAATTAATTATTTATTTTAAATAAACAATAACATACTAATACGAAAAACACCTAATCGGGGCAAACCCGCCCCAAGACTGAATTACCAAAATAGGGCATTTTACTCAGCCTTCCGGTTCGGCACATCTCGGATGTTGCCAATTTGTATTTTTTATATTTTTAATTTCAAATAAAACTATCAATTTCTCATTCACATACAAACCGTAATTAAATTTCTTATTAAACATTATTTTCTTCTTTATTAAACAAAACATTAAATTCTTATACACAAACCATTAATTTCTTGTTGAACATTATCTTCTTTAAAAAAACCAATACACTACAGTATTTTGTCTTATTACTTTTTGTTATCTAGATTCTAGAGGTTAGATATTATTGGCGATATGGATCAAGATACAGATCGAGAGAAAGTGGAAATTGCTTTGTCAGAGGGAAGCATGTCATTGCCAAGTCAGGGAATCATGGTGTCGCTCATGGAATAACTGACATGCATCCCTCTGGCTTCTACCATCAACATGTAATAAAACAATTTCCACCTTCTCTCGATCTGTTTCGTCATCCATATCTTCAGTTATGTGAAATCTAAATAAGGAAATATTATTCACATAAAATACCCATGAGAACGGACTTTCAGTACACCCTGTGTGTGTGTGTGTGTGTGTGTGTGTCTGTGTGTGTGTGTGTGTGTGTAGGGGCCTATCTATATACATGATTTCAAATAATAATTTATAGACAGAAAGTAATGACATTTGTATGATTTCAACATCTGGAAAATATATATATATATATATATATATATATATATATAATAATAATATAAAGACAAAAGATACTACTCTCAACATTTATCGGCCAAACGTTTCAGTCCACTCAGGGGCCATCTTCAGTGACTACATGAAAGCATCTAAAGACAATCAAAAGTATAACTAAAGTAAATACAAATGTCGGAAAATTCACTATACAAAACAAAACCTAATACAATAAGCAAATAGTTAAAAAGCTTAAAAAAAACCTGGAATAGTAAGAAAATAAAACAAAAGTAAAACCCATTAAAAATAAAACAAAAAATTTAAATTAAAAAATTAAAAAAGGACAAACCTGAATGGTAAGAGTTGCAAATAACAACTGGAGAGAAAAGAGGAAAGGAGAAAGAACCTAAGTTACTGCGTTGTACTGAAAGGTGTTAGTTGGTTGATTAGGAAGCAAGTAATTTTATCGAGGAAAGGCTATCGTTTAGTTCAGGATTTAACTTCTTGATAAAAAGTGATTGTAAAATTTTGAGATCAAAAGAATTAAAAGCAGACGACAGAATCGTAAGAGTCCTGGGGGCACGGGTGGTCATGGGTCTCTGAATGATGCCGGATAGCAGAGGATTGGAGTGGAAAGAGGGCGAGAAGTTCGATAAGAAAAACCCAAATGCTTTGAAATCCTAAGTTTTAACTGCAGGGCAGTCTGGCCTACATAGCGACTTTGTTATTTATCTATATACATGTGCGACCTGCCAAAGGATCTCAAAAGCATGGGGAGGTGATCTTTATGGCGAAAAAAAGATTGCAAAGAATTAGAATTGATAATTATGAGGTCGCATTGAGGGAAGTGTCTGTCCAAAATAGAGTGGACATCTTTATTAAGTTGAAAAGTTAGTTGGTCTAAAAATGGAAGCTTAAGATAAACTTTCGGTTTCGAAACCGAAGACTGAATTATTTTGGGCGAATATAAGTTATTTAAAAAATTTGAAATTAAAATCTCAATAGTCGAAGTGCAATAAAATTATTATAGTTAAAAAATCTCTTAAGATACTGCATTTCTAAATTAAATGAAGACTAACTTGAACAGAGGTGATAAGCTCTAAAAATACGACTTTTAATACTAGCCAGCTTAAAACTAAGTGGGATATTGCTAAAAAAATGAGTACCGAGTTGGGTGGTGGTTGGTTTTCTGTAACCTGAGTTGAGAAGCCTGTACTATGTTTATTTACGGGAACATCAAGAAACGAAATTCTATTTAAACGTTATGTAGACGATTGTTTTGTTATTTTTAAGCATAAAGATCATGCCCCTTTATTTTTAAATTACATTAATACTGAGCATCCTAATATTAAATTCTCTGTGGAAGTAGAACAATACAATAGAATTTCGTTTCTTGATGTTACCATAAATAAACATAGTACAGGCTTCTCAACTCAGTATATGTTTATTTATGGTAACATCAAGAAACGAAATTCTATTGTATTGTTCTACTTCCACAGAGAATTTAATATTAGGATGCTCAGTATTAATGTAATTTAAAAATAAAGGGGCATGATCTTTATGCTTAAAAATAACAAAACAATCGTCTACATAACGTTTAAATAGAATTTCGTTTCTTGATGTTCCCGTAAATAAACATAGTACAGGCTTCTCAACTCAGGTTACAGAAAACCAACCACCACCCAACTCGGTACTCATTTTTTTTAGCAATATCCCACTTAGTTTTAAGCTGGCTAGTATTAAAAGTCGTATTTTTAGAGCTTATCACCTCTGTTCAAGTTAGTCTTCATTTAATTTAGAAATGCAGTATCTTAAGAGATTTTTTAACTATAATTTGTATTGCACTTCGACTATTGAGATTTTAATTTCAAAATTTTTAAATAACTTATATTCGCCCAAAATAATTCAGTCTTCGGTTCTGAAACAGAAGGTTTATCTTAAGCTTCCATTTTTAGACCAACTAACTTTTCAACTTAATAAAGATGTCCACTCTATTTTGGACAGACTTCCCTCAATGCGACTTCATAATTATCAATTCCAATCCTAATTCTTTGCAATCTTTTTTTCGCCATAAAGATTACCTCCCCGTGCTTTTGAGATCCTTTGTTATTTATCTATATACATGTGCGACCTGCCAAAGTCGCTATGTAGGCCAGACTGCCCTGCAGTTAAAACTTAGAATTTCAAAGCATTTGGGTTTTTCTTACCGAACTTCTCGCCCTCTTTCCACTCCTGAATCCTCTGCTATCCGGCATCATTCAGAGACCCATGACCACCCGTGCCTCCAGGACTCTTTTACGATTCTGTCGTCTGCTTTTAATTCTTTTGATCTCAAAATTTTAGAATCACTTTATCAAGAAGTTAAATCCTGAACTAAACGATAGCCTTTCCTCGATAAAATTACTTGCTTCCTAATCAACCAACTAACACCTTTTCAGTACAACGCAGTAACTTAGGTTCTTTCTCCTTTCCTCTTTTCTCTCCAGTTGTTATTTGCAACTCTTACCATTCAGGTTCGTCCTTTTTTTATTTTTTTTTTGTTTTAAATTTAAAAAAAAAATTATTTTTGTTTTATTTTTAATGGGTTTTACTTCTATGGTTTTATTATCTTACTATTCCAGATTTTTTTAAAGCTATTTTTAACTATTTGCTTATTGCATTAGGTTTTATTTTGTATAGTGAATTTTCCGACATTTGTATTTACTTTAGTTATACTTTTGATTGTCTTTAGATGCTTTCATGCAGTCATTGAAGATGGCCCCTGAGTGGACCGAAACGATTGGCCGATAAATGTTGAGAGTCGTATCTCTTGTCGTTATATTCCTATTGATGATAAGGTTCCCGAAGAACACTTCTATCGTAACTATATATATATATATATATATATATATATATATATATATATATATATATACACTACCGGTCAAAAGTTTAAGTACACCTACTAATTTCCAATGTTTTGCTGCTTAGCTCATGACAAACTTCAAATGTAAACTTAACAGGTACTAGAGATGAATTTGCTTACCTGGCTTTCATATTGTATGCTTCAGTGCATCTGTCCTACGCAGTGTGTTGTAACAGAGAAGCTTCTTCAAAATGTGTTAATTGACGTCTAGCATGCAACCTAAAATTAATGCCATTAGCTCTGCACAAAGGTCCAAAAACAGTTTAAAAGTCTTTACTGGGGTAGTGTGTTTCTTCAGGAGTATGTTAATACATGTGTTCAGTTATTAACATGCGCTGCAGGTCTTTACATATAAAATCCTTGCAGAGGAGCTAACTGTGTAGTTTAAGGTATATTTCTGTGTTTCAAAAAGCAAAAATGGGTGCCAAAGCTCAGTTAACAACACAAAAAAGACAGTCGATTGTAACTTTGAAAAATGAGGGCCAATCACTAAGCCAAACTGCAAAAAAACTAAGTTTCTGTGAATGCGGTTGCTTGTGCCATTAAACGGTACGAAGAAATTGGTCAAAATAAGGACAGAAAAAGGTCAGGGCGACCAAGAACCACAACAGATTCAGAGAACAAGTATATCCGAGTCACCAGTCTGCGGAACAGACGCCTCACAGCACCTGAAATCAAAGCCCAGCTGAACAACTCCAGAAGTACAACAGTTTTAACATCAACTGTTCAGAGAAGACTAAGAGAGGCAGGATTAAAAGGACGAACTGCGGCAAAGAAACCAATGCTGAGACTCCAGAACAAAACGAAAAAGCTAGCATGGGCTAAAAAACACCAAAAATGGACTGTTGAGCAGTGGAAATTTGTCCTTTGGACTGACGAATCAAAGTTCGACGTTTTTGGATCCAAACGCAGAGTATTTGTGCGGCGCAGAGCGAGTAAAAGAATGACACAGCAGTGTGTTGTGCCAAAAGTGAAGCACGGTGGAGAAAGTATGATGGTCTGGGGATGTTTTGCAGGGGAGCAAGTTGGACATCTTCACAAAGTCGCTGGAATACTGAACCAACGTGGCTATCACAGCATTCTACAGCGCAATGCCATCCCATCTGGACTGCGACTAGTTGGCCAACAGTTCATAATTCAGCAAGACAACGATCCTAAACACATTTCCAAGCTGTCTCAAAATTACCTGAAGCAGAAAGAACGGCAACGTCAGCTCACAGTTATGGAATGGCCAGCACAGTCCCCGGATCTGAACCCCATCGAGCTAGTGTGTGATGAACTGGATCGACGAGTGAAAGCCAAGCAGCCATCCAGTGCTCAGAAGCTCTGGGAACTCTTACAAGAGTGCTGGCAGCAGCTTTCACCAGACTATCTTCTTTCTCTTGTTGAGCGCATGCCTCGAATTTGTTCTGCTGTAATTGCTGCTAGAGAAGGCTATTTTGATGAATCTAAAATTTAAACTTTGCTTTTGGTAAATTGTCCTGATTTTTTGTTATTTAAGTTCCCATGTTTGTACTTATGAATTTGTGTCATGATAACTTAGTTAATAAATAAAAAACTTTAAACAAAATTTGAAATTTATGAATATTTCAGGGTGTACTTAAACTTTTGATCGGTAGTGTATATATTCCAGATGCTGAAATCATACAAATGTCATCCCTTTCTGTCTATAAATTATTTGAAATCTTTTTGTCCTTGAAACTTGAAATCAAATTGTAAAGGTTTTGAATTTTGCACAGGAGCGAAAACACACACTTGCTCAAACTCGACACACTAAATGTCACGGTCTTCAAATATATTAAGGAACTTTGAAAACCATAAAGGAATTATGGGATTGAAGGTTTTTTAGGTTTTTGGGATGAACTAACTTAAGTCTATAGGTAATTACTGGATATGAATGTCCTCACATTTATTCTTTTTGCAGAAGGCATAATATGGTATATGCATCCTCCTAAATTTTGTAGGAATATATTAAGGAGTTACATTTTATATATATATATATATATATATATATATATATATATATACACGGTGAACCAAAAGTAGGTGGACAGTAGGTTGAATACGGTTTGTGTTATATTATATTATAACTATGGTGTTCATTATAACTATGGTGTTTGTGTTTTATTATATTAAATATTATAACTAAATTTTTTAAATTTTATTTTGTATTATAGTATACAAAAAAATTAAATATGTATTCTCAAAATAAACGTTATCATTTACTGTCCACCTACATTTGGTTCACCCTATATATATATATATATATATATACAGGGTGGGCCGTAAGTTTCCATACATAGGAAAAATAAACATTTTGTTATGGACAACCATTTTTATTTATATAATATGCTCTACATGGTTGCCATTGTTTTGAAAACACATTTCAATACGTGTTCCCCACTGTTGATGAACACGCATTAGCACAGTTGACGTTATGCTTGTAATGGCGTTGGTGATACGTTCCTTTAGATGATTTATGTCTCGTATCTTTTCCTGATACACCATGGCCTTCAAGTGCCCCAAAGATAGAAATCAAGGGGAGTGAGATCTGGGGATCTGGGAGGCCACTCCACAGGACCACGCCGACCAATCCAAGCATCCGGAAACTGCTGATCCAAATACCGACGCACGTGAAGACCATAATGAGGTGGAGCTCCATCTTGCTGGAAGTAAACTGGGAAGTTACCTTCCTCGTTTAGCAGGGATGGGAAAATCTCTTCTTGCAACATGTTAAGATACCTTTCGGCATTAAGATTTCCACTGACAAAAATTGGTCCAATAATTCTGTCACCCCATATCCCGGCCCACACCATCACTTTACCGGCACCTTGCATCTTCGTCGGACTCAGCCAGTTAGGGTTAGCATTACTCCAATAACGTATGTTTTGCCGATTAACCTCTCCATTGACGTAAAAATTTGCTTCATCAGTAAACAAGATCTTACGTCAAACGCATATTCTTAGGGTATCTGAAACATAAAAACAAACGTTTAATTTTTCTATGTATGGAAACTTACGGCCCACCCTGTAGTATGTATATGTATATATATATATATATATATATATATATATATATATATATATTATATCCCCGCAAGGGGGTTCTAAGCTCGTGCTCTTGAGTGCTCGTTTGTACGTGCTTGTTCCTGGAGGTTTCACGTGCGCCCTCCCGGCCCTAGCACCCAAGGATGATGGGGCTCGACCCTGCAGTCTTTCTCATCCTTGGTCTTTTTCCACTTCGACTGTCCCCTCCACCCTTTCTTTTTCCTCTGTCTTTCCTCTCACTTTTTCTTTGTTTTTCCGCTGAGATATGCCCTTTTAAATAGAGGCGAATCGGTTCTTCCCGAACTTAAAAAAAATATATATATATATATATATATATATATATATATATATATAAACATAGGCCCGAAATCGCTTTGTTTCCGAGTTACAGCCCGTTTTATGTTCCAGCAATTCTTTCCGCAAACTGTTTACAAACACTGCTTGCCGACAATGTTTGTGAGTGTGTACGAGACTTATTTCATGTATGGCCTTGCCTATTGTAATGTTTCGTACACTCTATGACATGTTTCAATATCGTTGTGTGTAGAGCCATCAGTCAGTCAGAGGTGCATCGCGGTGTTTCACTGTTCGTATTCGTAACTTCTTACCATGATTACGTGCAGTCCAGTGAAAAAAAAACTTAAACGTTTTTGTGCTATTCAGTGACAGTGTGCATTTGAAGTGAGAATGGAGGCTTATTCAAACAGAGAAATGGCAGACATGCATCTCATATATGCACTTGCCGAGTGTAATGGGCCGCAGCAAGACGTCTGTATACGGAAAGGTTTCCGAATCGCCGTCTGCCAGATAAGAAGACCTTTAGAGAATAGACGAGCGTCTTGGTGATACAGGATCATTCAACAAGCGAGTTTCAGATGGTGGTACACCAATCAGCGCCAGAACTGTTGAATTGGAGGAGCGGGTCCTGAATCGCGTGGAGGAACATCCTGGTGTCAGCACCCGAAGGATAGCAGCAGCAGAGGGTGTAAGATACACAGCTGTGTGGAGAATTTTAAGGGAACATCTTTACCCATATCACATTCAGAGAGTACAAGGCTTACTGAAGCTGATTTCCCACCACGAGAGTCTTTTTGTACTGGTTCCTTCACAGTGTCCTCGCGATCCTCTTTTTCTATCCTCCGTGTTGTTTTTTAATAGCTGCCTTCAAGAAATGGCGTGATCAATTTTCACAACACTCATCACTGGGCCGAAAGAATCCGCACGCCATCATCCAATCAAGGACCAACAACAATTTAGTATCAATGTATGGGCAGGACTTATTGCCGACAACTTAATCGGTCCTTTTGTTTTGCCTGGAAGATTAGCAGGAAATCCTATTCGAATTTTTTAAGGAATGATTTAAGCGATTTACTGAATGAAGTTCCTCTTGGTGTCCGACGTCGTATGTGGTTTATGCATGACGGCGCTCCGCCTCATTTTAGTCGAGTAGCCAGAGACTATTTGGATGACCATTTCCCTGATAAATGGATAGGCCGTGGAGGACCCATTGCGTGGCCTGCCGCTCCCCGGACCTGAATCCACCGATTTTTACCTGTGGGGTCATCTGAAATCCATCGTTTACGTGACCCATTGGCAACGTTGAAATTCTTCGCCAACGTGTAGAACAAGAATGCCAGAAAATCCAGCAATACCTGGAATGTTTGAACGGGTCAGGCAGTCTATGACGAGGCGTGTTCAGGCGTGTATTCAGCGCAAGGCGGTCATTTTGAGCACTTCCTTTAAAGATAAGGCGGATACTTGCTGGAACACATAACGGGCTGTAACTCAGAAACAAAGCGATTTCGGCATATGTTTATATAACTTTTTTCATTGTTTTCAGGTCCTGAATCATCCTGAAGTGCGTCCTACTTATTATGAAACGCTTATATATATATATATCAGTGGCGATTTCTTAACGAATGCAACGCATGCAATGCATGTGTTAAATATGTTCTCTTTTCAGATCTAAGTAAGGATTATATTGACAAAAATAATTTTCAGAAACTAAAAATAGTCTAAGGCTTCAATCACGCATGTACGTGATTGGGCGTACGCATTGAGCGTAAGCAAAATTATGTCTTATTTCATTAGACAATTAAGAACATTTTTCTGTACACAGATCGAAATACTTGTAGCTAACGCATTCACTAATTCAGTCTGGGTACAGAAAAATGTTCTTAATTGTCTAGTGAAATAAGACATGATTTTGTTTACACCGCCTTGCCTTGGGCAATTTTTTAAGGAGACTTCTCACTATCCATAAGATTTTTTTTTTGAGCCTCATAGCTAAATTCAAAAGGCAATATGTTTTAAAATATGCTTAGAAAATTTACTTAATATTTTTACTAAAAATAATTAAAAAGCTTTGTTCTGATTTTTTTTAATTAATGAAAATAATACGGCATGCATTCAGTTTTATAGGTGCATTCACCAAAAGTAACATCTGGCAATTCTGACAAGGCTTCTTTCCAGTACCACCGCCGCAAGCATCCACTTGTGTTCGGTGTTCCCTTTTGTGCTTTAATTATTTTGGATAATCAATTAAATAAATTATAGCATTGTAGTGCCCATAATGACTGACGATGTGTTTAATCAATTGAAGACTAGAAGATTTTACTCACTCTCTTTTGATGAGAAAAAGCGCATATTGAATAATGGCAGACCGATTCCACATTTGAATTTAAGCAAAGAAAATAAAGGCTTCACTAGGAAATTTAATCCTAAGCTGTATGATGATGTTCCCTGGTTATGTGGAAATATTTCAAATAACAAATTGTACTGTTGGTCGTGTTTCCTATTTTCAAGAGATAACTCTGTGTGGAATTCTGTTAGTCGTGGATACGACGATTTAAACAATTTACATACTGCAATTTCTCGCCATGAAAAATCTCTTGCTCACATAAATGCATTTGTTGATCTTAAAACATTTGGAAAGTCAGAAAGAATTGATTTAATACTCGACAAGCAGAAATCAGTTGCCATTTCCAGACATAACGAAGAACTTAATAAGAATCGAGAAATTTTGAAACGTTTGATTAGGATAACATGTTTTTTAGGTATGCAAGAATTAGCATTTCGCGGTCACAATGAAGAAGAAAACGCTGACAATAGGGGTAACTATATTGAATTGGTATTTTGTATGGGAGAATTCGATGAAAAGCTTCAAAACCATTTAAAAACTGCGACTGTTTTTAAGGGAACATCATCTGCTATTCAGAATGACATAATTCAATCTATTAGTGCAGTTATGTTAGAACAAATAAAACGTGAGCTTATCGACTGCATGTATGTGGCGATTTTATTAGATGAAACATCTGATGTCAGCTGTTTTTCTCAACTCTCTACTGTTGTTCGTTATGTTAATAAACATGGAGAGATTTGTGAACGATTTATAAAATTCAATGACGTCAGCAATGATAGAAGTGCAGGAGCGATTTCTGATTTATCTATAAGGCAACTAGGTGAACTGGGCTGTTTGAAAAAATTAGTTGCTCAAACCTACGACGGTGCTGCTGTTATGGGGAGCGATCTTAATGGAGTACAAACAAAGATTAGAGAAACTGTACCAGAGGCTATTTTTCTTCACTGCTACGCCCATAAACTTAACCTTGTTTTATCCCAAGCTGTCGCTGAAATTTCCGAATGTAATAATTTTTTTTCAGTATTAGGAAGTTTGTCATCATTTTTCAGCAGTTCAACTAAGCGAACTTCAATGCTTGACAAAGTTGTTGGAAAGCGTTTCCCTAAACTGGCTCCAACGCGGTGGAACTATTCATCTCGTCTAGTTGAAAGAGTTAAGGAAAATAAAGAAGATTAATAGATCTTTTAAAAAGCATTCTTGAAAACCCAAAGAAATTTGATGAAAAAACAAAAAATAGTGCACGCGGATTGCTTGCTGGTATCGATACTTTCGATTTTAATTTTTTTATTAGAGTATTTTCTTCAATTTTTCCTTTTACTGAATATCTATTTAATGTGCTGCAAACAAAATCTATGGATATTGTGTATAGCTCAATCACCGTTGAAAGCACTATGAAAAAAATCAAACAAATAAGGGATACAAAATTTGCAGATATGTGGGACTTGATAACAGAAAGATGTGGTGAACCTGTATGTAAAAGGAAACAGAGTCTTTCTCCACAAGAGAAGTATAGTCAACTATTTCATGAAATATTCGATAATATACTTCTTCAAATGAAAGAGCGTTTCAGTTCAATGGAAAAATTGGAATTCATTGAGCTTTTAGATTGCAAAAAATTTGAGTTCTATGATGTTACTTTCCCAGAGAGAGCTTTTGAATCTTTGAAAAGAAGCTACAATTCATTTTTTGAGTTTTCTCGTCTCCGTTCTGAATTGTGTGTTTTATATTCGCACAAATCTTTTGCCAAAAAGAATGTTGCTGAGCTCCTAAAATATCTACTGGAAAGCGAAATGCACAAAGGTCTTAAGGAAATATATAAATTGACGAATTTGATTCTAACTATACCAATATCGACAGCAAGTGTTGAGCGATCATTTTCTGCGCTTAAAAGAATTAAAAGTTATTTACGAGTTCCCAAAGTGAAGAAAGGTATCTAATCTTGCCTTAATTTCAATTGAAAAAAATTTCCTCAAGAAGCTTATGGAGAATCGAGAGTACTTTTACAATTTGGTCATCGAAGAATTTTGCAGGAAAACTAGGAGAGCAGAATTTCAATTCAAATAATGCTTCACAATTATTTAAGGTAAATTTTAAATTTGTATCTTTTTCTTTAGATCAATTCGGTAACTACTATATATAAATATGTCTAATTTTTTGTTCGCATATTTAAGCCTAACATTAAATGAACTTTCCTTCAAAGAAGTCCCCAAAAGTTTGTAAAACACCTTTAACTTGCTAAGTTCTATGTAAACAATATGCAAAGTTTGGGCAAGAGGGTTAGGCGGATGTTTTTCTTCCATTCCATAACATTGCATGCCTGAACAAAAATGTCACGAGTCGCTACTGATATATATATATATATATATATATATATATATATATATATATATATATATATATATATATATATATGAGGGCTGGGGGGTCAAATACATATTTTTATTTAAAATAGTCATTTTCCTTATTTGTATTTATATTTGAGGATCTCGAAGAATGTGTATTTGTATTTTATTTGTATTTGATCGTTGTATTTGCCGTATTTGTTCAAATACATGTTAAATACAATACCTCAGCGAGTCAGTAGGTTGGGCCAAGAGAATAGGTTGGGACCTGAGAGATTTAAAGATTTCAGCGGTTTGAAAAGTTCATGTTTGTAAAGCGTAAACAGTAACGAATTGTTTCTTGTTAATTGTTAACGAAACAGTTTTTAGTAATGCTCACTTTTGTTTACTTTTAACTTGAACAGTTTCAAAACGGGAACAAATAATTAATTGATAGAAGTCACAACCAGCCAATTTAAAACTTGTATTTGAACAATTTGTATTTGCCATATAAAAAGAGCTGCAAGTGTGTACTTGTATTTAACAATTCCAAAACTATCATATTTGTATTTGTAGTTGATAAAGCGTATTTGACCCCATATATAGTCTATAGATATACTGTATATAGATATAATGTATGGTGTATGTGTGTGTATGTATGTATGTATGTATAATTTTTTTTTTTTTATATCAGCGAGGTACGTAACTGAGTCACAATACTTTAAGAAATTAGAGAAGTTCTAGTATATTTTTATATCAATATTTCAGTATAATAAACTTTTGGTACACTCACCAAACCAAACTTTGATAAATAATATATTTTCTTGTGTTTGGATCACCTTATGCAGTTACACAAGGCTATTGTTCTTTCCTCTGTTCTTTAATGTCACGTTACAGTCAAAAGCCGAAATCAGTCAATGTGCATAATGACTGGTCAATACGCATATTCACGAAGATGTTAGTTAATACGCGTATTGACTAACGCCTTGGTCAATACACGTATTGACTGATTTCGGCTTTTGACCAACATATATATATAAAATAAGAGGCGGCTACAATAATAGAACGAGTGGAAGAAACATGCAACAAATACAATCTGAAAATAAATGTAGCAAAAACCAAAATAATGAAAATAGGAAAAATAGATGAAGTAGTGGATCTACGCCTGGCAAACAGCCAAATTGAACAAGTACATGAATTCAAATACCTGGGAGTCTACTTTACCAGTGACAGCAACACTTATCGAGCAATGCAGGAGAGGATTAAACTGGGATATGCAGTAATGAATAAAATGGATAAAATCTGGAAAGACAACCACATCAGTATGAAACTAAAAATTAGATTATATGAATCCATAGTACTGCCAACAGTACTGTTCGGAGCTGAAAGTTGGATAATGAGAGAGAAAGAGCGGAAAAAGTTAAATGCATTTGAGATGTACTGTTTGAGAAGGATTTGTGGGGTGAGATGGATGGACCGGGTGACCAATGAGGAGATCAGGAACCGGACCAACATCAAGATCCCAGTGAATAGCAAAGTCGAAGATATTCAGAGAAGATGGTTTGGGCATGTGGAGAGAATGAGGGAGGAGAGGTTGCCCAGAAGAGCCATGTACGCAAGAGAGGATGGAACTAGACCGCGGGGACGCCCAAGAAGAACATGGTTGGCGAGCTTTGAGAGCGGGAACGCGGGGAGAGAATGGAGAGAGCTGACAACGATGGCGAGAGACAGATGAACCTGGATGGAGTACAGAAGTCATCAGGGGAGACCCAACCCGGCTCTAACCGGACGGGAAATAAGTCAAGTAAGTCATATATAAAATAACAATAATGACCTGACCTAAACCAAACCAAACCTAAACTAACCTAACCCAACAATCAAAAGCCGAAATCCGTCATTACAAGTAATGATTGTGGTTAGCGTCGCTAACTACGGAACCATCGGCCCCGGGATCGAGACACGGTGACAGCAGGCGGCGCGCAATAAAACCCAGCTGTTCATCCTTCCACAAAACAAAAAAGATTTGTTTGGTAGATAAATGAGTACCCTGGTTTGCCTAGTGGTTAAGACGCTGGGCTGCTGCTTGTGGGACGTGGTTCGGATTCCACGTTAAACTGTAGGTCTAAGGTGGAGTGACAAGCTTGACCTTTGTAAGACTAAACAATTCGGGCGGAAGCAAAACGAAGGTTATATAAACCAAGGTGTATATACGAGTATATATATATATATATATATATATATATATATATATATATATATATATATATATATAGTGTCCCACGAGTCTGGAACCATAGGGTAAAATAAGTAATTCATGTTTTTCCGTTTATGCAAGTGCCCATGATGCCTTTGAGTAAGGAAGAACGCATCCAGGTAATTCTGCTCGTAGGAAATTGGAGTCAGAGGGAGGTCGCTGAGAAATTTAACAGAGTGCATCCGGACCGCGCGCCCATAACACACAGCTGTGTCGGCAAACTTGTAGCAAAGTTCAGGGAAACGGGATCCATAGGAGATAAACCACGCAGTGGACCTCCGAGGACATCCACCGACGATGACACAGCCACTACCATCCTCGCTCATTTCACAAATAGTCCCCAAAAGTCTCTTCGGCGGTTGTCCGCTGAGACAGGAGTGTCGAAAAGCAGCATTCACCGCATTCAAGCACACAAATGGCATCCTTACAAACTTCAAATCCTGCAGAAATTAAGTAAAGATGATTCAGACCAACGGATGGAATTTTGTGAATGGGCTACGGTACAATGTGCTCAAAATGCCAATTTTCCGTCCACCATTCTGTTCAGTGATGAGGCTGTTTTTTTACGCAAATGGTGAGGTGAACCGACAGAACACCCGCTACTGGTAGCAAGACAACCCTCACTGGTTTACTGCTTCAAAAGAACAAGGTGTCACTCGTGTGATAGTATAGTGTGGCATTTGGAAAGACCGTATCATAGGCCCCTTCTTTTTTGATGACACTGTCAGAGGAAACGCCTACTTGCGTATGCTCAAAGAGGAAGCATTACCCAGTGTCTTGAACACAGATGGGGATTTCCCAACATGGTTCCAGCAGGATGGTGCTCCTGCCCATTACAGCATCCGGGTAAGAGAGTGGCTGCACCGACAATTCCCGGGTCATTGGATAGGACGTCGAGGGCCTGTGGAGTGGCCGGCGAGGAGCCCCGATCTCACCTCGTTGGATTTTTATCTCTGGGATCACTTGAAGGCGTTGGTCTACGCGGAGAAAATTCAGTGTTGCACATTTGCGGAAGCGCATTATCGACGCATGTAACACCATCACTCCTGATACCATTCGCCGTGTGTTTGCTGACTGGATATCTCGTCTGCATTTGTGTATCAATAATAATGGACACATTGAACACGTTCTGTGAATAAAAGCCGTTTTTATCATTTTCCCCCTATGGTTCCAGACTTATGGGACACCCTGCGTGTGTGTGTGTGTGTGTGTGTGTGTGTATGTATATATATATATATATATATAATATATATATATTTTTTTTTTTTTTTTTTTTAAGTTCGGGAAGAACCGATTCGCCTCTATTTAAAAGGGCATATCTCGGCGGAAAAACAAAGAAAAAGTGAGAGGAAAGACAGAGGAAAAAGAAAGGGTGGAGGGGACAGTCGAAGTGGAAAAAGACCAAGGATGACAAGGACTGCAGGATCGAGCCCCATCATCCTTGGGTGCTAGGGCCGGGAGGGCGCACGTGAAACCTCCAGGAACAAGCACGTACAAACGAGCACAAAGAGCACGAGCTTAGAACCCCCTTGCGGGAATATATATATATATATATATATATATATATTATATATATATATAGAGAGAGAGAGAGAGAGAGAGAGAGAGAGAGAGAGAGAGAGAGAGAGAGAGAGAGAGAGAGAGAGAGAGAGAGAGAGAGAGAGAGAGAGAATTTTTTTTTATTGTTTTACAATATAATAAAGGAAAGAAGGAAATATTTAAAATAGAATAACATGTGAATGGGCTACGGGTAAAAAACGTAATTAAATTAATACAAGAATTTGTTTGACTTTTATTATTAATGATGATAAAGATAATACTAATAATAAATCGTATTATATTAGCAATAGATTAACCTATTTAAGACAGCGAACGAATAACTTCGATGAGTGGTTGAATTGAATACTAAATTGTGTGCATGATAATGGAGAACGTGTAAATTATATTCGAGAGCTTTTGCCCGAGATGAAAATGCATGACCTCAATTTTTGTAACGTTGAAACCAGTATCATGTTTCTGCCGATAAAAGTATTTCCAAGTTTTATGAGATAATCCATACCTTTAACCAAAGGACTTATTAAATAATACTGTATTATTGGCACTAAGTTATTTGTTCTTACGTAGTCTATACATTCTACTTTGGTTTCATTCATTAAGTTAATTGAGTCATCATTGGTATACTCGTCGGCCTTAAAATTTGCCCGACGAGGATGGGATTGATTCGAACCCACACAGAGACCCTAATATATACTATATATGGGATGAATTTCACAATTAAACACGTGAAATGAATGAATGATGCAAACCCACAAGGAAAAAGAAAACTGATTCCAAGGCCTTTCATGTATTCAGAAGTACACCTCGTCATTCCATGACGAGGTGTACTTCTGAATACATGAAGGGTCTTGGAATCTTTTTTTCTTTTTCCTTGTTGGTTTGCATCATATATATATATATATATATATATACTGTGTGTGTGTGTATTATTGGTTTTGTTTCACCTCCTTCGCAACATCTAAGGTCACATGATGGAGGGGACCTACAGCTTTACGTGAAATCCACGGGTCGCTACATAGTCTGGACGGTCTCCCATCCAACTACTATCCGACCCAATGTCGCTTAACTTTGCTGATTAATGGGAAGCGGTGTTACGACATTGGCTACGACGTAGCCCATATATTATATATAATATATATATATATATATATATACACACCTGATTTCAAATGAGAATATTTTTTAATGTTACAAATACAGTGATTTGTGATACATCAACCAAAAGAAAAACTGTCCAAATTTTGTCTCTCACCTCCTAAATGCTCTATGTGACTTCCCCTAGTTACACGAGCAACGTCGACACGATAGTCGAATTCCTCCCATACTCGCTCCAGCATGTCCGTTGTCACTGACTCCTGTGGACTTGCCTTTACACAAACATCCTGTTTCCTCGAACTGCCGATACCACCGACGGATGCTCTGAGCACCCGGTGGATCTGTTCTGTAACGTCGACGAAACTCACGCTGCACTGCGACTACCGATTTACAGCTCGAGAACTGCAACACACAAAACGCCTTCTGCTGTGCGGACGCCATTTTCACACTGACTGTTTGTTGCTAGGCTAGGCCACGGCGTGACTTTGGAGCCCTCTCGCGGTGATCTTGTAAAACTCGGAGATTTCCTCTTTCATGTGGTGTATGCCCAGTTGATGCACGGTTGATAGGTACGGAAGTATTCTCAGTTGAAATCGGATGAATCATTTTGAATAGCCCTGTGTATATACAGGGTGGGGCACGGGAACCAAGTGTTTTTGGAATAATCAGGAAAATGATATTTATTTTTGTAAAGAAAATATATTGGTAGAACAACATTCGTAAGAACATAGCATTTCATGTCATAATAATCATGTACCGAAAATTATATCTGGCATATGATGTCCTTGGCCGTCGACGCATTGTTGAAGGCGTTTACGAAAATTGGCCTCCACTCTTCCCAGCAGGTCTCTGTTGATTTGGATGATTTGTTGACGGATCGCTTCCTTCAATGCATCTAATGTACGGGGCTTGTCCTCGTAGACACGTGACTTGAGGTACCCCCATAGAAAGAAGTCACATGTGGACAAGTCAGGGGACCGAGGGGGCCATGCAATGTCACCAAATCTCGAAATGAGATGGTTGGGAAACAGGGGGCGAAGAACAGCCATTGACGCTCTGGCGGTGTGTGGCGTGGCCCCATCTTGCTGAAACCACAATGTCGACGAGCAATACGCCTTCTTCGTAACTCAGGGATGAAAAAGGTGTTCACCATCTCAATGTAACGCCCAGATGTTATGGTAACGGTAACCCCATTTTGTTCGAAGAAATAGGGACCGATGACGCCAAACTTTCCCACCGCGCACCAAACTGTAACCTTAGGGCTATGCAGCGGTTTTTCATGGAGTTGTCGCGGATTTTCAGCAGCCCAATACCGACAGTTTTGATTGTTGACGGCCCCATTAAGGTGGAAATGGGCTTCATCACTCATTACCACCATCATGTTTTCATTCTGCTCATAAAGTGCAAGCATTTCCCGTGCAAAATTCAGTCGTTGGGGCAATCGTTTACATTCAATTCCTGCACCATCGCTAACTTGTATGGGTGAAAATGTAATTCTTCATGCAAAATCCGTCTAAGTACGATTGCTGATTCCGAGTGCAGCTGAATGTCTCCGAGCAGAGCGGCCTGGGCTTTGCAACATCGCTTGTCTGACCCTTTCAACATTCTCTGGAGTACGCACAGTGCGTTGCGGCCCCTTCGGTTTTGTTTTCATTATTGAGCCTCCTGTTCGAAGATTGTTAACCCAACGTAGATTGTGTCACGAGCGGGAACAGAGTCATTTCGATGAATGTTGAATCTGCGGCGAAACGCACGCTGAACTGCTGTCACTGACTCGCCACTCCTAACAAAATGATCATACGCGAACATGCGGTGTTCTAACGTCCACTGCTCCATGATGGCACCTGAAAGATAAAGGTGAGTGTTAGTTAAAGTTAAATGCTATGAACCCAGGAATGGAATGCTACCTACCGCACGCCCCTCCCATTCCTAATGGCCGATTACTAGCTATTCAAAAAACACTTGATTCCCGTGCCCCACCCTGTATATATATATAACTACTTTCCGCTTCCATTCGAATACTTTATATTCTAATTTAAAATTACTATTAAGTTAACATTAAAACAAATTATACCAATGACATTTCAACTATTACTGGTTACCAAACTGCCATTTCTAGTACTGTCCTATTAATACAAAGAATAACGATGGCTGACGATCGTTCGTGTATGTACGCAACGAAATACCTCGAGAATATCGATTACTTACTAAACCCATTTAAGCGTAAATCTATTTTAATTTTTGCCTTTAAATTCCAATGTAAATGTTAACAATCTGACCGTCTTATATACAGTATATGGGAGTGGGACGCGAGGCATAAATGGGTTAAAATATTGCTTTTTATATTTCTTCTCACGTCATTCGGTCATGTAAGTAATTTAGCCCGAACGATCACGTAAATAATTCAGTGTCATGCGAAAGACGAAATACAACAGAGATAAACTATTTGAAAACTTATACAGGGTGTACGAAAAGTTCCTCTCTATTTTGCAGAAATAACGATATTGTTAATAGATAGGGATTTCTTGGAAGACCCTGTACAGTAGCCAGTTACGGACTAATGTATTACGAGTTAACCAATGTTTTGTGGTAATGAGGAGTAAATACTGGGTGATCCAGATAAATGGGACCCATAAAAAAAAGCCAAATATTCTTAATATTTAATTCCTTTCATAAAAACTATATATCATTCGAAAGAGTAGAGTTACAAGTTTATTATGAAATATTTATTTTTTAAAAATGACTCCTTTCAAATGTGCTCCATTAGTTGCCAAGCATTCCAGTGTTCTCGCTCGTAAGTTCTGCATCACTTTTGCGAGTGTGCGCGGTGGTATGGCCTGTATCTCATTTGTGATGGCGGCCTTCAATTCTTGCAAGGTCGTTGGGTTATTTCTGTAGACCCTACTCTTTAAATATCCCCAGAGATAATAATCTAAGGGAGAAAAATCCGGAGACCTTGCGGGCCATTCAACGTCTCCAAATCTTGAGATTAACTCGCCTGGAAACGTTTGACGCAAAACTGCCATGCAGTTCCTCGTGGTATGGCAGGTAGCTCCGTCTTGTTGGAACCAGTGGTTTTCTAGACAAAGATCTCTTAATTTAGGAATAAGGAAATCGGTCAACATTTTTTCGTAGCGATCACCATTTACAGTGACCGTGTTTCCGGTGGAATCCTCGAAAAAGTACGGCCCTATGATCCGAGATGCAGTAAGACCACACCAAACAGTTACACGCTGACTATG
This sequence comes from Bathynomus jamesi, assembly GCA_023014485.1. Classification (NCBI taxonomy): domain Eukaryota; kingdom Metazoa; phylum Arthropoda; class Malacostraca; order Isopoda; family Cirolanidae; genus Bathynomus; species Bathynomus jamesi. The sequence goes on from JAJOZX010007575.1 coordinate 93,261, forward strand.
CAACGGGACTTCGGTAATATTCAATGGATTTTCTGTTGCCCAGAAACGACAATTTTGTTTGTTTACAGTTCCATTCAAGTGAAAATGGGCTTCGTCTGACATAATCAAAGTTGCTAGAAAATTGGTGGTGTCATTTACCTTCTGTTGGATCCATTGACAGAATTGTCGTCTTCGTGCGAAATCTCCATCGTTTAGTTGTTGCACTGTTTGAATTTTATATGGAAAGAGCATTAAATTTTGCTTGAATATACGGTGTGTTGTTCCATATCCAACTCCTAACAGCTGAGAAGCACGTCTGATGCTTATGTTAGGATTATCCTGTACAATTTCATGAGTTCTGTTAATGATCTCGTCTATCCTTGCTGTGCGCACTCTTCCAGTTGGTTTTCTTTTTCCAATGCTGCCAGTTAGGGAAAATTTCTGACACACCGACGGATTACTTTCTTAGAAGGTGATTTTGACATCTGAAAATTTGTCTTGAAAGATCTTTGAGCTGAAACTACACTTCTTCCATGCTCATAAATTGCTCAGTTATGAAACGCAGCTGTTCCACAGTCCATGCAGTCATCTTGAAGGGTTAGTTTTAACTAACACTTTTATTTTGTTTTGTATCTTATCTTATCTTGTCTTGTATTGTATTGTCAAAACCTATACAATCCTGTACAAACTTGTAACTATCCTCTTTCGAATGATGCGTATGATTTTATAAAAGGACTTATACTTTAAGAGTTACAGGGGTTTCTTTTGGGTCCCATTTCTCTGGATCACCCTTTATAAATAAATCCATTCAAAATTACAGTGTTAACTCTAGTGTTAAATTAACCTGTGCTGCAATTGACGAAAAGTGTGATCGTTATTGCAGTAAAAGTTTAAAGCCAGCTAACAACACTACGTCGATAGGACATTTTATCAAAGGTTTTTAGGGTTAGACTAAGGTTAAGTTAGGCTTAGTTAGGTTAGATTATAAGTGTGGATGTTTAAGAACAAAGGAAGGACGAGTATGAGGACCTCATTAACGTTCTGCTCTCATGCACGTTAGAAAGTTAGTTTATTTTAAAAATAGGAAACCCTCACCAGACCTCAATCCCCTTTTCCCCCACCAAAAGGTCCGTGTGGGGGATCACTTCACTGGGAGGCACCCCAAAAGAGGAACTCAGAAAGTCTGAATATCAACACCGTATCGATGGTGATACTCGAAAATGTGTTAACCCTAGAAAGCCAACGTAGTCTATTAGAATAAAAGTATATTTGTTCTTCTGGAAATGTCTGTTATTGTACGTAAGTTAATTTTTATTATTATTTAACAACATTAACTTGTTTAATTCAATCTATAAATGTAATTTTCATTATGAGGTTACGTAGAACTGACACTAGTCGCTATGTGTGCGGTCCCACATTGGCAAAACCACAATTATACAGAAGGAAAAACACTGAATAATATATAATGTTTAGAACGCTTACAAGCGCCTGAAACAGTGTTACGAAGGGAACTAAATAGAAGTGGAGACTATTTTTTTGTCAATTAAAAGGGAAAAAATGGGAGTAGGGAAAGTTGACGTTTCCGAGGTTTTGTAATATCACCACTGAATATACTGACTATAGCAGAGGTATCTTAAAGGAGAATTTAGTTTAGGGGATTTTGAAGTATAAGCTGCAGTCGGCTATCGAAGAAGAGATACAGCGCGGCGTACTACCGGTAGGCGTGGCAGAGTTTATCCCGTCTTTGGCAATCGATGTTACTAAATTCCGTCAGCTTAAGTCTGGTGCACCGCTTGCAACAATTATAAAATAAATCGTTCGCGCAATTACGAGTCAACTTTTTGTAAAATAAACACTTATACCAATTTTGTTGTGACAATCCTAACTTCATTGAATATGTTGCAGTCTATTACTCACAGTAAGATTCTAAGTAGCTACTTATTATTCCACAACAGACTTGGTGAAGTTTAACATTTAAAAAGGTCGGTGCTTTTTAATGCAAAGAGTAACTCCGAGCCTCAATGCATGCTTTAATTCCTCAACAAAAATTAATGTTTATTGTATATACGACATCATTCCCAGACGCCACTTACATTAAGATAAATATTAAAGACGTGGAAACACTTCTTTTTTTTGTCAGTATATTTACGACCATGATGTCGAATGCATGTAGATGCTCCCAGTTAATTTAAGCGTGATATCGAACAATATATAAAATAACGGGTTTTATTTACAGAAAATGTCAGTGGAAGATTAAAAGAAAGAATTTTTCGCTGTAAATCTTAATGTGTGCCTCAAGTGAGTGACATGTCTAGTTTGACACTGATTGTGGCATACACGACGTCATATTCATTTTATGCGCCATTTGGAATAAAAATAATATACCGTGTGTGTGTGTATATATAATATATATATATATATATATACTGTATTACTTTCGCATTTCTCATCATGAGTTGAATAATAAGTGATTAAAAAAGTTCCCTTCTGACACCGAGTTGCATAAGTCAAATATAAGCAAACTCCGTTAAAGTCAACGTCCAGATATCAGATATTACTGATAAGTTGATAATTATCTGATGCGCCTTATAACTCTTACGTAACTTTAACAAGAAACTAAGAATTATGTTGGAAGCATATATTAATATAAGAACAAAAGTTTAATTAACTTAAAAAGTGGATTCAAAACACCGCTGGCACCTCTTTCAGCAGCAGGCATGGTCACATGACGCCTCGTATCGAGAAACAGCCTATGATAATTAATCAGTCCGGAGGCCCAGAAACTGGCACAGCGGCTCAGGCGAGCAAATGCGGCACACTGCTCTAACTCCTCTATTATTATTATCATCAGTATCATCGAGATTCGAATCCCCGACCTCCGTCTCTTCTTCACTTTGCTTATAGGGAAACGATGTTATCCAATGAGCTACGGACGCTATCGAGAAACAACCTAAGGTTTAAACATTTAAACACGAAAGTAAATATGACAATTGAAATGGGTACAAATAAAGGGAAGATAAAGGAAGGGAAGGGAAGATAAAGGAGGACTGGTCATCATAAGGCAGAAAGTTCGATGCTACAAAATATGTAAAGTAAACGATAACTTCAATGCTAATAATTAAATGACATTTTGCGGGTTGCCCTCTTCAGGAGAGAACCCTCGGTTAACAGTAGTCAAGGGGCTTCGCGGAAGTAGAATGAATGCCTAGAAAGGTTTATTTCTGTAACCTTCACGCAAGAGGCGGCATATTTTATCTCTTAGGCCTATCAAGGAGATATTAAATATTATGAGGCCCCGTAAAAAGTAATTAAAGATTAACAAACAAGAATTATTAATCAGTAATTTTTGGGCCCGTTCGGAAATTTTATTTGGTTATTAACTTATTATTCGTTTTTTGACCCAGTCACACCCAGCTATAACAGCAATATATATTGAATAACCAATCAAAACTGAATAAGAAAATATATATATTATCTTGTGCAAATTTGTATAAAATGTGTTTTTTTATTAAAATATATTTCCTATTTTTGGTGTTTTTTCAATATATATATAACGGTGCGGCAAACGTAACGCCCTTTTAATAATTGTATCTTTATAGTTTTATACAGTATAACCAACCACAAAATTAATTAAATTCCAGTTATTTTTCAGTTTTTACTGAGAAAGTACTTATTATTTTTCTAAATGCTGTATTTTTCTTAAAAACCTTATTATTTCTCTTAAAATGCTGTAATTGATTTATTTCCTTCAATAAAAGAGAATAAACTAAAAAGGGCGTTATTTTGCCGCACCCGGTATATCGACTATTTGGTGAATATTTCTTATTTTTGGTGATTCTGGCTACTTCTGCGTAATTCAATTTGTCCTGTTTTACAAATAAATCATTTTTAGCAATTTTTCGTCTGTTGAACTCTTTTCAGTTTTTTTTTTTTGTGACGAAGTATGACGTGTCAGTTATGCATATTTGAGTTTGAAGACGTGATCCGCCATATTGCCCTCGATGAAGACAAGAGTTTAGACCTTTTTTTCAATCAAGGAATAATTAAGACATCCGTGACCTGCCCTAAATGCAATAGTGCTTGTATTTTAAGAAAAGACCAGAAGGCCTTTAGGTATCGTAAAAAAAAATCCTAAAAATAAACGTGTCTCGTTTCAGTTTAAGGGCAGGCGAAATTTAGCGGACTACCCATGCAAGGTTGGCACATGTTTTACATTATCATTTGTATAATTTAGGTCTCGGGGGTACGGGGCGGAGCCCCCGTAAAGACCACGCATCACAAATTGATCGGTCCTAATGTTTTGCAGACAGTTCAGTACGTGACACCGGTTAGGTCAACTGTACGCCCTTGATGATTGGTTAGGTTAAGTCATGATATTTTCGTTTAAATTCGTTAGTTTAAACGAAAATGAGGAGTGCAAACTTTTCTGGTTAATTTTGAGGTGTTTTGTACGAAACTGCCATCCGTTTCCTGTGCAAATGCGTAGTTTTCAAGATGACAATATCTCGAAAACTACGCATTTGCACAGGAAACGGATGGCAGATTCGTGCAGAACACCTCAAAATTGACCAGAAAAGTTTGCTCTCATTATAAAAAGAGACTGGGTCAAAAAACGAATAATTACCTTTTATTTTTTCGGCAAATTTTTTTTTTCCACATCTATAAAGGAATAGAGATAAAACACCAATGTAAAAAGTTATTATTTCCTCTGAGGCACTGATGCTGATGTAAAGGAAACACTGACTTACACACATTTCACCAACGAAAAATTTCAACACTCTAATAACCTAACCTCACCTAACTCAATCTAATTTAACTCACCCTAATTTAACCTCACTTAACTCTTAAAAACTTGTCAAAAAATAATGTCACGCGAACGAAATGTTAGCCCGGATAAAATCTACACATAGAGAGAGATTCGCTTGAATCGTGAGCCCCCAAAACTCTTAAAGGTGTGTGTGGGAGAGGGGAAGTCTCCATTCAATCGCATTTAAATTAATAAGCAAGGCAAAGTGCTATGCTAACTTTCACAATTAAAGAACGGGTCGATGGCTGTGTCGTTGGGCATGCATACCCACTCACCCACACACATACACCAAGTTATGAAGTACTCGATACATCTTCCGAGGTCGTGATACTGAAGGAGGCTGCCTGGAAACAAATATTAGTGTAGGATTTCATATTATTTTGTTAAGAACATATTATTTTGTAAACAAAAGGGAAATATAATACGTTTCAACAGACTGTTTTAATTTTAACTTTATTTTACAAACATTAAATGATAAAGATTAAGTTAAAATAAGTAATTAAACGAAATTGAAACGCTAAATATCAAATGAACGTCGTGATGGTAATTTTTCATCGACAATGTTTTAATATTCGACAATGTTACATTTAAAATTCTTGCAATTCAATTTATATTTTTTTTTATGCATGAAGGAGGGGCCAAGGGGGGGTAAATGCCCGCAAAAGCACCCCTTCCATAGAAGAAGAGAGCCAAAAAAAAATTAGCTGAACACAAGCTCAAATTCATTCAGAAATTAGAAGGAACAGGGAATGTAGTACACGCTATGGTATTAAAGGCTTTAGAAGTGAACAAAGTCTATTTATAAAAGTAAAAATATAAAATCAACAATGTAAGAAAGTCTCAAAAATGGTGCACGAAGCCTTTTCCGCATAATACTTGTTTACGAACTTTTTTACAACCAACCTAAAAGTTTTATAAATAGGCTTATGAACGTTCAGTAAATGCATCTTCACTCGGTGGGAAAATGACGTATATCTATATAGTAGCTGGTTAGCCTGCCGCTGCATCACTATGAGAACTTCATTTTTGCTACGGTTCAGAGGTATCGTCTTTGCCACACGCTTACGTGTGGTGATAAGATCGATTCCCATGCGTCTTTTGAGATGGTTTCTAAAACTGTAGCCAGCTTTATATTTACACAATATGAAGCTTACGTTGGGACTGTGGCTAAAATGGAATTATATTTATATATAGAGGGTGTCCCGTAAGTCTGGAACCATAGGGCAAAATGATAAAAACGGCAATAAAAACGCCGAAGAGACTTTTGGGGACTGTTTGTGAAATGAGCGAGGATGGTAGCGGCTGTGTCATCGGAGGTCCACTGCGTGGTTTATCTCCTATGGATCCCGTTCCCCTGAACTTTGTTACAAGTTTGCCGACACAGCTGTGTGTTATCGACGCGCAGTTCGGATGCAATCTGTTAAATTCCTGAGCGACCTCCCTCTGACTCCGATTTCCTACGAGCAGAATTACCTGGATGCGTTCTTCCTTACTCAAAGACATCATGGGCACTTGCATAAACGGAAAAACATGAATTATTTATTTTACCCTATGGTTCCAGACTTATGGGACAACCTGTATGTGTGTGTGTGTGTGTGTGTGTGTATATATATACAGTATATCACCTCGTCAGGGAATACACGAAAGGTCTGGGAAATCATTTTTCTTTTTCCTTGTGGGTTTGCATTATTTATATATATATATATATATATATATATATATATATATATAATTCGTTTGCGAGATTTACTACTGTTAGCTCATTCGCCTGCAGAAAATGCAACCACTTCGCCCTTCCATAATTCCTCCTTAAGGGCAAGGAAATCTGGATCACCTGAAGATCCGTCACCCAGCCTTTTTTTAGTTAGCTTTATAAGGCTAACTAACGAAAATATCACGACTTAACCTAACCAATCGTTAGGTCAACTGTACGCCATTGACGATTGGTTAGGTCGAGATATTTTCGTTAGTTAGCCTTATAAACCTAACTAAAAAAGGCTGGGGTGACGGATCTTCAGGTGATCCGGAAATCCTATAATCACTTAGTTTAAGGATTTTCCTATATAACCTTTGATTTTCTTTTTCATTTAGGAAAAAGGTAAATTAAACCACAATACAGTATATAAGCTGTTTCTCCATCTTCGTCCATTTTGGAGTCATTGAAAGGGAGGAAATAGTTTAGCCCACGATCGACTCTTGTGTACGTATATATTGAAAGTTATAACATCATCTTATGGGGCCTATATAATAACCCATTTGATCGAAAAGACAACATCGACACTCAAAAATATTAGCTCAACACAAAATAACTTGTTAATTTTATGTCGATCAGATGTGGGTAGCCCACTTTCATGAGCGATTCATTGTAAAAGGAACGAGAAACCACTAAACAGTTCTGGTCTTTACATCAATGTTAGTGACAAAGTTTTCATTAAATGTTAATACTTACGTTCGCAATACACGCGCATGCGCAGTTGAAAATGTAAACTTAATGCTTGGAAGCTGCAAGTAACTACCATCTAACAGTACTCCAACCTGGCACACCTAACCTCTTCGCGATATAAGTTGACCTTAGTTAACTTTTTAACTAATTTTTTAGAATATATAGCTAAAACGATCTAAAAATACAGGGTGATTCATAAGTCAGTTATTTTTGGGACAGGACTTATGAATCATCCTGTACAGTTAAATACGAGCTGTCCTCTCTCGATTTTTTCTTATCGAGTAACTAAGTTGAAGTTTTCCTCCCTTTATGGTGTTCGTTTGTCTGCGAATTCAATTAGTTACAAAGAATTAAGATTTAGGGTGTACACTGTACAGTTAGTAATTAGTAAATTTTATTTTTAAGAATTTTTCTTTCTCGGCAAACTTTTTTTCACCTCTAAGTTCAAAGCTTAATTAAAATCGCCTAAACTAGAACTATGTCGAAACGACATTAATGCCCCAGCCTCATCTTCAATGTCAAACGCATTACCATTTAAACTGCATAAGACTTCTGTAACTGCTTGCCTTTGTGTGTATGAAGCTTCATCAATTTATTTTGAGCGGTTCGAAAGTTACAAGCCCAGGCACGAAAAGGTTCCATTTGATCTCTAACCTCTATTTGTTACCTTGTCCTTTCATACGAAGACCTAATTCTTATGATGATTGATATGCGAATGAAGTTTCATCAATTTATGTTGAGCGGTTCAAAAGTTATGGCGCGGACACGAAAGTGTGGCGAACAGGCAAACAGAGAAGCGAACAAGTGCAACCCAATATGGTTCCCACCAAAATTTATTTGGGGAGACCATAAAAACGGCTACGACTTTTCTTCAAAAACTCAATATAAACGCATTATCAAGCTGACAACATGCTTGTGTTCTAAAAATTCAACAGACATGTTTCCTTTTAAAAGCCAAATGTGAAAGCAAAATGTTAAAGGGCGAGAATTATCGCTCATCTTTTATTTAACATTCCAATAATGATATGAGACACGTTAAAAAAAAAATGCTCAACAGTTCCATGTCAACCAATTATCGGAAAAAAAAGCACGAGTAAAAACAAAAATTGTACACTTTTTAATCACATTAATTACACTATACAGTATATGTATGTTTTTACTATGCTTGGGGGATTTTTTGGTAAAGATTCATTAGTGCACATGGACAGAACTTTTCGTTAGTTTTAATGAAAATATCACAACCTAACCAATCGTCAAGGGCGTACAGTTTACCTAACCGGGCATTCAGTAATTCATTTGCACAAGAAATGAAGGTCAGATTTGAATAAAAACACGCCAAAATACACCAGAAAAACTTTTCTCATATGAAAATTGACCCGCAGGGGTAAAACGAATAATTACCACTATACTATTTCAATCGATTTTAATCGATCCAAAAATTGCTTATATTTCCGTTAATATCAATTTTCGAGGAAAACGCTATATTCTTTTTTTTTTTTTTTTTTTTTTCTATGCCCTGTATAAAAATCAGTATAGAGTTCTTCTGTCCATGTGCACTAACAATCTTTACCGATTTTTTTTAGTTTTCGATAATTGGTTCATCATCTTAATCTTAAATAAGCTGTAAATTGGTTGATATTTCGTTTTTGTTAGCTATCAAAAATTTTCACAAAAACAGGTAATCTTGTAATTTAACGTTGCAAATTCGTCCAGGAAATTTAATGTAGCAAATTATTGAAATAAATAAAAAACCAAACTTAACCTGTAACATTAAAATATTAAAACTTTCAAAAATTAATTTCCGACGTTTAAACGCAAGTTAAAAGTACACTTATCTGATATGCGTCGTTAAACTAAAAGATTACCGTATCCAAAATTATCCTTTGTAACATTGAACTCAGTAACACCATTTCCCCATAGGCGAAGTAAAGACATTGAAGTCGGGGGTTCGAATTCCGATGGTGCTAGTGATAATAGAGGAGTTAGAACAATGGATTACATTAATCTAGAATGAGCACTGTGCCATATTCGGGATCTCCTGAGTGAAAATTATCATCATTATTTGTATCACTGAACAAATTCGCACTATAAAATTACAGTATTTGACTAACTGATAATTACAGTGACTTCTAAAAGTAATTTACGTTTCATGAACGTTTCAAAAACGTTTCAAGAACGTTTCAAGAACGTTTCTTGAACGTACTTTTGTTTGGTCGAATAATTTTAACGAAAATCCCCCAAAAAATATTAAATCCTCGACAATAAACTGTAAATTAATTAAACGAAGTTTTCAACATTTGCTCCCGTTTCATTTTCTCCCCTTCGAACTTGAGTGTCGTTCCCTGGTATACAAGCACTGCGTACTCCCCTCGTAACCGTTGCCTTTACGAAACAGCATGACCCTTCAGAGGGTAGGTGGAGTCAAATGGCACACATTGCACCAACACGAATTGAAGGTGAACACACAGCCGCATCAACTGACATTTTATATATATATATATATATATATATATATATATATATATATATATATATATATATGAGAGAGAGAGAGAGAGAGAGAGCCCTTTTAATTGATATCGAGCTCATTAATATTTTAACTGGTTTTTTCCTTTAAAAATGGGTTCTTATGTGAACAGTTTGCGCAAAATACTGAAAAGGCGTTTATATTTACAGGGTGATCGAAAAATTTGTTCATAAAAGTAATTTAAGTTATTTTTGGGAACACCTTTTTGAATTACCCTGTATATTCACTTCATCAGATATGATATTAGAAATGGTTTTAAAATGAAAGGTTGATACTAATAATAATAATTGGAGTTGTTTAACTTCCTCCACAACGACAAAAGTCATTTGACGAAAGCCAACCCTACAGCTTTACGTGGGGCCCAAACCGCGGGTCGCTACATCATCTGAATGAGGAGCAAACCCAACGACTCAACCTCGCTGATCTAACGGCAATCAGTGTCGCGACTTGGCCACAGCGTTTCCACAAACAGATAGATTAATAATGAATTGGAGAGCAAATGGGAAGCTTTTTAATATAGGACTAATAAACCTTGATGAGTAACTTCCCCATCCCATACAAAAACCTCTTCAAAACCTCGTAGGTTTAAATTAATTTTTGGATTGCATAAACATTTCACGTGATGTTTGGTAGCCTGCTCCAAATTGGTTCCAATTTTTCAATGTTTATGATAAAAAAAAATGTTGATAAAAAAGAATAAAGAGGCAAGATGTTTCATCAAAACGTTTCAATTCCGAAAATTAACGTACATTTATTGGTTTATTGTTTGTTTCCTCATTGGATACCATTTCTTATTTAATATATTGTAGAAAGTACAATAACCGTACTAAAAAGTACAAGTTAAAAGATCGCCATTGTTGTGCCACAATTTTAGTGTTTCATATTTTAAATGAAATTCTTAACACACTAACACACACACACACACACACATATTATATATACACACACACACATATATATCATAGGTGGGTAGTACCAACTGCTGAAATCGATTCTCCATAAACAGAAAAAAATCTTTCATTCCGAGTCCGGTTCCAGTTCAGACAGAAAAATGTCTATTACAATTCCAATTCCAGTTACTCCACATCCGGAATCTATTCCAGTTCTATGAATAAACTCGACTATGTATTTTTTTATATATATAAAAAAAAACTAAGCATAATTCGTGTTAAAATACACGTTGTTGGGATTGCTGAAGGTAAAAAATGTTTATTAATCTGTGTTTTAAGGAGTCATTAAATATTTGAAGCCAAAAATACATATTTTCGTTTCAGGATTTTCATTTTTTAATTTGAACCATCTTCTCTCTATTCATGAGAAGATGTACGCGCATATATATATATATATATAAATTTCTCCTTGGAACCTAATGGCTGTAATGTCTTTTTTATGCAAGCCCGAAGGCAAAGATTCTCCTGGGAATACGCTTGCGTGGGGGAGGTGCTGCTGCTACTACAGCGTTTGCAAGCAAAAACTGACCTATGCGGTAGTACGAGTATACGTTTGTTACTATATATATATATATATATATATATATATATATATATATATATATATGAGAGAGAGAAATTATTTAGCTTATAAAAATAAATTATACGCAGGAATCTAGATGTTGGACGTAGATGTTTCGCGCTTCAGGTAGGCCTATATAAGAAGGCTATTGGAAGAAAAACAGTAATGTCGTAGGTTTGTGGACATAAGTCTTAAGAACTGGACCCTAATCATACATTGGAGACCCTCTAATTCCGTGGTTCTCAACCTTTAAATGTGTGGGACCCACTTTCACAACTGTCCCAACGTTCGCAACTCCATCAAGGACCCTAAACGTGACTGAAATTTAAATTTTTTATATTTGCCATTCACGTTTAATTACAAAATATGAACGAGTACAAAACAAATTCACATTTTTATACAGGGTGTCCCATAAATCCCTTTACCCTAGACCTTTCCCGAGTAGAACAGCGTGAGGGTAAAGGAAGTAAAGGGGCTTATGGGACACACTGTATGTTCTAAGGACCCCGAGAAAATTACTTAGTGATCCCTATTGGTTAAGAACCGCTGTTCTAAACGAACTCGCGCAAATTTTACCTAGATTTTAAAATTACATATTAAAATTTTCTTCTCTCGATCTACTCTGTATAGGCTAGGCTACAGGTACACATTATAATGAAATTAAAGACGGTTTCATTATAAAATTTCAGGTCTCATAAACCATTCTGGCCATACATTCCCTTACCATATTTAAGATCACCCCAGGATGTCACCAAGTTTCATGGAAATGACAGAAATAAGTAATTGAAAATGCAAAAGTTAGTGAAGGCATGCAAATTCTAAAGCAAACAAAACACTCACTTTTAATAAGTCCATTCGGAAATAGTGTATACGTTTGTGTTGAAGTTACTCTCTGTGTGTGTGTGTGTGTGTGTGTGTGTGTGTGTAGAGGGGTAAAGCGGATGTTGAACAGTGGGAGAAGAAAATCCTCCGGGATGCCGCGAAAGAAAAATCGATAACATTGGGGTGCCTTGTGCCAGAAATGGTGGGGAACCAATGCGCATACAACTTTACGTAATCTAGACCGGGGTCTAACATATTACTTTATACACATTAAATGCATGTTTAATAAATTTTCTCTAAGCCCTAAATGTTGGGGATCTTAAGTCTAAATCAGTGAAATTAGATAAAATCATACTATATGCGTTAGTTGTCATTATAATATATATATATATATAATATATATATATATGTGGTGGACCGGATATCCGCATCATTTTTAACATCCGCATCCGCACTTCTGACTGCGGATGTTATGCGGATATTACCTCTAATAAATTGTGCAATTTACATAAATTAGCTTATAAGGCCCAATCATGCACATTTCATGTAAAGTAAATTATTATTAATGAACAAACAAATATATAAACCTCAAAATATAAATACCTGGTAACAGAAAATTGAATGAAACTTGTTTCATTGAATTTTCTGTGACAAACTCTTGAGAAAGTTATTATCATAATGAAAACATTAATATTAATTTTAATTCTTATGCATTGCCTGCCATAATAGTAATATCACGAAATTTGAAAAATTATGTCATATATTCATAATTCTATATTATATTGATAGATTAACTAAATATCCGCATCCGCGGATATTGAAATTAAAGATCCGCATCCGCAGATGTTGAAAAACTAACATCCGGTCCACCACTAATATATATATATATATATATATATATGTTAAACACAGACCGTGCATGGAACAAGGAACTCTTCTGGGAAATTACATCCACTATAGTTCGAATAAGTAAATGATAAATGACAAATACTATAGTTATTTTCTTTTTCATGATGGAAAGCCCAACGTGGGCACCACCGGGTTACTCGCAGAGGCCCCAAAATATAGCTTCCCTCACCAGCTATCTGCAAGGCAGATAGGATCCAGCTTTGGGACAGGATCTAGGGTTTACAACTTACACCTAGCCTACTACATTCAGAGCCTTAATATACGCAAGAAACTCGTTGCATTCACGTCGGATTGAAGACATCAAAGAAAAAGGGATAACTATTGTATTTTTACGCCAAAAAACAAAACTTAAACCTCAACCGGGACATTGAGCGTCCACTTTTCAAGGCACCATAACACGTCTGTTTAATAACAATAACTCAGAATGGTCCCCTGAGAAACTTATATGTTAAACACAGACCGTGCATGGAACAAGGACTCTTCTGGGAAATTACATCCACTATAGTTCGAAAAAAGTAATGATAAATGACAAATACCGGTACTATATATATATATAGGGATGAATTTCACAGACACGTGAAATGAATGAATGATGCAAATCCACAAGGAAAAAGAAAAATGATTCCAAGGCCTTTCGTGTATTCAGAAGTCCACGTCGTTAGGGGTGTACTTCTGAATACACGAAAGGTCTTGGAATCATTTTTCTTTTTCCTTGTGGGTTTGCATCATATATATATATATATATTATATATATATATATAATATATATACGGTTGGTAAAAAAAAAAACCATTGGTTTTTTAATAAAAATCTTAAAAAAAGTTTTTTTTTTGTTTTTAATATATAGGCCTATATACGTACAGGGTGGGCGGAAAGTAGCTCCCTATTTTGGATTGGTAAAAAAATACGTATATTATCCATTTATTTCGGAAGAAATAATATGAAAAGGTAGGCATACATGGTAGGTTTTCTCTAAAATTCAATGTGGGCTCCAACTCTTTCCACCAGCTTCTGGAGCCGCCCAGGAATGGCGTCCACTGACTTTAGCAGGAACTCCGGCGGGATGGAGGACATGACTTCCCGAATTCGGTCCTCCAGTTCTTCCAATGTCCTCGGTTTGGTGCGGTAGACTTCTTCCTTACCCACCCCAAAGAAAGAAGTCGCACGGTGTCAAGTCGGGGCTCCTGGCTGGCCATTGATGTGGACCACGACGACCCATCCAACGCCCAGGGAAGTGGCATCCAGCCACTCACGGACAAACAAGAGCGAAGTGCGGAGGGGCGCCATCTTGCATAAATATCAGATCGTCGATGTTCTCCCATGTGCTGACAACCGGCCAGACCTCGTTTCGCAAACATAGCAAGGTACCGCTCAGCATTCATGGTGCGCAGAAGGAACGGGCCCACAACTGATCTGAGGTCATACCACCACAACCGTTACACTGAACCGATTCTGCCGTTTTTCAGCGGTACCGTGCGACTTCTTTCTTTGGGGGTGGGTAAAGGAAGAAGTCTACCGCACCAACCGAGGACATTGGGGAAACTGGAGGACCGAATTCGGGAAGTCATGTCCTCCATCCCGCCGGAGTTCCTGCTAAAGTCAGTGGACGCATTCCTGGGCGGCTCCAGAAGCTGGTGGAAAGAGTTGGAGCCCACATTGAATTTTAGAGAAAACCTACCATGTATGCCTACCTTTTTCATTTATTTTTCTGAAATAAATGAATAATATACGTATTTTTTACCAATCCAAAATAGGGAGCTACTTTCCGCCCACCCTGTATATATATATATATTATATATAACTTGGAGCAAATTGAAAAATTCTTAGTGTTTCTTATAATTATCTAATTGTTTGAAAAATATAAAAAAAGAAAGAGAAAGGAATAGCCTAACCATAAACAACTAAAAAACAAACATTTGACTTGTTGCATATAAACAAATATTAAAAAAAAAAAAAAATCCTTTAATATATGGTACAGTACCGAATATCAGAATAAACCAAAAAAAAAAATATTGCTCTTTGACCTTTAAATCTTCTTTCAGTGAGCTTATCAAAATTATCAAATGAAATCTAAAAATCTGAAAAAGATTTAAGGTTGCTAGTACAAAATTTTTAAATTTCCTTATTATTTTAATTATGTTAATTAATAATTATAACTTATTAATTATAAGCAAACTATATTTATATATTATTTATATTTTTATATTATGTATTTTATTATTATATATTAAAAACATTAGGTTAAATCTATTTTATTCATAAAATTGAGCTAGGCCTAGGCTGCTATGGTTATAGTTGAAGGATTTGCACCGACTCCGACTCCGACTCCATCCAACTATGCATTTCCGACTCCGACTCCACTCAAAATTGACCGACTCCACGACTCCCTGATTGTATGCTTTCTAGATATATCAGAGAACAATAAAATAACAAAAATAACAAAAATTATTATTATTATTTATTTCCAGTTATGAAGAGTATTGCTTCTATTTTTCCTGTCGGAAATGAAGTGGCTCGTGCTTGTTATAATCGAGATAAAAATCCTGTCATAATACATAGAAACTTTTTGTTCACTTTGACCTCTTGAATATGTATACTAATTCACGAAACACAATTTGATAACACCCTGTATGTAGAAACCCAAACTAAATACAAGTCTAAGGGACCTAATAATAATAATTCTATCCATAGTAGGCCTAAGCAGGGATGTGGTCAAATACTCTTGTATTTGAAGATATTTTAAATACCGTTGGGAAGTATTTGTATTCATATTTTGAGATTTCCAATCAAAAGTATTTTGTATTTGAAATATTTTGAAAAGTATTTAAAATGTCCAAATACTTTTGAAATACTTTAAAAATACTTTTGCAAATAGTTATACAAATTCCTATAACATTTTGTCCTTGCTTTCGTTGTTGAACATTTAAAATAAAATATTGATAGGTATTATAGCTTTGTAGGTTATCTACAAGACCCTTACCCTTGGCAATATATTATACAGTACATAATTGTGTGTTGGACTATTGGTTACCCTGGAACAGAGTTTACATTTAGGTTGCTTTGTGAAATTTAGTCAGTTCTTACTTGAACAGTGACTGGTATTTGTATTTGTAAAGTATTTGTATTTTGCAAAATTTAAAGTATTTGTATTTATAATTTAAATACTTTTAAATGTATTTGACCCATGCCTGGGCCTAAGTACAATTAGTTTAAAATTAATTATAAAAACATTAGTTACTCTACACGCCACTTTAAATTAAAATACAAGGCAAATATAGGCCTAACAGGTAAAAATTAATAATGGACACTTTTTTGTTTTATTTTAATTGTTATGATGGAAGGTGTCAATATGTCGTTTGAAAATGTGAAATTTTATAATGTCATAAAATTATGCCAGAAAAAAAGAGAATTTAATTAATGAATTACTAATATGAATGTATTAAAAGATTGTATTTTGTGCCAAAGACATTTTAGAAGTAAAAATTTGAGAAATCTAAGGTAATCACTCTAACCTAACCTATACTTAACCTAATTTGGAAAAAAACCACCGACATGTGGTTCTATGTTCTATTAAAAGTCTAATAAGCAATTTTTGTAACTAATTATCTTTGGCCTGAAAACTTACCTTACTGATGAGTTTTATATGCCACGCCATAAAATCCATAGCCAACGTAATCCATAACCCTAAAATCCACCATAGTCACTTAATCCATAGCTAACACCATAAAATCCATTCAATTTCTTTACCGTAGAGAGAGTTTAAAGACATTCGTTAAAGACCTCGAATTAAGCTAAATATAATGATAGTCAAGATATTAATGGACTTAATCTCAGCAGTGTCAGCCATTGCCGATTTATAAGTGCACGTAGTTTGTAAACTATAAATTCTACATACTAGATAAACTTAGGAGTTATTACAACCAAAACGGACGTATGTAAAACTATTTCACGTGTCTAAAAACTCATACAGACAATATTTAAGTATATAAAGATTATATAAATTACATAAAGTACAATAGAACAAAATTTGAACTTCACAAAAGAAACCACACATTAACACACATAAATTATAACACACTGACCAACTTCTTTCAATCACGTATTTGATCTCTAAAGAGGATAATTCCTCTAATTTTCACAAAAAGTCAAGATTTTGTACTAAAACATACTCGTTTTGTCTGCCTGATGTACGATGTCTTTATTTTGAGATAAAGGTGCCAGATATCATCAGATGTTTACGCTTTCTATTTATTTAACTGTGGAAACAATTTTCTAGAAATTGTCGCCATATCATTATTTTATTAAAAATAATCAATCAATTGCGTAAGTCATGACAGCGTTTAGTTCTAGCACCATTGTGTTTTATTAAAATCGTACGGTCACTAAGAAATTAAATTCGAACAAAAAATTGTTTTATCTGGATAAAATCAGTTACTTTCCACATTATGCATGAAACTGATAAAAATGGGCATTGGGCATTGTAAATATATGATTTAGTTGGGTGGTCACTATGTAAAGGTAGTTACATTAGTGGGTTGCAATGGTGTAGTCCTAAAATTTTAGGAAGGGTAACGCTA
This sequence comes from Bathynomus jamesi, assembly GCA_023014485.1. Lineage (NCBI taxonomy): Eukaryota > Metazoa > Arthropoda > Malacostraca > Isopoda > Cirolanidae > Bathynomus > Bathynomus jamesi. Next base: position 110,837 of record JAJOZX010007575.1, read on the forward strand.
CAGGCAAAACTTTAATAGAGCGTTTTCATAGAACAATTACTGTATAAAATAGTAAAAGTTAATTTGAAATAAAAAATATATATTTAGTAAATAAAACTACAAATACAGTACATGCTCTAGTTACTTTTAATTTGAATAAAACACACACACATAGATCGTATGTATACGATATAATGCAGTTTCATAGTGATATAGTAGATACTACAGTTACATATAGTGGTTAAAAGTCTAAGTGCTCAGCATTCAGCTATGGCTACTACACTAGTCTACAGTAGGTAGTATAACGCTACTTCACTGAAATTTTAGGAAGTATAACGCCGTTATACCGCGTTACCCCTCGACTACACCCCTGGCGGGTTGTACATGTACATTTTATGTCTGTATATACACACAGTATGCAACAATAATTACTGTACTTAGCATTTCACTATTGGCAAAGTGCCAATTTATTTAGTAGTACGAGATAAGTGAGATCATTTTTAAAGTACAGGGTGTTCAGGAATTACTAATATTTTTCTTCTTATTAATTAATTAATAGATATACAATATATATATATATATATATATATATATATATATAATATATATTATATATATATAGCTGTTTACATTTCTGAACTGTTCAAATTTAGAATACTTCCACATGATGACTAGCATTCGTCACTAGAGTGTGTATTCAATGCTCAAACTTCATTAGACATTAGCACGACGCTCTTGTGGAATGGATTCAATAGCCTCTGATTCTATGATAGAGTTATGGCAGATGTCTATCAGGCTTTGTCATGATACACAAGTTCTTTTAACATAACTCCATAGATAAAAGTCCAATAAAGAGGTGAATTATTCTGAAATCAGAATCTCTTCCAAATGTGTTTTTTCTACGATATCTGGGCTCAACTCTAGGAAGGCGTACGGTCCAGACGGTGTTCCTCCTGATGTTCTCAAGAACTGTGCTTCTGCGCTGACACCCTGCCTAGGCAAACTCTTTCGTCTTTGTCTTTTATCTGGTGCTTTTCCTTCCTGCTGGAAGCTCGCTTTCATTCAGCCTGTCCCAAAGAAAGGTTACCGCTTTCAACTCTCCAACTATCGTCCAATTGCTTTGATTTCTTTCCTTTCTAATGTTTTTTAATCTATCTTTGATAGAAGATTCATAAACACTTCTTTTCTCATAATCATCTTTCAGATCGTCAGTATGGGTTCCGCAAGGGACGCTCTACTGGCGATCTTCTTGCATATATCTCTGACTCTTGGTCATCCTCCTTTCGGGATTTCGGTGAAACCTTTGCTATTGCGATAGATATATCAAAAGCTTTCGATAGAGTGTGGCACAAATCCTTAATTTCCAAACTCCCTTCCTTCGGTTTCTATCATCTATCTGTGCCTTCATTTCTAGTTTTCTTTCTGGTCGATCTATAACTGCTGTTGTAGATGGCCACTATTCTCCTAAAGCTATTAGTGGTGGTGTTCCTCAGGGCTCTGTCATGTCACCCACTTTTTTCCTTTTATCAATGAGCTATTAAGTTGTGGGTATTCGCCCTTGGCCCCTCCTTCCTGCATAAGGATCGTCCGGACTCGATCTCACTATTCAATCAACAGCTCAGCGAACCAAATTTTAGTACAAGTGGTATTGAAAAATTAGCGATTGACTTTTTTCTCACAAAACTTAGCGCCGCTAATCCAAGCACTGGTCGTAGATTAAAGATGAGCCAGGTTAATGTTAGGTTAGGTTAGGTCATATTAAATTAGGCGAAATTAAATTTATAACTCTTACTTTCAGATCTCGAATGAATGACAGTTGAGATATCATTAAATATGAAAGAATACGATAAGTGGTTTTAGAAATTAGGAGCCATTAAGTTCACTAACTTGAAATCTGGTAACTAGCAAATCCACATTTTTAAAGAAGGGAACGCTGGATAATGTCGAATCTAGGGGACCTTTTACGAGAGCCTGAAACATAACTTTTATGGTATAAAGAAACACAAATTGATTCGGATTTTTGTATACGATTATGTGCCAACACGAATTGAAGAGAAAAATTGATAAAGAAGAGCTAAATTTGAGATATGTGGCACTTTTGGGGTAGCGGAAAAATGGCGATCTGTGTAATGTCGACACCAAACTTTCTGAACTCGCATGATCTCGAAAATCTTGACCTCATATATGTCGGTTAAATTCAGGTTAAGTTACTTTAAATTAGGAAAGGTCAGATTCAGTTTGATTAGGTTACATTACATTATGCCCGATTAGGTTACCCTAGGTTAGGCTATGTCTGGTTCGGTTAAGTTAATAATTTTCATTGAAAATCTAAAATGTATTTATACTTTAGTCACTCTCAGTTAAAATATTAAAAAAGCTTTTCCTTTTCGTTTGAAATCCACCAATACGGTTGATCTTAAATAAGACCGACTTGCATAAGGTCGATCTGGAAAAAGACCGACTTGCATAAGGTCTAACGTCGATATTACGAAATTCTAGATAAAAATCTCGCGCAGTGGTGTTGGGTTTGCAAAATATGGGTATTTATTATTAATAATAATATAAAGTATAGTAAAATTTTGATATAAATGAAAAACTTAAGTTATAAATTCCAAGTAGGCCTCAGCTAACTCTAGACGAAATACATGCACTAAACATCCAAACGGGTCTCAACGTGTCTTACTGGAACACGTGACGTTTTGTTCAGCCAATGGAGGGCGAGAGACTACATCACGTGATGCTACACCATAAGTTCATCAAATCATGCATTCGTAAATAATTTTAGTATTCAAATAGTGCTTTAAATATATATATATATATATATAATATAATTAAATAAATAATTTAATCCCGTCAAATACGTAACATAAGTTGGTTAAATAACATAAAAGAGTTAGGAATTTGTAGAGCTCGTTAAGTATTTAAAATTGTTTGTAAGTTCCAGGATCAAAATGGAGAAAAGAATAAAGAACGTCTCTCCCAATACGAGATGAAAACCCGAATTCTCGAGGCTGGAGGTGGGAAAGAGAACGCACAAGAAAACCAAAATATATAGTCAAGAACAGTCTACTGAGAGAGAGAGAGAGAGAGAGAGAGAGAGAGAGAGAGAGAGAGGCAAGCAGAGGGAGAAGCGGAATCAAACAATTCTCTTGGCGATTCACGAGAATTTCCAAGTCAATGATAAAGTTTGATTTAAACAATTAAAATATATATATACACACACACACACACACCTATATGGTGAAATCCACAAGGAAAATAAAAAATTATTCCAAGGCCTTTCGTATATTTAGCAGTACACCTCGTAAGGGAATGACGACGAGGTGTACGAGGTGTACTGCTGAATACATGAAAGGCCTTGAAATAATTTTTTCTTTTCCTTGTAGGCTTGCATCATTCATTCATTTCACGTGTTTAAACGTGAAATTTATCCCATATATATATATATATATATATATATATATATATATATATATTCTCATTCCTTTTCTCTCCAACTCTCTAATACAAAAATTAATTGTTATTTTCAATCTTTCATCTACTCAACCAGTCAACGTTGGAACAATCTTCCTCAATCCATCTTTCCCCCTGTCTCTCAAACGCAGTGTCCAGGAATCTTAAAACCCTTCACCTTGATTTGGCTCTTTTCTTCTATGGGGAGGAGAAGGCAGTTTTTGCGGGCATTCGCCCTTGGCCCTCCTTCCTGCATATATATATATATATATATATATATAGTAATATTTACAGTACATTATTCTAGAATCTTGAAATTTTATAAAGTATTTTGCATAAAAAAAGTGTTCACTGCACCTGAAGAAATTATGCACGCGAATTCTCCACCCTAAACCGAATGATTATGGGCTAAGTGAAGAACAATAAACAAAGGGCGAGAACTAATCCTTTTTTTTTTTTTTTTTGTAGTTAAAACAGCTAATACAGATTTGTAAAGCTTCTAAGTGAAAAGTTAATCCATTTTTGTGCTTTACCTCCACAAATTTCATAGACATTTCACTAAGTATAATTAGTAAACTCTTTCTCTCTCATATATATATACAGGGTGGGCCGTAAGTTTCCATACACAGGAAAATTTAAACGTTTGTTTTTATGTTTCAGATACCCTAAGAATATGCGTTTGACGAAAGAGCAACGAATTGAAATCATACTGATGGCTGGGTCGGGAAGCAGTCGCATGGTTGCAATGAACTTTAACAGAAAACATGGAACGAACATCACACACGACACTGTGGCAAAACTTATTAACAAGTTTCAGAAAACTGGAAATGTTGCAGATCAACCGCGAAGTGGTCCAAGACGTACAGCCACCGATGAAGACACAACAGCTACGATACTTACAGCGCTTACACGGAGTCCCAGAAAAAGTACACGACGGTTGTCTGCAGAAAGTGGTGTCAGCAGATCGAGTATCAGGCGCATTTTGAAAGCAAACAAATGGCATCCATACAAATTGCATATGGCACAGCATTTGAGTGAAGACGACCCGGATAGACGGATGGAATTCTGTGAATGGGCATTAACCAAAGTGAACGAGGATGCAAACTTTTCAACTAAGATCTTGTTTACTGATGAAGCAAATTTTTACGTCAATGGAGAGGTTAATCGGCAAAACATACGTTATTGGAGTAATGCTAACCCTAACTGGCTGAGTCCGACGAAGATGCAAGGTGCCGGTAAAGTGATGGTGTGGGCCGGGATATGGGGTGACAGAATTATTGGACCAATTTTTGTCAGTGGAAATCTTAATGCCGAAAGGTATCTTAACATGTTGCAAGAAGAGATTTTCCCATCCCTGCTAAACGAGGAAGGTAACTTCCCAGTTTACTTCCAGCAAGATGGAGCTCCACCTCATTATGGTCTTCACGTGCGTCGGTATTTGGATCAGCAGCAGTTTCCGGATGCTTGGATTGGTCGGCGTGGTCCTGTGGAGTGGCCCCAGATCCCCAGATCTCACCCCCCTTGATTTCTATCTTTGGGGGCACTTGAAGGCCATAGTGTATCAGGAAAAGATACGAGACATAAATCATCTAAAGGAACGTATCACCAACGCCATTACAAGCATAACGTCAACTGTGCTAATGCGTGTTCATCAACAGTGGGGAACACGTATTGAAATGTGTTTTCAAAACAATGGCAACCATGTAGAGCATATTATATAAATAAAAATGGTTGTCCATAAAAAAATGTTTATTTTTCCTATGTATGGAAACTTACGGCCCACCCTGTATATATATATATATATATATATATATATATAGAGAGAGAGAGAGAGAGAGAGAGAGAGACTAATTCACAATTTTCACGTGAACTTTATTAAATGTTATAAACACGCAAGGAAAATTAGAAATGATTCCGAGCGCTTTCGTCTCTTTCAAGGTCTTGTAAGAGACGAAAGTGCTCGGAATCGGTTTTCGCTTTCTCTGCGGGTTGTACCACACACACACACACACATATATATATATATATATACAGGGTGTTTGAAAACTTTCTGTACAAATTGTAATGGGGGATAGGCAACACCAAGACAAACCCTTTTCGTCTATAAGTGTATGTCCGCTGACGTCACCATTCGGCGCGAGAGGGCGCCGCTGCAATTGGCTAAAAGGTGAAGTGGGCTAGACTCGCGCTTGCCGCGGGCATTCTTAAATCGGACGTAGTACGCGTAACATGGAGCGCTTCACGACTGCTGAGATGGCTGACATGCATATGGTGTATGGGGCTGCCAATGGAAACGGAAGAGCTGCTGCGAGGTTGTACCGACAGCGCTTCCCAAACAGACGTGTGCCAAACCACCAAACGTTTGCGCATTTGCATCGGCGACTGCGAGAAACTGGAACATTCCATGCAAACATGCATGACACTGGTCGGGAGAGAAACGTGCGCACTCCTGACATGGAAGAAGAAATCCTACGGCGATTTGAGGACAATCCAAGCGCAAGCACGCGAGGTGTTGCACGTATCCTCGGTGTGAACCACGACCTGGTCTGGAGTGTGTTGCACGAGCAGCAGTTACATCCGTTTCATCGTCAGAGAGTCCAGGCATTACAAACCCGTGTAGCATGTGGATTTGCGTGCGCCCACACGTGAGAATTGTGCATGTTAAACACACCCTCACGTGTGAAACAGGCCTCATCTGAGAACAGCACATAAGCCGGAAAATTAGGCTGCACCGCTGTCTGCTGCAGAAACCAGCGTGCGAATTCCACACGAAGAGGGTAATCCCGAGGTTGTAATGCCTGGACTCTCTGACGATGAAACGGATGTTACTGCTGCTCGTGCAACACTCTCCAGACCAGGTCGTGGTTCACACCGAGGATACGTGCAACACCTCGCGTGCTTGCGCTTGGATTGTCCTCAAATCGCCGTAGGATTTCTTCTTCCATGTCAGGAGTGCGCACGTTTCTCTCCGACCAGTGTCATGCATGTTTGCATGGAATGTTCCAGTTTCTCGCAGTCGCCGATGCAAATGCGCAAACGTTTGGTGGTTTGGCACACGTCTGTTTGGGAAGCGCTGTCGGTACAACCTCACAGCAGCTCTTCCGTTTCCATTGGCAGCCTCATACACCATATGCATGTCAACCATCTCAGCAGTCGTGAAGCGCTCCATGTTACGCGTACTACGTCCGATTTAAGAATGCCCGCGGCAAACGCGAGTCTAGCCCACTTCACCTTTTAGCCAATTGCAGCGGCGCCCTCTCGCGCCGAATGGTGACGTCAGCGGACACACACTTAGACGAAAAGGGTTTGTCTTGGTGTTGCCTATCCCCCATTATAATTTGTACAGAAAGTTTTCAAACACCCTGTATATATACATATATATATGTATGTACACACACACCTGGCTATGTGCGGTGGAGAGCGCAAGCAACTCGCTCCTCCACCAAGCCAGGCCAAGAGGCGGGGCCACCAGCTTGACCTTCGTGTGGAGAGAGACCAACACGGGGAACATCAACGAGGTTAACGATATATACAGGGTGTCTCAAAAGTCTATCTATTTCGGTGACATTAGATGTTTTTTTTAAAAATGCTATGCTGGCATAAAGATATGTACTTCTGGTGCAAATTTGTGTATTTAAAAAAAGTTAATTGGTTTATTATCTTGACATGCTTGAACAATTCCTCGAACCTCAACTTCTTACAGATGGCATTCTTGACACAGTAGTTTTTCAGCAGGATGGAGCACCGTGCCATTATGCAATAATTGTACGTGATTATCTTGACAGACGCTTCCCCGGTCGCTGGATTGGTCGTGGAGGAACACAACCATGGGCAGCACGTTCACCCGATTTAACACCATTAGATTTTTTCGCCTGGGGTTTCATTAAGTCTAAGGTGTACACTGGTAGAAGAATTAGTGATGTAGCCAAACTTCGAAATCGTATTACCGATGCAGTTCAGAAAATAACACCTCAAATGCTGGAAAGTGTGTTCCGGGAAAAACTTATCGCTTTGAGCTCTGTAGAGACACTGATGGTCGCCATTTGGAGACAGATAAATAAATAGCACTAATTCTTTGTGGCACTTACTTTGAAATAAATATATTTTTCATGTCTTAAACCAGTTTTTCGTAATTCCCATTATTTTTCAAAATAGATAGTGACTTTTGAGACACCCTGTATATCGTCATTGCACAGAATGTTTCTTTTCATACACTATAAAATTGAGCTGCGACTGACCATGGCAGCGAAGTGACCTTACACACGTGACTCGTATACATCTGTAAATATATTTTCCGCGTGTGAATTCCTCAGGGGCTACAATTTCCTCCGTAATTACACTATTTCTCGACAGTTTTAAGGACTACACTATTTTATACAGGCACAAAATTTACAGTCAGTTTGCTGCATTTTCTGTACGAAATAATATACTGTATACTTTTTCGTGTACACTTCTGTCATTGGCGAGGTACCAACTTTTTAAAATCCATATATCTAAAAAAGGACCTTTTCCAGTTTGTGTACCGTTTTTCATATAATTTATTTTTGCTTCTTTTCAGATCAAAAATGAGTGATCAAAAAAGAGTTCTTGGTAACATAACCTAACCTTGAATAACCTAACCTTGAATAACCTAACCTTGAATAACCTAACCTTGAATAAATAATTTCAATCTAAAAATGTTTACTATGCTGTATGTAATGTACTGTAGAAAACGGTACATAAACTGGAAAACGTCCCTAAAAAAACTAATTAACCTAGCGTAACTTTGGTAACATCGAACACAAAACAGAATACAGCCACAGACGGCGCTGCAAAATGCCAGCCTAGTAAGGAAATATGGAAATACTACTAAGGGCACTCAATATATTTTGATCCACCCTTGTTTCTTAGCTAAAAATAGGCCATTGGGGCTGAAATGGCTTTTGGGCCGTAAGTTTGAACTTTCTGCGCTTCACATAACCGGATTTTTCCAGTTTGAACCTCCTTGTATAAAACCGATGGTTAACGCAGTTTCGAAAATGGCGTCTGACAGTGATGTGCGTCGTAAACAGAGAGCTGTTATAGAGTTCTTAACCGCAGAGAAGGAAACAGTTGGAAATATTCACAAACGTCTACAAAACGTTTACGGAGATGCTGTTGTTGATCGAAGCACAGTTGAACGCTGATCTAAATGTGTGAGATCATCGGAGAGAGGGAGAGCCAGCTGAAACAAAACGCCAATCCATGGAGTGGCATCACGCAGACTCCCCACGCAAGAAAAAGTTAAAAATGGCTCCCTCTGCAGGAAAGGTTATGGCCACCACCTTCTAGGACATGAAAGGGGGTGATTCTGGTGGACATTATGAAGAAAGGACAAACAGTCAACTCGGAGGCATATGTGTCTACCCTACAGACACTCCAGAGACGTATAAAGCGAGTTCGACCGGAGAGAAAACTGAAAGACGTCCTTCTTTTGCACGATAACGCAAGACCACACAACAGTTTGCAAACAAGGGAGGCCATCACAAAAATGCGCTTGACTGTGTTACCCCACCCTCCATACAGCCCGGATCTGGCACCTTCAGACTTCCATTTGTTTGGGCCAATGAAGGATGCTATTCGTGGAAGAAAGTTTCAGAGTGACGATGAGGTTGTTGAGGAGGTTAAGAGGTGGCTCCAGCGGAACCCAGCTGACTTTTACCAGCAAGGAATAAAGGCCCTCGTTTCGAGGTGGAGGAAAGCCGTAGAAAAGGATGGAGACTATGTGGAAAAATAAAAACTTGTAAAAAAGGTATGTAACTACTTGTGTACAAAATTTTTGGAACTTACAAGGAAACTTGGAAAGAAAAAAAAAAGGTGGGGGCAAAATATACGGAGTGGCCCTCGTATATTTCAGATCAATTTTCAATGATTAAAAATGCCAAAACTAAAATTAAATCTAAGTTTGAGACCAGGAATGGTTAGATACTGTACTTATTACGAATGTAATTCTATTCAGAGTCTCAATCACAAAGACGACATTAAGTTTCATTACTTTCTACTTCATAAAACTCGTTGCCATTTGTGAATATTTAAATTTGGAAGGGTAGATTCTTCATATATATATATATCAACTGATAACGTCACAAACGTTATCAGTTATGTAGTCATCATTTTTCAAATAAATAGCACTGCAATCCATAACATTTAAAATTAAAAGTGGATGCAATACCTGACATAGGCCTAGTCTATTTCCTGAAATTTCTAATTTCAGTATGGTAATGATAACACTGGTATGCATCAATTTTGCTGTCAAGGGTTTTGTAAGTGATTCTTAGAGTTTTTCCTGCTGATTTCGAATCTGCAATCCGTTTTTCTCAATCAGCTCAGGTTATCCGGCTATGGCCTCATAAGTAAAATAGAATTTTTCGTGATTTTGTCAAAGCGGAATTGGAACAGTAACATCTATCATCACTTGTTTCACTTGTATAATATCTTTTTTTACTTTTCAGGCATATAGATAAAATATTTCATAATGAATAGAGCGTGTAAAAATGATCCCAATAGATTCTGCTACATATGTGGGACGGTTACCATACCAAATAACCAGTCCCAAATCACTAAATTTGTGAAGACAATGTATAGAGCATACTTTGGAATTAAGCTAGGGGACCAGGACAAAAATTTCGCCCCTCATATGTGCTGCAAGACGTGCATTGAAAATTTGAGAAGATGGAGCAAAGGCAGAGCGAAATCTTTGCCTTTTGGAATTCCCATGATTTGGAGAGAAGGAAAGGATCACGTGACAGATTGCTATTTCTGCATGACAAACCTCCAAGGTGGGCTTATAAATTTATTTTTCTTAAATATTTTGAAATCCTCGTATGAAACTTGACATAATATTCACCATAATGTAATATTCACCATATATAGCATAATATTCACCATAATGGTAATCATACATTTACATATACATATTGTTATAGAAAATACATTTACACATACATATTGTTATACAAGTTACATTTACATATACAATGATTGTATATTTTCTTTCTTTTTCATTCATATTGTCCCCGAAGGGACAATAAGAATGAAAAAGAAAGAAAATATACAGACTCCATCGACCTATTTCATATCTTACAGACCGCAGCCTTCCCTCACGAGCCGCCAGTCTGAATGCTTCTTCTATTTCAGATGCAAGTTTTATATCCATGTTTCTGTGCTTCTATTTTCAGGAGTTAACAAGAAGAATAAACACATTGTTGTATACCCTGACATTCCTTCTGCTATGAGACCTGTACCCCATGGTCCTGGAATTCCAATACCCGACCCACCTCAAACCCTGGACTTCGATGATTCTGATGATGAATCAATGACCAATGACCAGTCCCAGTCGTATATACACCTCAAAATACCGCTTCAAATGAGCCGAGGCCTCTCAACCAGGCCAAACTTAATGATCTTACCAGGGATTTAGGACTTTCCAAATTAGCTGCCGAGATCTTGGGCTCACGACTTCGAGAGGACAACTTGCTGGCTCCGGGAACAACATTCTCCTGGTATAGGAAACGAGAGGAAGAATTCCGCAAGTTTTTTGCAGTGCACGAAAATACCTCTTCCTTAGTGTACTGCTGCAATGTTGAGGGCTAATCGAATCCTTGGGCCTGCCATATAACGCATCAGAATGGAGGCTATTTATAGACTCGTCTAAACGAAGTTTGAAAGCAGTACTTCTCAACATTGGGAATAGGGTTGCATCAGTCCCTGTAGCACATCCCGTACAACTTACTGAGAGCTACGATAACATGAAAATTTTACTGGATGCTCTCGTATACGACCAACATAACTGGAGGATCTGTGGAGATTTGAAGGTAATACTAATATCATAAGTAAACTATTGCTATTGACTATGTTGTTTTTCCAAAGGTTATTTGAGAGCGTATAAGAACACTTAACTTCCCCACAGAAGTGATACAGTCCAATGCATAGATTTTTTATCTGATAGAACAAATTCTCTAAATTCTTTAAATATTTTCATTTTTTTTCAGATTGTGGCATTTGTATTGGGAATGCAAGGGGATACACGAAATACCCATGTTTCCTCTGCAAATGGGATAGCCGAGCGGATGAGAAGCACTATGCACAGCGTGAATGTGCATCCAGAGAGAATTTTGAACCTGGGTCGCATAATGTCGTTTCAGTGCCCCTTGTACCACCAACAAATATTTTGCTCCCACCACTTCATATTAAGCTGGGCTTAATGAAAAATTTTATCAAATCAATGAATAAGGAGGGTTCAGCATTCCGATATCTCGAGAGTAAATTTCCTCATATATCTGATGCTAAACTAAATGCTGGGGTTTTTGATGGTCCTCAAATTCGAACTTTGATCAAGGATACTCAGTTCGAAAACGCAATGATTCCAACTGAGAAGAATGCCTGGCAGGCATTCAAATCAGTTGTCACTGATTTTCTTGGCAAGCGTAGAAGTCCAAAATACGAGTCCGTTGTCGAAAACTTGATGGAAACTTTCAAAGCTCATGGGTCGCGCATGTCCATAAAAATGCACTTTTTGTGGTCCCACTTGGACTATTTTCCTGAAAATTGCGGGGATTATAGTGAGGAACAGGGTGAACGATTTCACCAAGATATCAAAATAATGGAAGAGAGGTACCAGGGAAACTGGGATATCAATATGCTGGCGGACTATTGCTGGTGTTTGAAGCGAGACGTGCCCGAAGAAAAACACAGACGGAAAGCGAAAAAAACTTCATTCCTTCCTCAATAAACTTTTTTCCATATTCATTGTATGAATAAAGTATTTATTCACACAATGTTTTCATTTTTCACGAGTGTTCTTATAATATTACTCGTATCTACAGTGTTTAAGCTAAAAAAATCAAAAATTTGGGGATAAAATTGGACTTATAATAAATGGCCAATAGAGAAAAAACCTGACCTGATTGAGGAAAACCAATGTCATTTTCGAATTCAGCATGGTCGAATTATATAATATGAGTTGAAAAAACCCACAGCAGACAAAAAATTTCATATGCATACCAGTGATAATTGACTAAGTCAGTCTAGGATTATTACGTTTATTGGTGGGACTGCAAAATTGGGGATTTATTAATAAGTAGAAAATAATGGAATTTTGTAACATAAATGAAAACATAAGTTAGCATATAAATCCTCGTAGACCTAAAATGTATTTGGAAAAACAGGTACGTGACTTCTGGCACAAAAACAGCCAGACAAATTCCAACACGTTCATACGTGTTTAGGAACGAAGTAATGTTCAACTAATTAGGTATAAGAATAATAATCACGTGACCTAACGCCTCCTTTTTTCATCCAATTTTGTCACTGAAAATAGATTCGTGTTTAAGATAGTACTCGAAATGAATATAAAAACTATTTAATAATGTCGAAAGAGGCCAAGTAAGTTAATTAAACGATATAAGACCATGGACGTCGATCGCTTCTGAATTTGAGGCCGAATTAATGCTACCGTAGGATTAATTCGGCCTCAAATTCTGTGTAGACCTTAAAGACATGCTTCTACATAGACCACCGAAAAGTCGGGGAGACAATTGGTATGTTGTCTCCCCCCCCACCCCCCACCACCACCACCACAAAAAGTGGAGGGGACATGTCTTCCCCTTCCTCCCCCACAATCGACGCCCATGAATAAGACAGATAGGAATTTTTTTTTCATAAAAATAGTATATTAAAAGTTCTTTGCAGCTCCAAGTTTATACAACAGAAATTTGTAAAAACATCCCATCTGACGCAATCATTGACGGGAACTATAATCTGGATGGAGAAAGGAAAGCGCACGAAAAAAAATAGAAGAAAGTCGAGAAGTAGTTGTCACCGAGAAAGGGTCGCATACAGTTCGTTAGAAATTCACATTATTCCCTCCCTTGTCATTTTTATTTTAACAGTCCCATACTGACCCTGTGAATTTGGTCCCACTTTTAAGATGTGTGTAAGATTTATAAGAAAAACGAGTTGCTTGGATGAGAGAATGAAAGTGTTTCTTCGTCCTTTTTGAAGATCATTCTTCATTTCCATTTCGAGCGAACTGTTTCGATTAAGCAGTTAATCAATCAAAGGTCAACATTTTCTGAGGTCAGTCCGACTGCCATTTAAGTGCCAATCGTTCACATATATATCGACTTGCCTTCCTTTTCATAATACATTCTGGGATTGATGGAACGTTTCCTTATTACACACAGACTAAGGAAGGGAAAGTGTGTGTGTGTGTGAGTGTGTGTGTGTGTGTAAGAGAGTGTTACATACAGCAAAATTGCTTTTTATAAAGGCATAAAACAAGTATGATATAAAAAAAAGTACATCACTATTTATAGAAAATGCATTTAATTAAACAAACTATCCCTCCCTTCATTAATACAACCTAAATGAAGAAGACTCGAACACTCTTTTCGTAGCAAAACAGCAGAACGCTAAAATTAAAATCAGCCAAATTAAAAATGTGCCGAATCTACATTATCCAGCTGTATCATGCACGATTACAGCTGTACAATAGTCCAAGATGCATACATTTAGCACGGCACGTCCACTCGTTCCAAATACTTTCGTAATTAAATATGCATCACGACCATGAAAAGATGCCATGAATAAGTTATTTAAATTTAAGTACGAGAATTCAACCATTTTATTCAATAATTAATTTACCTGTTTATTATTTCTGTTCTTCAAATTATTCATATATGTATGAAATAAAAATACCCTGGCCAGGATTCGAGCCCGTGACCTCTTCAGTAGCAGTCCAGGCACTATCACACTACGACCGAATAAAACTTACACAACCTGTCGTAGTATTTAAATGACCGAGGAAACATTAAAAGCTTTCGCGTCCAGAGGTGTTTAACATGTTAACCTTCCCGCATTCGAGGTAATGACATTTAATTAAAATCTCTCTGGTATAACATTGGGGTCTGATAGACACGGTCTCATATATGCAGTCTCCGCTTTGCGCTCTTAAGTGGTTCCAGAAAAAACGGATGTTAAGCGAAACAGCATGAAGCGGGACTATTTTCTCATACGAAATAATGTAAATACGTTTAATTCGTTACCACGGCCTCTTCCTGCTATAAAATGACATTAAATAACAAACTATGATATAATTGGTGACATTGGTCATTGCTAATATATTACAAAACAATAGTGGGTACTTTTCCGTTATACCCCGCAATTTTACCAAGCTCCCAATGCCAATCGCCCTTGACGATTGGTTAGGTTTAGTCGTGATATTTTTGCTGTTAAGTCGTAATATTTTCGTTGTTTTAACGAAACTATCACGATTAAACCTAACCAATTGTCAAGGGTGATTGACATTGTTGGGAGGGGGAGTAGCCTTCAGGTGTTTTCCGTTAATGTCCATAATAAACTTCTAAAAATATATTAATAAGCATTGTATTTATATATTAAAAATTTATCATTTGCGCGGGTATAACGGAAAAGTACCCAATTGTGTACAATGTACACTACTTAAATAACTAGGATAATATTCGTTTTAACACCACTCCCAAACCATTGAAACATAATATATTTTGAATCATTATTAAATATTACTAAGGAAAATGACCTTCTTTTCTTGTGCAAATCAAATTAAAAAAGTACAAAATTAATGAAAATGACGTCATCCTCATGCCATCTTGGACCAGCCAGTGACGCCATAGTTACTGTATGTCATCAAGCCCTTTATAAACGGATGACCGCGAAACAAAGGCCTTTTATATTAATTGTGTTTCCTCCTATAAGGATGTGTGATTCGTGTAACTTAGATGTTGAAGAAGTCATCAGACGCGTTGGCTTAGAGCATGGGTCGGGGAACTTTTTTGGGTATTACCCAAAAATCTATTTGAGTAAAATGAAATTACCCCCAGACTTCAAAGTAAACAAAAACAAGCCAATTGCTCTTAAAATTGTTGCATATGGTGTCTCTCATACCGCACGCATTACCCCCAAAATCTTTAAATGTACCCCATTTCGGGTAATTTACCCCTGTTCGCCGACCACTGGCTTAGAGCCTTAGACGATAGCGAAACTTTGAAACTTTTTTCTGATCATGGTGTAATTCCTACACCCTTAAAATGTCCAAAGTGCAATAGTGACTGTATTTTCAGGGAAGAACAGAATATTACCAATAAGGTAAGATTAGGTTGGGTTAGTTTTTTAATATAATGAAGTACTTTTTAGGGTAATTTGATATGCACAAATTTGACTTCTGTTTTCTGTGCAAATGTATATATTTTTTAGATAATTTCATTTGCTTGTATCTCAAAAACTATACATTTGCACAGAAAACAGAAGTCAAATTCGTGCATAACACATGAAAATTACCATAAAAAGTACTTTCTTGTCCTAAAATCTAGAGTGGTGTTAAAACGAATATTCACCAATAACTAAAATATAGTGGAGGGGAATTTACAGTATGATTGGTTACACTGTATATTCGATCCAAATACTTAACAGCCTTTCCACATCTATCATTACTGGAACCTTACTTCTACTGTATTAACCCTTTAAGGCCGGAATTTTATGTATGGTTAAATTATAAATGCGTGTACTTGAAACGCTACCAATTTGTACCAGTCGTCCTGAAAGGGTTAACTTCAGAGCAAATAAAGAAGCTTGAAACTTTCCCCATTCTTTTCTTTACCATTGATCCAACCAAAGACCGCTCGACAGACCTCATATTGGCGTTCATCTTCGCTTCAATACGCTTAATCACATCCAGCTGAACTCCAGCGTTAAGCTTTTGCGCTGTTTTTTCTCAGCGCTAACAATATTAGAGTCTGTTGCACGTTTCTGACTCATGATGCTTGATTTCAAGGGATAAAATCAATCGCAAAACGAAGAGCACAAATATTTTTCAGGAACCAATATGGCAACAAAAACAAACTGGTACTAAATTCAGGGCTTCCACACCAACAAAAAATATGACCCTAGATGGAAATCTCAATTACCCTAAGTTACCCTGAACCTATTGTAATTAACAAAGATATAAAAGCAATAATTTTCCCTATATCTTCTTTGAATAGTGAAAATTATTAATATGCCTACTCACAATGGCTAAAAATAAAAATTAGAACATACTCGTGAACATTTTGCAGAATCAAATGCATTATTTAAAACGAAGCATATAATGAATTACCCTAAAAAGTGAGTATTTAGACCCTACCCTAACGTAAAACTGATTACCCTAAAAGTGAAAGCACTGGCTAAATTGCACAGCGTGGCTGCGCGGCGCCGATGCGCTGCGACAATCGCGTGCAAGAACTCTGCCTAACATATGACGCCAAGAGCGTTATAGCGAATAGCGCTGAGCACTAAGCAAATTGGGTATCAGTATAAAAATAGCGAAATAGCGAAATAGCGCAAAGCGGGGACTGCCTGTGTGTATATATATATTATATATATATATATAGAGAGAGAGAGAGAGAGAGAGAGAGAGAGAGAGAGAGAGTTAATTTAAGAAGTTTTGAGACTGGAATTAATGTATTTATATACATTGTCCAGGAAATTAATACCAATGTACAACGTGTATGTGTTCCATACCCTACCAAACTTTGGAGTTGATACGTACACGATAAGGCCGACAAGTACCAACGTGTATCATATGGTATGACATTGTATGCGCAGGGGAGTACGATCAGTTACCATCTGATATTTGCGTAGTGAAGGTGTTGCAGTTCGAACAGCGTGCTAATGTAAAAATTTGTTAAAATATTTGGGAAACCTACGTAGAGATTTTGATAGTGTTGCAACAAGTATATTGGAAAAGCTTCAACGTCACTTGCGAGGGTATCTGAATGACATCGACGACTCAAAGAATGGCGTGTATCTCTGGAAGATGAATCTCGCTCACGAAGACCCTCCATATCACGGACACAGACATAATTATGAGAGTGAGGGGAAATGGTGCGTAGAAAGCGACCAGAGGTGTGCGAAAACAAAAATTGAATTCTCCAGCACGGCAATTAACAACTCACCGATTGCTGTTGGTGACATAGTATTTGATTGAGGTTGGCACAACTGTTCTACCGTGTGTATATATATATATATATATATATATATAAATCAGGCGTAAGAAGAGTCATGAATTACAACTTAACAATTGACTGCAGCCTTACGCACAACAGAGAACAGTTCTTGGCCTGACCATCATCAATTACGGTTACAAAAACTAAGGTAAAAATCGAACTTAGCAAATTATATCGCTTCAGAGGGCTCTGTAAAGAACAAAAAAGGAACTCTGCACAGGGTTCGTAAGGTCAGTCATCGAATAACAAGCCATACATCTTCACACGACAAGTGATACAAATATGTATGAATTGCATGAATTGTATGGATCCCCAACAAAAGAATTAGTGACCAAATCTCATCCGTAGACCTACATCAACAGACAGATTCACCAGCCCTGAACGTGCTTCTTCACGAAAGAACAGAAAACACTTGGAGCAAAGTTCAAAAAATCTCTCCACAAACTTTCATCAAACTCGACATCGGGCCACGCCGTGGGATAGAATAACCTTTTCAGGAGAAGTCTACTCCGCAGCAGAAACCCTCCCCCATCTCCATTGTACGTCCAAAACTGAAGATGATACACAATATGGGGGGGGGGAGAGAGAGAGAGAGAAGACCCATCAAAATTGTCACTGAAGCTGCTGCAAAGAAAGACCAAACTCCCTCTGTTCCAACCTCAATGCAGGACCAGAGGAAGAGAGCAGTTTTTCACAGAGTAAATTGTTCGAAGTAAAATAAAAACAATAAAAAAAAACAGCGCCGAGATGTGTCACTACTCTCCCCTTAAAGGAACTCGGAGGAGTGGGCTATCCTGTGCCGCCCTGGTATATGACTATGTATGATTGTGTAAATGCGCAGTAAAAATCCAATAAGGTAACCGATAATAATAATAATAATAATAATAATAAATAATAATTGTCTTGTTGAATGTGTTCAGACGTAAAGAATGGCAGAATATTTTGTATATTAATCAGCAAACCAGATTCCTCACAAAAGCTCGAGTGCTTTTCATCATATCTTTGAATTTCACATTAAAAAAAAATTCTGTGCATCCCTGTTTAAAACCTGGGGTGAACCATTCATCCATTACAAATTCTCTCATAATTTCTTTTTAAGTTTATTAAAACCCATGCATCCTTGGTGAGCCCAAGGCCCTTTTAAACGTCGTCCTTTATTTCCCACTTACTCACTTTTTCGCTACCTCTCCCCTAACTCCAGTGATTTCACTCCTTATAACGTACTCCTTCCCCCCCCCCCCGTTTATTCGCTCGGTCATCGAATTCAGTCGCAGCAACAAGTGCTCCTTCTCTACAAGACTCACAAAGACAACTTTCCTCCGAGACATCTCTCAAAGACACTCAACTTCTCTCGCAGATGACCGATCTTCTTCACCAGGTTTGACGTCAACGAAGTATCGTGTTTGCAAGTTATACTCGTAGCCCATTCCTCGTAGGCTCGTGTTCCAAGAAACACGAAGTCCATTCCATCGAAGCCGCAGGCTCTTCACCTTCCAACAAGACTCTTCAATCGCCATACAACTTTTTCGTATTATTGTTGTGCATATTGTCTGTTATAATTGTAATAGAGAGGTCAACAACTATCTTGCATAGTTTCCTTGTCCTTGCACCCTGGAATATATAAAGTATGTATATATATCCGGACTCGATCTCATAACCTCCCGATTAGCAGCACAGCGTTCTAACCACTACGCTACTCAGGGTACCCATTTATGTACCATCCAGTTTTTCTTATGGTAGGATAAACAGCTCGGTGAGCTGAGCACCGTCTGCCATCGCCGCCATCGTGGGTTCGTAGTCAGCAATGTAAACCGCTGTACCACCGAGGGCGCATATATAATATATATATATATATATATATATATATATATATATATATATATATATATAAAGTCGGCTATATTGTTAGTGAGGTTCATCCCATCATATAAACACAGCACCGGCTTATAAGTAACTTCAGGTAGCAGTTGGATAGTCAAAAAGTAATTTTGAAGCCAGTTTTTTGGAGTCTGGTAGATTAGTTGTCTGTACGGGGATAGTTGCAGTATTAGGGGTTGAGGAGTCAAATCCCCATATAGCGGAGGAGAGAGAGAGAGAGAGAGAGAGAGAGAGAGAGAGAGAGAGAGGGGCCCATAAGTCCCAATTATAATTAAAGCGAAAATACAAAAAAATCAAACAAAGTAAAAAGTTTATAATAAATTAAGAAATATTTATTGATTATTCAAAATACAAAATCTAACCATCTCGACAAATATTCTTTCCTTAGTAATCGATTACGTCAGTGTGAGCTCCGTTTGATGGATTTTCACTTTAATTATAACCGATTGGTACTTATGGGCCACCCTGTAGAAACATTTTCAAATTCAAATACGTAAAAACGGGTCGAAATCGATAAACTATCGAACAGCGATTTCATTATTTCGAAATTATCAAAACTATCTTACTTCAACTAACAATGATCTACAGCAAGGGGGCAAAAATTTTGGGATCACTTTAACATATTGCTTCCCAGGAACCTCTCTTTAACATATTGCTTCCCAGTGTATATCACTTTAACATATTGTTTCCCAATATTTAGGATAAGGAGTACGATAAAAAATGTTCGCTTTAATAAAGTAAAGGCATAAAAAGTAAATCATAACACGTTAAAATATTAGATTAAAAGTAAATTTATTAGAATTGTTGCGCGAAATGGTCACACAAAGTAAAAAATGGATTTCGGAAGAATCGGTCCCCCACACATCATTTGCCACAAGTACGAGTTGAGTACCTCCTTTTTGCATCCTTTTATTTTCTTTATATATTTAATGTAGGTTAACTGAATGCCCGGTTAGGTCAACTGAACGCCCTTGACGATTGGTTAGGTTAAGTTGTGATATTTTCGTTAAAACTAACGAAAATATCACGACTTAACCTAACTAATCATCAAGGGCGTACAGTTGACCTAATCTGGCATTCAGTTGACCTACATTAAATATATAAAGAATGCCCGGTTAGGGCATTTATAGCTTTGTTTACGGTCGGTAGGTTATCTCCTAGATTATCAACCTCTTTCTAACCAACCAACCTTTCTCTTTTTAACATATTGCTTCCCAGTGTTAATCACTTAAACATATTGCTTCCCAGGAAGGATCACTAACATATTGCTTCCCGAATGCTTTGGGAAGCAATATGTTAAAGTGATCCAAATTTTGTTTCAGGAGAGCCCTTTCTCCTTACCTCCTGATTTCTGATCCTTGTCTCATGGCTATATGAAGGAAGGGTGTCAGTGTTATTAAATCAGAAACCTATCTGTCAGTCATTAAATTCACACACGCAGAAAATAACTCGAGGGAAACATTTTTCTCAAAGAATTTTCATTGGGAAATGTAATTTTTATTAATAAGTATGACGTCAAAAACATTTATGACATTCTCCTTTTTAATACGTTCGTGTTAAAAGGGAAATCAGTAAAGCGGATTTAGAAATGAGCATTAGTGAAGAAAATAAATTTGATACGATATTTTATACAATTTAAAATATTGGTTTTTACCAATATCTAATGGTTTTCTTTCACACTTTTACAAAAAATATTGATAAAGTTATTGAAAAACCGCCTGACTGTGAGCTTCAACTTTAGTATCATTAATATTATTAAAGCATTACTATCACACGAGTTCTATCGTGTGATTCCTTCCAACCAATCACGCAATGCACATTCGATGACGTCACACCTCTTCATTATACTTTGTACATCGCGACGTATCCTTCATAATTATAAAAGGAGGTGAATATATAAATTACAATTAATTATAGTTGCAATTAAAAACATAAATATTAGATGAGAGAACTTAAGTATTTTTCTAGGTTACAAATTGCTCTCTATGAATGGTTCGAAAACAATCGACTTAAGGCGTTTGGAATCCTCTAACAGACACGCAGAGAGTGAAGTAAAAGGCAGCTCAAGCAAGGAGAGGAGACAGAAGACGGCTGTGGGACTCGTGGGGCGTCGTGCGAAATGGCTACTGATTAACGTTTTAAATTTCCTTATTTGGTTGAAGAATTTTCAACTAATGTCTTTTTCATTGTTATAGTTTTCATTAGTGAATTTCTGTTTAAAATTAATTAAATTTCACGTGTTTCCATTTCTGCTGAATAAAAGTGTATTCAAAATCTATTAATGGTGTAAAGTTTATCTAATGAAAAGATGATAGAGACACCGGTTAGTGATACAGTATTTCAGGCCTACTACTCTGAAGTTACAGGTAATTGTAAAAGTGCTACACTACTATTAAGTATTTCAAGGTTTTCCTTCTGTTTATCTGTCTATTCGTCACAGTCTTCCACACGACTATCCCCTTACCTTCAACAATACACAACTCAATCCTTCCTCTTCTCTTAACATTCTTGGCGTTTCCTTTTCTCGTGATCTTTCCTGGAAAGATCACGTACTCTCTCTTTCTAAAACAGCTTCTAAGAGGTTAGGTGTGCTGTACCGCCTCCGCAGTTTCTTCACCCAACTCAGTTGCTGTCTCTGTACAGGAATTTTGTCCGCCCCTATATGGAATATGCTTCTCATGTGTAGGACGGCTCAACCCACACAGCAGTACTTGACCGGGTGGAATCAAAGGCTTTTCGTCTCATCAATTCCCCGCCTCTTACTGACTGTCTTCAATCCCTCTCTCTTCGCCGCAATGTTGTCTCACCCTCTCTTTACTACCGCTATTATAACGGACACTGCTCTTCTGAACTCTCTAACTGCATACTTCTCCTTTAAGGTCATCACGCAATACCAGACTGTCGACACATTCTCATTCCTTTTCTGTCCAACTTTCTAACGCAAGGTTTAATCGGTATTTTCAATCTTTCATCTACTCAACCGGTCAACTCTAGAACAATCTTCCTCAATCCATCCTTTTCCCTGTTTATGACCTCCAATCTTTCAAACGCAGTGTCCAGACATCTCGAAAACCTTGAACCTTGATTTCGGCTCTCTTCTTCTGCTGTGTGGGGGGGAGGGGGCGTTTTCATGAGCATTCGCACTTGCCTCCCCCCTCCCCACCTTCCCGCATAAAATAAAAAAAAATTATATATATATATATATATATATATATATATATATATACGGTTTGATTGTCCAGTAAAGCGGTAACACGTGTTTCTGTCGACAGATACAGATAAGAATATTTAAAAGATGGGACGAAGAAGTAATGAAAATGATCATACCACAACTGGAATACTGCTGTCTTGACGTCTCCATGTAAAAAAGAAGAAATCAATAAACTAGAAGAAATCCAAAGAAATTTTACGGTCAAGATCAATGACAGCAAAGAACTCGGTTGCTAGGAAAGAATATGTATATTAAATTCGTTGGAGAAGAAGAAGAGAGGCGTACATCACAAAATACGTCTGGAAAATAATAAAGAAACTAATGCTTAACCTCAAACAGAACCCATAACCAACCAAACAACACTGGAAAATAGGAAAGGTTGAATGTGTAGTGTTCCTAAACTAAAAGTTAGACAAAGGACATCCTCAACTCTGAAAGAAAATAGCCAAGATTTTTTAACCAGCGTCTATGTAGTCTTCAAAAGAAGACTAGACCCCTGGCTCAGGATGGTCCCGGATGAGCCGTGTGTGCTGGGCAATGTGAGGTGGAGAGCTCAAGACAGCAACTCTTATCTTGCATCAAATCAAGTCTAGAGGTTGGGTCACCAGCGTGGCTTTTGTGTGAAGAGAGACCGACGCACGGAACATCTGCAAGGTTGCAAGATATATATATATATATATATATATATATATATATATATGAGAGAGAGAGAGAGAGAGAGAGAGAAACCCCAGTTTTCTCAGTGACTTCGACATAAGCATGGACCTTGTTAACTTCAGCAGGAGCGCTATTAGACTGTAATTACGGATAGATTGATACATCTGGGTAGATAATTATATAAAAAAATGCTGTTTCATTATATCATCTCAACCCAAACCTTATTTTATGATGAATTAACTCTGAATGGCTCCTTATTACAGTTCTTTTTCAACAACGAAGTCCAAATCGTCATCATTATGAACGCGTGCGGAGGTTAAATGCTACCAAATACTACCGGGTGTCCATAAATTATATTTAAAATTCAGTTCAATTTCAATTGAATTTGTAAAGATAATTTATGGGCATCCTATATGTGATTCCCTTTTCTATTGCATGCTTTTACCTCGTATGTATACGCTTCTCTCTCTCTCTCTCTCTCTCTCTCTCTCAAATTGGCTACAGTCTTCAACAAATCGTTGGAAACGGGCCAGGTGCCTAGTGACTGGAGGGAAGCCAACGTGACCCCTATCTTTAAGAAAGGAGATCACGAAAGTCCAGGGAACTATCGTCCCATTAGTCTCACTTCAGTTGTAGGTAAATTATTAGAGGGGATAATAGCGGATAGGATCGTTGACCATTTGGATTCCTACAAGCTGCTTGTGGACTCCCAACATGGGTTTAGACGGCATAGGTCGTGTCTCACCAACTTGCTCGAGTTTTTCCACGTCATGTTGGGTGAGTATGATAAGAGTAGGGCGATTGATATACTTTATCTCGACTTTCAGAAAGCCTTTGATAAGGTACCTCACCGCCGGCTAATGGCGAAAGTGCGCGCGCTGGGTATCGGTGGGGAAATAGGTAGGTGGGTAGAAAACTGGCTGAAGAATAGGCGGCAGAGGGTTGCAATTAAAGGGGCTAGTTCGGGTTGGGCCTCGGTCACTAGTGGGGTTCCTCAGGGTTCCGTTTTGGGGCCGCTGTTGTTTATCATTTACATAAATGATATCGACGGTGGCATCGTCAGGCGGATCGCCAAATTCGCTGATGACACCAAGCTTGGGGCCAATGTTGGGACGCCCGAAGCGATCGAGGAACTGCGTGCGGACCTAGGTAGGATAGGAGTGATATCCCAAAAATGGCAAATGCCGTTTAACTTGGGTAAATGCAAAGTGATGCACATTGGCTACGCCAATCCCAAGTCGGACTACTCGATGTTGGGTAGTAATATCGGTGACTGATTTAGAAAAGGACTTGGGTGTGCTAATTAGCAGCGATCTTAAGTTTACGAAACAGTGTGTAGAGGTGGAAAAGAAAGCCCAGAAACTATTGGGTTATATCATGAGGCAATTTCAGTTTCGGAACAAGGAGATAGTGCTCTCACTGTACAATTCCCTTGTTCGGCCGCACCTGGAGTATGCTGTGCAGTTCTGGTCGCCCACCCTCAGGAAAGATATTGAGAGGCTGGAGCGAGTGCAGGCGAGGGCCACAAAGTTAATCCCTTCCGTTAGGCATATGAGCTACAATCGACGGTTACACGCCCTGAACTTGTTTTCGGTTGAAACTCGGAGGCTGCGCGGTCAACTGATCGAGGTTTTCAAGCTCTTACGCGGGTTCAACGATGTCGATTTTAGAAGTATGTTTAGTTTAAATGATAACCCAACTCGCAACAATGGTTGGAAGTTGGATTTGAAACGGTTTAGGACTAGTGTGTGTGGGAATTACTTTACGTATAAGATCTGTGACACATGGAACAGGTTACCTTCGGAAGTTGTGAACAGTTCCTCTGTGGATCAGTTCAAAAAAAGGTTAGACCAAATCTTGCACACTATTTGAGTGTGTAGAAAATTTTCCCTGGCACCCATTGCCATTGGTACCTCCTCGGTATGGGCCGCAAGGCCTTTTGAGGTACTTCTTTTCCTTGTAACTCTCTCTCTCTCTCTCTCTCTCTCTCTATCAGAAAATACCATATTGGAAAAGACATCAAAGGAATCTTGAGTGGAACTTTTAACGTTTAAATGAAGAAACGAAGAGAAAGATGGAAAACCAATTAGTGAGATTAATTTAATCTCCCTTTGAAGCAATTACACAATTCTCCCTATAATGATTAAAGATTGCATACAGCAGTTACTCGTACATTATGAAATTTGCTCTCTCTCTCTATATATATATATATATACATTAGGGTGTCTCTTATTTTCGAAGTGTTGATTTTTTTAGGTTGCGCCCCCTCAACCAGTTCCATTGGTTGAAAAAACATCACATATAAAATGTTTTTTGGATTGAAAAATTTTTAGAGGTCGCCCCCGCTTATTAAAGTTCATAAAATATAGCTATTATTTATGCAATTAATATTTGAAATTACAAGCAGTTGTCAAGTATACTAAACATATGTTTTTAATTAATTAATCATCATATTTATGATGAATTCAATTAAATGAATATATTAGAGATAATTGTCAAGTTTGTAGCTGAAAATATTGCTTGATAAGACAAGATCAACCTGTTTAAACATGTTTCATCAAGAATGCTCCAGATTATGTTGCAATTGTTTATTTGTCATCATTCAGTGTTCTGCTGTCATAAGTAAAAGGTGTGTAACTGTGTATCACTATACTTCTTTTTGCTATTATCAGATAATAAACTATGTTATTTATATTTTTCACAATTATTTATACTGATTGTGCTTTACCAAAATCTAAGAAAAAACGAGGCATGAAAAACATCATGACTATTCAGATGTCTGCTGCCCTGGATCGTACACAAATTTCCTCTAGAAAGGCAACATTTATCCTCGCAGAGGCAGCTGAAAGCTTTGGTTTGGACGCTTCAGATTACAACATAAACCAACACTCTATCCATCGCCTTCGAAATAAGAACCGAGCTCGTCATGCTAAAGAACTTAAGGAGCATTTCCATGGAGAATGTTCTATGACAGTCCACTGGGATGGCAAGATGATGGAGGACCTCACCTCGCACAAGCACATTGATCGTCCCCCAGTACTTGTGTCAGGACCTGGTGTTGAACAGCTGCTTGGTGTCCCCAAAATCCCAAACTCAACTGGAGAAGCACAAGCTGAAGCCGTCTTTAACTGCCTGAATGAATGGGGAATTACAGAGAGTAAAAGCAATTTGTTTCGATATAACAGCTTCAAACACGGGTCAATATAGTGGAGCCTGTGCTCTCATCGAAGCAAAATTGGGACATGATGTTTTGTACTTGCCTTGTAGACACCATGTTTTAGATTTATTGTTGGGAGCTGCATTTGAAGCAACATTGGGATCTACATCAACTGGTCCAGAGATATTGATCTTTAAGCGTTTTCGTGACAATTGGACTTCTGTTGATCAAAGCCAGTTCCAAACAGGTGAGACAGACACGATTACTAAAGAAGCAATTATCCAGTCTAAAACTGAACTAATTCAGTTTGCTAGATCCAGGCACCTATGCTACGGGATGACTATCAAGAACTTTTGGATCTGTCCATCATCTTTCTTGGAGGTGTCCCGAATAAAGGCATCAAGTTTCGTGCACCAAGTGCCATGCATCGAGCTCGCTGGATGTCCAAAGCGCTCTATTCTATCAAGATGTGGCTTTTTCGAAACCAGTTCAAGATGACTAAGACTGAAGAACGAGGAATTCGAGATCTTTCCCTTTTTTCTGTTCTCATCTATATGAAGGCTTGGACAACATCCTCACTCCCTATTGAAACCCCATTTAATGACTGGCTCCTTATGAGGTCATTGATTAATTATCCTAACAAAAAGATTTCTGATGCAACTGAAAAAAAGCTCTCTAACCACTTATGGTACCTGTCTGAAGAAGCAGTTGGTCTTGCTTTCTTGATGAGCGAATTACTACAGATGTAAAGAAACGCATGGTAAAGGCATTAGAAGATGAGTCCACTGATAGACCACCCAAGCGTCCTCGGATTCCTGAATCGACCTTCTGCTCTGGTGAAGGACTACACCAACTTGTTACAAGAAATACTAGAGAATTCTTTACTAAGCTGAATTTGCCAGAAGGATTTCTGAACAAGGCACCCAGCACTTGGACATCCAACTGTGAATATTTAAGGGCCAGAGCTATTGTTGCAGCTCTATCTGTTGTAAATGACCGGGCAGAACGTGCAGTAGCTTTAGTTCAAGAGCTGAATAAGAAATTGACAGTGGGGGAAGAGCAGCTCCAGTTCCTGCTCCAAATTGTTGCAAAACACCGCCAGAGTCACCAGTTCCATCAAAAACTGTTCTTCTCAAAAAATAACCATCAATGAGGTCGCACCTTAAAATACACCATATTGTATAATCATTGTATATTAAATAAATGTTGTATAAGGAAATAATGATAATTAAAGTAATTAAAGTATGTAAATAGCACTGGCATTTTGAATTTATCTCTATATAATAAACTAATGGTTTTTTTTTTGTAGCAATGCTTCATTGCTGATTGTATATAAAAAAAGAGCCAGGAAGGATTTTGGATAGGAGAAAAAGGATTGGGATAAAGAAGGATTGAGGACCAAAGGATGGATTATAACAACATCAAGGATAGGTTAGAAAAGGATCAGTGATAAATAAGAAGGCCTATACTTATAAAAACGAATCAAACTAAAAAAAGAAGGAAGGAATTGTGTATAATGAGCATAATCATATGTCAGGAGCTATTATGCCATGGTCACCATTTTTATTAGCCGGGGGCGACCCTTAAATATGAGCCAATTTGTGTCAAACTTTCAAGTTTTAGTTTTTATGCTAAATGGAACTATTTTAGGGGGCGCAGATAAAATAATTCAACATTTCAATTTTTGACTACCCAATAAGAGACACCCTAATATATATATATATATATATATATATATATATATATATATATATATATATATATATATATACATATACATATATATATATATATATATATATATATATACATACAGGAAGGAGGAGCCACTATTAATAGCTTTAGAAGAAAAACAGTGGTCATCCCAACCGCTGCTATGTCTAACGCAATAGCAAAGGTTTCACCGAAATCCCGAAAGGAGGATGACCAAGAGTCAGAGATATGCAGGAAGATCGTCAGTGGAGCGTCCCTTGCGAACCCATACTGACGATCTGAAAGAAGATGTGAGAAGAGAGGTGTTTAAGAATCTTCCTATTAAAGATACATTCAAAAACTTTAGAAAAGGAAGAAATCAAAGCAATTGGACGATAGTTGGATTGTTGAGAGCAGTCACCCTTCTTTGGAACAGGCTGAATGAAAGAGAATTTCCAGCAGGAAGGAAAAGTACCAGATGAAAGACAAAGCCTAAAGAGTTTGCCTAGGCAGGGTGTCAGCACAGAAGCACAGTTATTGAGAACAACAGGAGGAACACCATCCGGACCGTACGCCTTCCTAGAGTTGAGCACAGATAGGGCAGAAAGAACATCACTGGAAGAGATTCTAATTTCAGACATAATTTAGTCAGAGGGAGGAGGAGATGGTGGACAGAACCGGAATCGTTCAGGGTTGAATTGGAGGCGAAAGTTTGAGCGAAGAGTTCAGCTTTGTCAGGCGAAGAGACGGCAACTGAGCCGTCTGAATGGAAAGAGGAATGAAAAAAGAAGTAAAGTTATTGGAGAAGTTTTTGGCTAGGTGCCAGAAAGAGCAAGAATAATTAGAATTGGATAGGTTTTCACATTTTTGCCGGATGAAGGAATTTTTGTAGAGTCGAAAAATTTTGCTTGATTCCGGGCAGAAATATAAGCTGAGTGAGAGTCAGGAGTTGGACGGCGACGGTACCTTCTGAAAGCCTCTCTCTTGCAGATAACAATAGAACATGTAAAGTTAAACCAAGGTTTTTTCCATTAGTAGTTGGAATAGAATATGAACTGTACGCCTCCATCCCCGAGAGAATCATCTCCGTGATGCGCTCAGCACACTCGGAAGGACTCCAGCCACGAAAGCAGTAATCATTCTATCGGAAATCAAAGTAGTACTTCCCTAAGGGCTTCCCAATCAGCGGCGCCAAAGTGCCAAAGGCGTCTCGTGTTAGAAGGATCCAAAGGCCGAATTGGAGCGATAGTACATGAAACAGATATAAGATTGTGGTCGGAGGAGCCCAACGGAGAAAAATGTTTGACAGAGTACGTACGAAGAAGGATGAGAAGTGAGAAATAAATGTACAATGTTAGGCCTATTTCCAAGGCGATCGGGGATACGAGTAGGGCGCTGTACAATCTGCTCCAGGTCATTCAGGACAGAAAAGTTATGAGCTATTAGTTCACCAGTGATGTTAGTGCAATGGGAGAAAAGCCGAAGGTGGTAGTGAACATTGAAATCTTCTAACATAGAGATTTCGACAAAAGGAGAGTGGGATAGAATGTATTCCATTTTGTTAGTGAGGTAGTCAAAGAATTTTGGATAGTCAATAGAATTAGGAGAAAGGTAGACAGCGCAGATGTATTTAGTTTGAGAGTGGCATGTAAGCCGTAGTCAGAGGGAATACGAGAACAAGTTAGGTCATTGCGTACATATACGCAACATTCCCCTTTGGAGTGAAATTGAGTATAGAGAAAGTAAAAGGGTACAGAAAAGGGGTTGCTGTCAGTCGTCCCAGACACCGGAGTTTCAGTGAGGAAGAGAAGGTAAGGTTTCGAGGAGGGGAGGTGGTGTTCAACAGATTGAAAATTTGAGGGAAGGCCACGAATGTTGCAGAAGTTTATGAAAAGTGAATGAGGCAGAGGCCCAGAGCGTTTTGAATGGGCAGTAGCAAATCCAGCTCCGCTGCCCAGGTCTGCGTTCCCGGGATCAGCAGCGGCGAAACCAGAAGTGGGGACATTTATGGTCTCTTCCCCAGGAACTCCGAGGCTCTCGAAGTTGTTGCCACTTTTTTTTTTTTAATTTTTGTTTTGAAAAGATTATGTTGTGTGTAAGGTGCATGTACGAGTATGTGTAGTGAAAAATAGGGAGAGAAGCTTGTGTTTGAGAGCATGCTGGACTCCTCACAGGGTAGATGAAACACGGAAAAAGATGTACAAAAGCATTTCATGAAAAAAGGCCTATGTCGTTGTCAAAGCTTAACATTTAATTTAAGATAAATTGAAGGCAAACTGAGGAAATGAAAGGCTCTTGTTCGCTAATGTCTTTGACGGGAAACAAAAATTTAATTTCAGTTTTTATTACGCAACGTATTAGTCACTTTCGTCTTTAGTTTTTAACTTTTATTTTTGAGTTTGTTTGTCACTGAATTTAAATTCACTTTATTTTTCTGTATACGTATTCACTAGTTTTCATTTCTCCGGGTTTTTTTTTCTTTTTTTGTTTTTGTGTCTTTCGTAATCCGTTTTGTTTCTTTCATTTGTCTTGAAACGTTTTAGCGACATATTTTTCTTTAAATTATATGCACGCAAGAAGCGAGAAAAACTAAAAACATGCCTATTTCTTCAATCAATTTAAGCTACTCTGTCCAACTCTCCAACGCAAGGATTAATCGGTATTCTGTCTTTCATCTACTGAACCGGTCAACTCTGGAATAACCTTCCTCAATCCATCTTTCCCCCTGTCTATGACCTCCAGTCTTTCAAACGCAGAGTGTCCCGACATCTCGAAAAACTGAACCGGTCAACTCTGGAATAACCTTCCTCAATCCATCTTTCCCCCTGTCTATGACCTCCAGTCTTTCAAACGCAGAGTGTCCCGACATCTCGAAAATTTTGGACCTTGATTTTTGGTTTTCTTCTTCTTCTATTTGGGGAGGGGGGGGGGAGGCGTTTTTGAGGCCATTCGCCCTTGGCTCCTCCTTCCTGCATAAAAAATAAATAAGAAAATAATTACCGACGTCACAAACAGTTCCAAACCGAAGTTTATGTAAAAAAAAAAAATCCTTTTAAAAATGTGAAAATAATTTAAAGTAAACACTTAACATAATACTCATAATTAATTAACGTAATGAGTAATTACCATAATAATTATTAACTATACATATAATTAATTAACTGAAACGTGATCCAAAAATCAATAAAGGCAGATAGGAATTTATCTCGAAATTACGCTAATAACAATAGACAGACAGACGGACAATTTGTTGTTACAAAATTATGCACTTTTTGTTACAGATGAAAAGTGTTTGGAATTCTTTTAACTAGCCACAGTTTTAGTTAATAACTAGCCACAATATTAGTTAATTAATTTCGTTATTTAGTTATTATAAGTGTAAAATAGATCTTTGAAATACTTAATGATAGGGGGTGGTGGAATGTGAAGGGAATCGCGTAGCTAAATCAGAATTCTAAAATGCACCCACAAGTTCCACAGTTTCTGTTGATGACCGGAAGGGCATTGCACCCTTAAATTACTTTACCAAGGTAATGTAGGGTGTTCATAAAGTCATGCAAGTGAACACGGTGAAGTCATTACCATATTCACTTACGTGACTTTATGAACACCCTGTACTTGAATAATTGATGTTTTAAAGATATGAAAGCGCCGAATCCTCTTAATTCGGAAATTTCTCCCCCAAAAGGGGCGTTTCATCTGAAGGTCTTACAGGGGTTCGATTCTCGTGTGTGTGTGTGTGTGTGTGTGTGTGTGTGATACAAATTATTCTATGAACAAGATTTACGTTTCTGTTGGGTTGTGAAGGGAGAAACTCTTACTTATTTTTCTTTCTTGAAATTCAGTTAAAATACTTTCGTGAGCAATTAAATGGAACGCTTTTGAGAAATCAATAAAAGCCGTGTAATTCTTTCGTCATTAAAAACAAGATGCAATTTACTAAGAAGAATGTAGTAGGGGGTCCTTTGTACTTAAGTTTTTGAGAAATCCTTATTGTTGGGGAACATATCATCTTCATTAGTGATATAGTCCTTAATCCGATTAAAAAAGTCTTTTCCGCCTTTATTCAGGGTTAAGAGGATGGAGATTGGCCTATAATTCTCAATTTGGAGGTGGTCATCGCTCATAAAAACTGGAGTGGCTTTGGAAGACTTTAAACACTCAAATGATAGACGCCTGTTGGGACATGCAAGTTGTAGCTATTGAAAAGTTCAGCTATATGAGTATTTATAGGCGTATTGTAAATTTAGTCCTTTAGGATTACTTTAAGTAATACTTGTAAACAGTTTGTCCAACTCGTTCTTGGCACCTAAAGTACAGCCATTATTTTATGTATATACAAGCCGCGCCTTCGGCTCCCTACCTTACGCGTAGGGCTTGTGATCACTTCGTGATCTTTAACGCCGCTTATCTTGATAGATCCGACCCTAACGGGTGACTGAGCGAGACACATTAGCTCCACCCACTTTACGCGAGTCAGCCAATCATAACAGGCGATTGAGCGAAAGATATTTGTTACTCCGCTCAACTCGGCTCAAAACCGCTCAAAGTTTATTTTATTTATAGATAGACGTATACAGATA
Source organism: Bathynomus jamesi (assembly GCA_023014485.1). NCBI lineage: Eukaryota > Metazoa > Arthropoda > Malacostraca > Isopoda > Cirolanidae > Bathynomus > Bathynomus jamesi. The sequence goes on from JAJOZX010007575.1 coordinate 143,483, forward strand.
TAGAGTTTAGCTATACAGATATAGATATACAATTTAGTTTAAAATTATAACGTTACCTAGGTTTGCTTTTGAATAATCAGGAAACGTTATGGCTACGAGTATGCTGTTTGTGACAACAGATCGAGTTATTAATGAAACAGGAATATATGGTCAACTAGTCCATATTTGATTCTATATAAAAGTATTATTATACGAGGTAACTCATCAAGAAATTCAGTCATGCCAAACGATGAGTAGGCTAAAGCATATTATTTATCAATTTAGGCTGTCTTCATTCCAAAAGATCAGCTATTTTCGTTGGATTAAAATTATGGAATGATTTAAATGTTGCTACTAAAAGTATTTCTAATGTAAATTCGTTTAAAAACAAGTTGAAATATCGTTTAATAGAGGCATACTAATAAAAATTAAAGATTAAATGTACGTTACTCTATTACTAATTCATTTCTCGTATGCTGTTTTACTCCTTTCGTTTATCATATTTAACTATCATTCCTTTCTACTGCATTCGTATCATATTCATAATAAGCACACCGGACAAAAAATTAGTCACCCCTCTCAGAATGTACCTAATAACGTGTGACGGCGCCTCTGGCCTTGATAACCGCACAAATCCGGCGAGGCAGAGACTCTACGAGGTTGTGCATGTACTGAACATCGATTTGCTGCCACTCGTTCATCAGCCGGTCCCGAAGTTCCGCCAGAGTCCGTGGGTGTCTATTCCTGCGCTTCACTTTCTGTTTCCAGCCTGAACAACACCTTCGACGCATTCAGGATTAAAGGCTTCATTGGACCTGCGATGTACTCGTCGCCTCCCATCATTGGAGAACAAACAAAAACGGGACTCATCGGACCAAATTACACGTTTCCAATCTGCCGCAGTCCAGTTTTTGTGCCTCTGAGCCCATTTATAACGTGCCAATTTGTGACTTGCTGTTAACAGCGGCCTCTTCCGTGGTACCCTGCTCCAGATGTCCATCGCATGCAGTTCTCGTCGCATGTCCGTTCGGAAATTGGTCGCTGGAGAACCTCATTGGTTTCTTGGAGCAATTGTTCTCTGGTTTGAAAACGATTTGCAGTTACTAGACGAGAAACATGGCGGCGGCCCCTATTGTCGAGAATTGTTTTCCGGCCACAGTTACGCCGTCGATTGTCAGTTGATTGCGAACTACACCACTCTTTGTAAACTCGCTGGACAGTACGCGTTGACACACCAACAAATTGGGCTACTTCAGACATTGTGTGTCCGTGGGCTCTGCCAAACACGATGGCTCCTTTTTGCCACTGAGTAACGTCTGCCTCACGACCCATTTTGCGACTATATCCAACACACACTTTGTTCTTCACCACCTCACGAAACAGATCTGATCCTGTGTGCTACGTCACCGCTACTTGTCACTTACCAATGCTACATCAGCGCCCTCTGTGTGACCTTGAACTTCCTACTATCGGTGCTATTAGGGGTGACTAATTTTTTGTCCGGTGTGCTTAATAATAACTTTTAAGATTTAATATTATACACTATATTACATAATTCATTTTTCATTTTCAACTATTAATTCGTCTGTATATTTCAAATTAATTAATATTTCTTATTCATGATTTATATCTTACGTAATTATTACCTATGAAGTGACATGTTTTATCTTTTATTAATCTGAGAGCCCAGTAAAGCCTAAAGCCCAAGGGTCAAATAAAATAAAATAATTAGTCCACTTGACAATTACGTACTCTTATGTTAAAATTATTGTAGCATATAGCTGAAATTGTAATACTGTAATTTGTAATTTTGTAATTTTTGTTACTTGACTGGCAAAAGTAGATTTGTTCAGATATGATTTAAGACAGGTCAAGTAGCAAGGAAGTCGGTGGGAACTAAAGAAAATAATAATAATAATAATAATAATAATAATAATAATAACATCTTTTGTGTATGAGTGTAAATGACGACTGTGTATACACTTTTACATAAAGGGGTAAATTAACAAACTTTGGGAGACTCCATCATGAGCAACATCCTACTTGACTGAAGTTCTTCAGCACTTTCGGAAGAACTTTGTCCATTTGATGGAAGAAAAACAGAGATTATCTTTACACTTAAAATTTGCATGGAAATTTTGGAATGTTGATCGTTTAAGTGAAAGAAAGTTAGGGTATAAGTCTATTTCCAAAAGCCAAAAGGAGTATCTGCGATGTAAAGTTAGAGTAGTTATCACTCTTTATAACTTTTGGAATAATAGTCGGTGTTTGTAAACTTGGGGGAAATTTCATGTTAGTTTTGGAAGCGGTTTAAATTTGGAGTTTGAGATTCTTTCGGTTTGAATCACACACTATTTCTTTCCTCATTTTAGAATTTTCGATTTTTAAAAATTCTTAAACTTTTGGTGTACAAAGTTTTATATTAATAAAAAAAAGAACAAATGAATATATATAAAATATATATATATATATATATATATATATATATATATACACACATTTTAACTGCAAACAACACAGTATAATTAATGTAAAGAACGACGCTTGTGTAGAAGAACGTTCCGCACAAGATGAGGAGGGAGAACGAACAAATTAAAAATGAGGTAACCCCGGGAATCGAACCCGGGATCTTCCGATTGCCGGTCAGATATGCTATCCACTACACCATGGGCCTCGATTAATCAGAAGTCGTAATTCTCCTACATACGAGCAGAAACCAATGCCCTGAGGGGTGAGGGGGCACCTTCGCATGCCGTACATATATATACATTTTAACTGCAAACACACAGTATAATTAATGTAAAGAACGACGCTTGTGTAGAAGAACGTTCCGCACAAGATGCGAAGGTGCCCCGTCAGGGCATTGGTTTCTGCTCGTATGTAGGAGAATTACGACTTCTGATTAATCGAGGCCCATGGTGTAGTGGATAGCATATCTGACCGGCAATCGGAAGATCCCGGGTTCGATTCCCGGGTGGTTACCTCATTTTTAATTTGTTCGTTCTCCCTCCTCATCTTGTGCGGAACGTTCTTCTACACAAGCGTCGTTCTTTACATATATTGTGTGTATATATATATATATATATATATACGGGGTGGTAAACAATGATTGCCCCCCCCCCCCTGCACAGATGAAGCTAAGAGGTACAAAAAACTGATTGTTGCATCTTTTAGACAATTCTACGTCTAAACAAAATCACTCAATAGTTGGTGTTGCCTCCTTGTGCTTGGCGGACGGCTTCAAATCAGCAAGGGTAGGAGATGAGGAGAGACTCGAAAAGGTCAGTGTCGTACTCAAGATTTCGGAGGATTGTTTCGATGTGCTGCTCCATGGTCCGGCGGCAGAATCGGGTGGCTGGTGGTTCAGCAAGCATACCTTTCAATCTTTCAAAGGTTCCGTGCGATGATTCTTCATTTCACGAAGATCAAGGAATGAATTTCACAAACACGTGAAATGATGAAAACCTACAAGGAAAAAGAAAAAATGATTTCAAGGTCCGTGTATTCAGCAGTACACCTCGTCAGGGAATGATTTTTTCTTTTTCCTTGTGGTTTGCATCATATATACAGGGTGACGCAAAAGCCGCGCATCATAGGAATTTTCAGTGTTGACTATAATATATTTATTTTCTTTTACCTAAAAGAAAAAAATAATATATTATAGTAAACACTGAAAATTCCTATGATGCGCGGCTTTTGCCCCACCCTGTGTATATATATATATATATATAATATATATTATATATTAATATACCTTGTTTGGGTTCCGTGCGTCTATCTTTCTTCACACGAAAGTCAAGCTGGTGGCCCCGCCTCTAGTCCTGGCTTGGTGGAGGAGCGAGTTGCTCTCTTGCGCTCTCCACCGTACATAGCCAGGTACACCCGGCTCATCTGGTACCGTCCTGAGCGATCATCTAGTCTTCTCTTGAAGACTTCAACTTTGACTCCTGTAATGTTTCTGAGGTCCTTTGGAAGCTGGTTGAAAATTCTTGGCCCCCTGACAACCAAGCTATTTTCCTTCAGAGTTGAGGAGGTCCCTTGTCGGGCCTTTAATTTGGGAACACTACACATTCTGCCTTTCCTATTTTCCAGCGTTGTCTGGATGGTAATTGGGTTTAGTTTGAGGTTTGGTACCAGTTTTTCAATAATTTTCCATATGTAGATTATGGTATACCTCTCTCTTCTTCTTCTTTCCAGGGAGTACAGATTTAGTTTATGTAGTCTTTTCCAGTAGTTGAGTTTTTTGCAGCCATCAATATATGAGGTGTCCCGCGTCTTAAGGTACCTAAGCGCTAAAATTAAAATTCGCCAGAAATCGCCTCCAAAGTTCAGCAATAATATTCTCGCAATAGTATCTCTGTTATTAATTGAGCTAGAACGTTCATTTTTGGCTAAATTAGAGTTCTAAGTATGCTAATGAAGATGAGTTTTTGGAATAGGATTTTCATATTTTAATATATATATACAGGGCGTCCCAAAAACATGTATACACACTTTAAATACTTATAAAGGCAGTGTTTATTAAAATACATTTCATTTTCAAAATGTAATAGAATCTACAGACATTATTTAATTGTTTTGTCAACGCGTTTTCAAACTGACGTCCGTTCTGGTCCAGGCACTGCTGATAACGCGAAGCAATGGAATCACAAACATCACGAAACATTTCGTTTGGTATTTGTGTGCATTCGCGTTCAATGGCTGCTCTCAATTCAGCGACTGTTGCAGGTTTTATAGCGTAGACTTTGTCTTTTAAGTATCCCCATGAAAAAAAGTCTAGTGGTGTGAGGTCTGGTGAACGCGGAGGGTATTCTACGAAACCCCTTCGTCCAATCCACATCCACATCGTGCCAAGTACCACTCGCAATACTCCACTCTTCGGTCCGGATCATCTTCATTAATAGCATGGACTAATCTTGGAATGTAACTTTTCCATTGACAGCGCTTCAAAATGCGTTGGACAGACGATTCTGAAATTCCTACCTCACGACTCGCTTGCCGCACAGATTTTCTTGGACTTTGGTGATACGTTTCCAGTACTCTTTCTTGCTTTGTGGGGCTTGTCGATGTCCGTGGTCTTCCGGAACGCTTCTTGTGGACATTCTGAACAGTTCCATCGGCTTCAACTTATCTCTAATTCGAGTGATGGTAAGTCGCGTTGGTGGATCTGTTTGAAACCCTCCTAAACTGTCTTTGCACTTCAACTGCGTTTTCACACTTCCAGTAGCATTTTAGAATGAATTTCCTTTGTTCAAAGCTTAGTCTGACTGCCATTATTAATTCTAATGGGTTTAACTTGGAAAGAAAGAAACATCAATTGAGCTATCAGCTGTTAAAGTGTGTATACATTTTTTTGGGACGCCCTGTGTATATATATATATTTATTTATTTTTTTTTCTTATTATGCCGAACTTGGGATAGAGGTGAAAAAAGTAGTTCGCTTCATAAGGTTTTCAACCATACTTCTAGTGTCGTAAGGTCATTATAACCCAAACCACGCGATAGAGGAAGGGTGAAAATAGTGATATCCATCAAAAACACGTTTTCGCCTGTGGTGGCGCTTAGGTACCTTAAGACGCGGACCCCTCATTATATATATGGAACAAGGAACTCTTCTGGGAAAATTAAATCCACTATAGTCCGAATAAGTAATGGTAAATGGCAAACACTAGAGTTTTTTTTTTCCTTTCCATGATGTTAGCCCGACGTGGGCAACGGGTCACTCGCAAAGAGGTCCAAAAATATAGCTTCCCTCACCAGCTAACTGCAAAGCAGATATGATCCAGTTTTGGAACAGGATCTAGGGTTTAAAGCAGCCTAGCCCCGCTACATTTAGAACTTCAATATAAGCAAAAGACTCGTTGCATTCACGTCGGATTGAATACATCAAAGAAAAAAGGGTAACTATTATATTTTTAGCCAAAAACCAAAACTTAAACCTCAACTGGCAGAATTGAGCGTCCACTTTTCAAGGCATCTCCGTTTCATGAGTTCACTCCCATCATGAAACGGACATGTTATGTTATGTCTCATTTATCTACCAACCACTTTCTTTGTGTGGAAGGATGAACAGCTGGGTTTTGCTGAGCGCCGGCTGCCGTCACCGGGTCTCGAACCCAGGGCCGATGGATTCGTAGTCAGCGACGCTAACCACTACACCACCGAGGCGCATATATTATATATATATATATTAGGGTGGTCCATAAATATATGAATTTTTACTTTCTTTTTTTAAAGTTAAAAGTTTTAACCGATATTTTATAATCTATTTCCTTTCGTATAAAAAAACCAGTTTATTTTCAATTTTAGCTCATTAGATCAATATTCCTAAACAATAAATTCTCCACATAATTAAGAAATTTCCTCAAATAAACCTTAACATTCAGAAAAATTATGCTAAAAATATGAAAATATGTTTATTTATCAGCTAATAGGATGTTAGGCTTCATAGCGCTTAATTTCGAATTTAAATCGAAGGATATTATATTGCCCCTTTACAAGTCCCTAGTCAGGCCTCATTTAGAATATGCCGTTCAGTTTTGGTGCCCGTACTTGCGTGAGGATATTGATAGGTTAGAAAGGGTTCAGCGTCGTGCCGCGAAACTAATTCCGTCATTGCGCAACAAGCCTTATGAAGATAGGATTAAAGAGTTAGACCTGTATTCACTCGAAACTAGGAGATTAAGGGGGGAGCTTATTGAAGTTTTCAAAATCGTTAATAACATCGATAACGTAAATTTTGACAAATTGTTCACTTTCGATAATAGTAATACTCGTAATAACGGATTTAAGTTGCGTGGCAGACGTTTCATTACTAATATCGCTAAAAACTTCTTTATGTTTAAAGTAATTGATAAATGGAATAATCTTCCCGCGCCCGTCGTGAACTCTACCACGTTAATGTGTTTAAGAACCGTCTTGACAGACATTTTAAAATATTAACGTTGTTTAAAATAAAAAAAAAACAGTTAGCAACAGGAGCTCTGGGGGTGGTGGTCGAGGATGAGTCTGTTGACGATAAATGCCAGCGTGTGATGCCAGCAATAAAATTATTAAAAAAAAAAAAATTAGACTAACACGAACGTAGATGTAGCTCGTAGCGTAAACTAACCCACTTTTGTTTAGCTTTACCTACTTTTTTTTTTCTTATCCTCTCCTTACTTTGCATGTCTGTAACTCTCTTTTCTTGCATGTTGTAGTTTGCATGGTATGACAGAGTTAAGACTGTTTGCATGGTTTGTAAGCGTTCTTATTTTACTTTTTTATCTTTCACCCCTTCCTATTTTCTCCGACTATTTTTCTGACTTGTCGGCAATGGCCGGCGGATGATGGTGTCTTTTTTCTCTTTTGAATGAATGTTAACCCCGAGTGATAGGTGTTCCTCCTTACTTAACCCTTATTCTCTTCTCTTAACCCCCTACTCTTTCCTTTCTCTCGGGCTAACCTTAGAGTGGATCTTAGGGTCTTTGTTAGCCTTAGCTTCTGTAGATCTGTAGATCTTGTAAACAAATTAGTTTCTCATTGGAATAATTTTCTATAATTTTCTTCTATCCTGTCTATTGTCCAAAGAGAAAATGAGTTGTTAGTGTATTGGTGGCAGCTGTTGCTTGAAGGTATTTAGGTTCACCTTTTTTTTAATGTTTATTAATTACTTTATTATTTATTCGTATTGTTCAGTTTAGAAAGGATTATTTCTATAATGTAAATAAAATTGTGAATTGCTAATAATTATTGGTTCAATTTTACTTATTTTTTTTATTATTCTATAAGTGGTTTAATTTAGGATTGACTTTTCCTCTGAAACTGAACCCATATAACTGACTGTGTACATTATCTGTGATATATAATATCCTTCTATTATAAATGATTGTACGTGACATTATTTAACCGTTTAAGGCCGGAATTTATTTTTAGGTTTAAGTTATGAATGCTGGTATTGAAACGCTACCAATTTGTATCAGTCGTCCTGAAAGGGTTAAGTGATAAGCAATACAACAATACGGTAACAATTTTATGAAATTTTAAAATATAGTTTCTGGTACCTTTTAGATTTATCTTATTTCCTTTCCAGGATATTTGCAAGTGCAAGTATACTGTACCTATACTGTTGCTCTTTTCCAGTAGTAGTAGTATGAGTAGGCAAAAAGAAAATGTAGTCGGGTGTGGCTACGAGACACTTTCTCTAGTGCTAGACTGCTATAAAAAAAAATAGCAAGACTTATTGCATGTCTTTTACTCTTAGAATGTTGCTAAGAAAACGGTACATGAGAGGGCAAGACTCACTTTGACAAAAAGCCAGAAACTCTACAAAATAATCATATAATGCATTGAAACGGTTAGACACACTTTCTGATGAGTAAACGAATATAAAAAAGCACAGTCATAAATAATTAAACCTTCAGACTAAAGGAGAAAGACTTTCAAGGTGAATTGGATCATTTGTTTGACATAACACATGAGCGAGCTATGGATGTGATGACAATCAAAGAAATCGAATTTTCGAAGAATCAGAAAGAAAATCGTACAGGATTTATGTCATTATATGACCGCCAGCTTTCCCAGAAGGAGATAAAAAAAGCGAAAATATTATAAATAAGAGAGTTCAGGAGTGAAAAGAGGATGAATATATCTTTTGAAATGATAGAATTAGTAATTTGCAGTACAAGTTCTTCAAGTACAGAATCAATGGAACAAGAATGATTGAAAGCAAATAAGAAAAAAATTACAAAACACCATTCAAGGCTGAAGAAAGTGTTGACACCTCAATTCACATCTGCGCTTGTCAGAGTAAATTTCCTGATATGAACGCAACTGGCAAATCTCTTGGGGAGGAACTACTGAAGAACTGAACTTCTCAAGGAGTACAGTCCTTAGAACCAGGGTGGACACTCGCATGGAAATGGCCTTACAATATTAGTTAGGTTTTAAGCCAAATGACCCTTTGGTTGTTCATTGGGACAGAAAATTGCTTCAAGATATATCAGGTACAAAAAATAAAGTTGACAGATTTGTTTTACTGGTAGAAGACACGCAGTGAAATAATTATCTGTGTTCCAAAACTGCAAAGTAGGTTTTCCAAAAAAAGCTACTTTCGAAATCACTCCCTTTACCACCATGATTTACAATATATGAAGGTTTGGTTTTCCTGTCCTTTGCCAATAGAAGCGCCTATTAATGATATAGTTTTTCTAAAGACTCGTCACTTATGCAAAGTACATAACGAAAACATATCACGAGTTGCAATGAATGCGATGAAGAGTCGTCATGTGTGGTACTTGAATTAATACTTGGTTGTTTTCAGTTTGTTCACTGAGGAAGTGTCCATAAATGACAAACTCAAAATGGTGGCAGCTTTTAACAGCAGTCCAAAGACTGAGAAGCATTTGGAGACATTATAAGATTATGTCTTGATAATTTCATTTCTTCTAAATCCAAGATGATCTTTGAATTGCTTGACATCACCAGTGACTTCGAGTTTGAACGGGATCCACATAAAGGGACAGATGTATATATTGATTGATTTGTATGGTATTGGTATAATACCTTCAATAATGACTTTGCATTTGTTATATCGATAATAATTATAATTTAAGAGTAATACGTAACCTTCATTAATAATTCTTATTCATGATTTATGTACCGAACACAGGTCGATCCTAACATCTGCTCAAACCCAAACCCAAACATATATATATATATATATATATATATATATATATATATATATATATATATATATATATATATATATACTCTGTATAAACGAATACATATATATATATATATAAAAACGATATTAAACCCAAATATATATATATATATATAATATATATACAGGAATACCTCAAAATTCGTCGTTTCGAATTTCGTCGTTTCGCAGATTCGTCATCAATCTTTTACTACCTACAGTTTCGCAATCCCTCATCCATATTCGCAGATTCGTCGTTTTGTGAAAAAATGTGAAAAAAAAAACGATCGAAATTGACGAAATTCAACTGTTTACCAACGCAATATACATTATATTTTGCCGAAAAACGAGTAGAATTTGATTAATTAATCTGTTTAATAACATAATACAGTAAAATGTTCTCATTGAAACATGTTATAATCAACATCGAATTTCGTTGTTTCATATTTCGTCCTGTTATTCCGGAACGAATTAACGACGAATTTCGAGGTATTCCTGTATATAATAAAACCTCATTAAAAATGAAAAGTTAAAAGCTGACGTTCGGATTTGCAATAAGTTCTTCATAAGCCTTTAAAAGCGAAATTAAAAAATTAAAAGAAACTAAAGTCGCAAAAAGAAATTAAAAATTAAAAGATAAAATTTGACCTGACAGAAGAGGATGAGAGCAGAGGACATAAAAATTGAAAATCATCATCCATGCAATTCCAAAAAATAAAATAGTCTACGCTCATGCGCAAAAGTAAACGTAATACTTTAATACTTTTAAGAAACTGTATTGGTTTCCGAGAAGCACAGAATTGAGTCTAATTTTAGTGCATATCTGAAGCTTTCAAAAAACATTAGTTAAAAAATTGTAATTATAGAATTAAATTATATATATTTCGAGTAACAAAATATTCAGTAATTTATGTTCTTAGGAATGATATCACGATAGTACTGTTTTTTTCAATATTTTAGTCGACTGAGCCCTGTATATGCGTCTTTGGAAATCTGATATTTCCTTTACATGGAAAGAAGAAAGACCACCAGTGGGAGACCTGAGACATAGGCCACTCGCCAATTAATACTACTGCTTGATTCATACCCCGATGCCTTCCTTCCCTGATGTAGGACAAGAGGCTCTAAAGCGCGTGAGTACAAACATGCATGAATGTGTTCACTTGTACAGCCATAAGAATGTTAGACGTTTCCCGCACACGCTCTAAGTCAAGGTGATCAAAATTTTTGAAGTAAGCTAGAACGTTTAAACTATTAATGTTAATTCCTTGCTCTCGTAGTAAGTATATTACACGTTCTCTCGTCTGCTACTGGCGTTTCCCAGTCTTTTTATTTCGATCTTGTCAGCATTATTTGCACAAATGAGGAAGATGTTAAAATGTGGTTAATTGTCATGTGCATTATTCAAAAGAGGAAATTTCAGGTTTTGAAGCAAAAATGGTTGTTATATAGACCTAATTAATTAAAGAAGTTATTTTTATTATTATTACTACTAGTACAGTTCCCGTCGCTTCGCTGACGGTTAGACAGGCTAAACTACAGAAAAGAACGCAGCCGTGAAAATTTTGAGCTTCACATTGTGTCAACATTTCTGAATCTGGTATCTCCCAAAACCTCCTCACCCCCATTCATGCAACTTGGGGGTTAACCCCCTCCCCATTACCCCACCCTTCCCCCATTACTGCCCGGGATAAATTCACAAACAGACAACACAGGCTAAACTACAGAAAAGAACAGTCATGAAAATCTTGAGCTTCACATTGCCGCACGTAATACAATTTCTGAATTTTTTTCTCAATTTTTTCTCACAATTTCTGAAAGTGTGACGGACGGACGGACGGACGGACGGACGGACAGCTCTCTTATTATAATATAGATTATTATTATTATTATTAGTGTAGTAATATTAACAATATTTAAGTATGTATTTATTTTTTAACCTTTGATTCGTTACGACTTTAAAATATTGCTCATTCTCGTCCCCTTTGTACAACATATAAACGTTGACTGAATGATTATTGCAACAGTATTTAATCCAAGAGCCTTGTTCATACTTATATATATTATGCTTTATTTAAGGCGTAAGAAAAGAGCATATGTTATCAGGTCCTGGTAATAATTAATTAGTATGAGTTTATTTAAGGTCACTTTTGTGACCCCTGACACCAACCGGAATAATTATTATGCTTTAAGTACTTTAATTTGAGGTTTATTCAGTCTCGGAAAGACCTCTGTGCAGTTAAAAAGCAAACGTCTCTTAACCTTTTACTGCATAGAGGTCTTCCAGAGAATGAATAAAATCATCTGACGTTAACCAGAACAAAATCAGTAAAGTCACACCGCGCGATAAAAGGTTAATCCTTGCAGTCAAAACTTCATTAATGCGCAATTCGATCCTTCGACCTTTGTTGTCAGGACTCTCTTGCGTTATTTTAAAGACTAATAGCCGCATTCGACATCAAAGAGAGAATAATTTACTCGTAAATGCGGTACCTATGACGTCCTTCCCTTCACATACAAGCATTTCGCTGCCTACATTTTTATAAATATCTCGGCTGTCATCGAAGACAAGCTCGTTCTTAGTGGTTTCATGAAATATGAACGTCATTCGCGCGCATTCGCATCCAAATTTCGTGTTTCTTTCGGGATGAAACTGAAACACAGCTCCATCGTTCTACATCATGCAGGGAGTCACTATTTTCGTATTATTCATATAAATGGGGTAGCCTCATTTTTATATTTTATTTCGGAACAGTATAGTAATTTATTTTTACGCGCGCACACTATACTGTACATTCCTCATTACGCACCAAAAAACGTGTATATATAACCATGCAGTTGGTGTGTGTGTGTGTGTATATATATATATATATATATATATCTGCATTTTTAGTTTAACTGAAGTATGAAGAGTTACACAGAATACCATTCCGCCATACGCCCATTTCAAGGTACGAGACGAGCAGCTTCTAACAGATATACTGTGTGTATATATATGTATGTATGAAGAGAGCGCTGACTCATATTTCTCACCGAGCAAATATTATAACAAAACGTACATATTTATAAAATTTACTTTTATTTTTGCAAGTATTTGCATGTTTACTCGATGTACTGTTTTAAATTAGAATTTGTGCACTCGACGGTATGCAACACACCACAATAGTGCCAAGACAAAATAAAGCTTACGAGTGCCTCGTATATAGAGAAATCTTTAAACTCAAAAAACCATTATACAACAAACAAACAAAAAACAAACAAAAAAACAAACAAACAAACAAACCAAACAAACATTAGAGGGTGTCAGTTTAATAAATAGTAGAATTAAATCAAGATTTTACCGAGTGGATATCCAAAAAGGAAGAAATTGTTAGGATAAGGAGAGGAAATATTCAAGGAAATGAGGCCGCATAAACATGATAACATGAATAAAAACGCCGATAAAATCACTGAAATGTGAACCGAATGAAGCGTATTTATTTCTTAAAATATGAAGTAGGTTCATATGATCGCTATCTGTTGAGAGAGAGGGAGAGAGAGAGAGAGGGGAGAGAAGGAGTTTGTTCTCTCTGTCTGTCTCTCGTTAAAATGTAGATTAACAAGGAATTTCACTTAATGGACAGAACTGTTTGACATGAACTTAGAAAAGAGATCGTATGCCTCAATTTGTAACATATATGTATATATATATTATATATTTATATATATATATCTATATTAAATTATAAATTTACTTCATTTTTCTACTTTTATTTTCTTCTTAGTTTATTTTCTCTGCGTTAGTAAGCCAGATCTCTGATAGCTGCCTCTGTTTCTCATACTTGGCACTCCTCCACATGCATTCTGGCCCTCAAAATAAGGAAACGTGTTTATATATATACTGTGTGTGTGTATATAAAGTAGAGAGAGAGAGAGAGAGAGAGAGAGAGAGAGAGAGAGAGAGAGAGAATTAGTAAATGTTGTAAAAATTGTGACAGTTTAACGATATCAAAACAGAGTTAACTCTCTATGAACGGTATGACCATCAATGCAATTATGCAAATGTGTCTACCGATTCTACATTCTGAAACATCTTCGGTTGTTTCTACTTCACGACGAGTAGAACGGAGAGAAATGAAGACAAAATCTACTCTGAAATTAAAATAAACTATTGCCACAGATATATATGATAGTGGTTAAAAGTAGATCGAGAGTAGATAAGCTGTTCGCTTCTTGATAAGGATCGAAGAAAATTTATTCTTTACTCTCAATGTGACTTCGGGCTACCAAGAGTCTTAATAGCTACAACGGACAGGTTTTAGAGTGATATAGAAAACAAAGTGGAACTCCTAAATCAGTGTATGAGCGGTTGCGAAAAAGATCGCACTTGGATACAAGCATGATCTCTCTCTCATATATATATATATAAATATATATATATATAATATATATATATTTATTTCACTTCTAAAGAGCCAATAATGAATATGAAAGTGTTTGGACGTGATTCATAAATTCTGCTAAGAAGTAGAAACAAACAAACAAACAAAAAAAAAAAGAAGTTATTTAATGGTTTTACAGGCTGAAAAAAACAATGCTTTTATGTTTGCTGCAAGGACAATCTTCAAAAAGAACTTTTAAAAAGTCTTTATGTTTAGAAAAAAAAAAAAGTTGTTGCCCTACAAAAGCTCTTCCAACACGATTAAAGAGCTAGAAACGAAATTTAGCTTCAGATCACCTTTAAATAATAAAATAATGAAGTAATGAAGTTTTTTTTAAAGTGGTTTTAAAGCCGTTAAATTTTAAATCTACGCTTAGAAGTATAAACGTTATTAAATAGTATACAGTGTGTGTGTATGTATGATGTATGTTATGTATGTATATATATATATATATATATATATATATATATATATATATGATGAATAAAACCACGAAGGAAAGGAAACACAAAATAGTGCTCAAGCGCTTTCGTCTAATGACATCCTCAGGATGTTTCAATATATTGTTTCAATATATTAATCTTTTACTCAAAATTTCCACTTATACAAAATCTTTTAGGTCCTCAATATGGAACTCATTTGAGACGTTTTCTACGTAAGTAAAAATGTTTCCACTAATAACAAGCTTGCTTTCTGAAACCCGTACGTGTGTGTGTGTGTGTGAAATCGGGTTGACTGCAATGATATATAAAGGTTAAAGAAAACATAGAAATTAAAATTTTTCTTAAATGTAACCAAGCCATTATTTCACCCATTTTTTTTTACATTTTAGTATAATTTATGAAGGCAGTCTCAATTAAAGGACACCTACCAAAATTAACATATATATATATATATACAGGGTGGTGCAAAAGTCTGGACCCATAGGCAATTTACTATATAAAAAATATCTTTCGATTTTTATAATCAGTGGTTTACGTTAACAAACCAAGAACAATACAAGCGCTAAAGGATAACATCACAACAGAAATTGAAGCCATAAGAACGAATATTACTATGCTTACAAATGTGCAAAGGTCTTGTGTCAACCGAGTAGAAACGTGTTTGGAAGATGGACATCAATTCGAACACTTATTGTAAATTCTGAACTAAAACGTTAAATTTAACATAATTTAGACACTGGTGTATGGTTAATTAAATTTCATTTCATAATAAACTTCCTGCAGGCCACACTTTTTTTCCATATAAACCGCCTATGGGTCGACTTTTGCACCACCCTGTATATGGATCAATCCCAGAATAGGCACCTGAAATCATTTTTAGGTGCTTAATCTGGGATTGAGGCAAAACACAGGTGCTTAATCTGGGATTGAGGAGAAAAAAATAGAAACAGTTTTTAGAGATATAATTTCATTGTTTTTATCAATATTTGAAAAAATCAACTCTAACCTAACCTAATCTTTTGCTATATATATATATACCAATTTATGTGGCAAGATAGATTTGCTTCAGATGGATTCAGAAACATTCGGGTTCATATTGCAGGAATTTATAATATCTAAAATTTTTCTTTATTCATTAAACCACTTTAAACCTTTTATAACTTTGCCTTTATTACATTTGTAATAAACTTTGTATAAACAATAAATTTTGTAATCATCAGGTTTTTTTTATTTAATTCCTTGCAAGGTGCCTATTCTGGGATTGAGGTTGAACGCAGGTGCTTCATCTGGGATTGAGGTACATCAGGTGCCTATTCTGGGATTGACCCATATATATATACCGTATATCGCGGCGTACAAGACGACCCCCAAATTTTCAAGTTAAAATGTAGGTTTTGGGCTATACTCGCCATATAAGACGACCCCCCTAATCGTGCACTTGATTCGGGGAACCAAATGAGCCAGTGAGGAATTACTGCTCCAATAATCCTTTCGTTCACTAGGCCTACCACTTGTCACTGACCAGCGGAGCAGTGCTGGTAAGCAACACAGTCTACCTAAGCTAATGGAAACTACAAAACTATATACTTATTTAGTGTCAGTGCGAAGTGTATTATGGTATAACTTTGATTATTTGGGTACTTGTTAAAACTAACGAAAATATCACGACTTAACCTAACCAATTACACTGGTCAACAACAATTTTGTCACAAGGGTTTTGATGGGTGTTCTAAGTGTACTTTTTCATGCTGAATCTAAATATGAAATCAGATTTTTTCTATCAGGCTTAGTTTACTTGTGACGCTATGTTCATTTTTTCCTCATTTAGCATGATCACCGGATAAAAAAATAACAACATTATATATAATTAAGTATATAACAATATTATAATATAAAACATTATAAATATAATAATATATTATATTAATTAATATAACTATAATAAAATATATTAATATATGTTGTATTCATTTTTCTGTAAAATTAGTACAATTTATTCCTTTGGGGAGAAAGTTCTGATAATGCTGGCAGGATAAATTTGGTCGGAGCAGCAGACTGTGCAGGTTGAAACATGTTTGTACCTGTTCATACATGAGCCTAGTTTCTGTGTGTAGAGCAGCTCCAAGTCAGTCTGCTTGTAAATGTCAGTGTTAACAGCTAGTGTCTGTTGCTTCTTGTTAATTTTACACCAGTGTTGTATTCATATAGATGTTTTGTAATGCCGCGGAACTGTCTGAATCATCCTAATTCCTTTTGTTATGTATGTGGTGATCTAACTTTAAAATCCCAGAAACGTAACTTTACACCATTAGTAAAAAAATGCTATCAACTTTATTTCGGATGTAAAGTAGGCGATCAGGACAAGAGTTGGGCCCCTCACATTTGTTGTGTGACATGTGTAAGACTACTTACAGGATGGCTAAACGGTTCACGTCACATGCCATTTGCTATTCCAATGATTTGGAGGGAACCCAAAGATCACACAACAGACTGCTATTTCTGCCTGGTAAATACAAAGGGGATCACTTCAAAAACAAAGAGCCTTATGAAATACCCTAATCTACCGTCTGCAATGAGACCAGTTCCCCACAGTGCTCAACTTCCAGTACCAAATCCTCCTGAACATGTAAGTTTAAGTGATGAGGAATCAAACGTAGCTGTAGCATATCACGAGGAAAAAGATGAAGACATTTCTGATCCAACATTTACTGTCACAAGGAGATCTAAATGACCTAGTTCGTGATTTGAAATTATCTAAGAAGCAGGCTGAACTTTTAGGTTCAAGATTAAAGGGTTGGAATCTACTGCAACGTGACACTAAAGTTTGTTTTTTCCGCAGCCGCCATGATGAATTCAAAGAATGGTTCTCCCATGAAGATGGACTTGTGTTTTGTAAAGATGTTAATTCAGTCATGGGGGCTCTTGGTCATGAACATAACGTGGATGACTGGCGATTGTTCATTGACTCCTCAAAAGTCAGCTTGAAAGCAGTCCTTCTTCACAACGGAAATAAATTTCCTTCTGTACCTATTGCACATGCTGCAAACATGAAAGAGTCATACGACAACATGAAGTTGCTTTTAGAAAAGTTTCAGTATCAGAAATATAAGTGGAATATCTGTGGAGATCTGAAGGTCATTGCACTTTTGCTAGGGTTGCAGCTAGGTTACACCAAGTAGTGTTGTTTTTTATGTGAGTGGGACAGTAGGGACAAGCAAAACCACTACGTTAAGAAGGATTGGCCAAAACGCACCTCACTTGTTCCAGGCAAGAAAAATGTTGTGAATAGTTCACTTGTTGACCCTGAGAAAGTGTACCTTCCTCCTTTGCATATCAAGCTTGGACTTATGAAAAACTTTGTTAAAGCGATGGATAAAGCGCAAACAGGATTCACATACTTGAGAAATAAGTTTCCCCGGATCAGTGATGCCAAGATTAAAGAAGGCATTTTTGTAGGCCCTCAGATCAGAGAATTGTTAAGAGATGAGAGATTTGAAGGAGAGTTGAATGAAGTTGAGAAAGCTGCGTGGCAGAGTTTCAAAAGTGTCTGCACAAATTTTTTGGGAAATCACAAGGCCGAAAACTATCCTGAAATAGTAGGAGATCTTCTTAAGTCTTACCAAGCAATGGGGTGCAATATGTCATTAAAGGTTCATTTCTTGGACTATCACTTGGACTTTTTTCCGGAAAACCTGGGTGCGGTAAGCGACGGACATGGTGAGCGTTTTCATCAGGATATTTCTGCCATGGAAAACCGTTACCAAGGCAAATGGAGCCCCAGTATGCTGGCTGACTATTGCTGGACTCTTAAGAGAGACATGCCTGAGGCAAAGCACAGCAGAAAATCAAAACAAGCTACTTTTTAAACTACAGGTATGTCTTTTCGATCATATTTTAATAAGTATGTAACTATATGGGTTTTTAAAAATTAAATTGCATGTCACACAAAAACCAGACCTGATAGAGAAATTTCACAAACTTATTTGGATTCAGCACAGAAAATACTATAAGAATAAGGTATTTTCATTCTTGGGACACGAAAAAACATTTTTTTGTTGCCCAGTGTTATCAAGGGCGTACAGTTGATCTATTACACTGGGGAACAAATTTCAACTTTTTGTCTATTGAATTAGATTTGACAGTTAGTTCTAGGTAATTTGGGTGCGCTGAGCACGAATTTTTACTCGGTTTTGCTCTATCAGGTCCTGATTTTGCTCAACACCCCTCCTCTTTCGTCGTATTCATAAAAAGGTTTTTTTGTCAATACTCGCTGTCTTTTTGCAGTTACACATTATGCAACTAGATTTTTATCTAGGTATTTGTACCTATTGTTATGGTATTGTTGTATTATGTATATTTTTATATGTAACACCCTAAAAATATTTTTAATTTTGTCATTTTTAACCCATTTTAATATTAGTAAATTAAGCTAAAAATATCATAGAATTCTAAAATTTTCTCGAGCGTTCCTGTTCTCTGTAGAGTATTCTAGAGGGACAACTAAAATATATAAAAGCGACTCGTTTCCAGAGTTAATCAGTCAATTCAATCAGTCAGTCAGTCAGTCAGTCAGTTGAGTTAGTTAATTAAGTTTGGGCATTAACATAATTTTGAATTGGCATATGATTTAGTGAGTAATTTTGTCATCGTGATTTAATATAGTTGATTTAATTAGACGTAATTTATATTGTACCTACTCATCCGTGTTTCTAGTTTAATTTCATAGATTGTAAGTACCTATTTCATAATAAGTACCTATTTAAACTAATTTTTGTGTTTATATTTCAGATTTTCTTAAATTTATATGAATTAAGGGCTTTAAATACCTTTACAAATTGGCAGAACAATCAAGCAATATGTCATCAAGCACTAGAAAGTTCAAATGCAAAAACAACCCTGATTCCTTCTGTTATATATGTGGAAATTTTACACTTCCACATCAACGAGCAAATATAACTGACTTCGTAAAAAGAGCTTACTTAGCTTATTTTGGCATAAAACTGGGGGACCAAGATAAATCGTGGGCTCCACATAAAGCCTGCACTATATGCATTGAAAGACTGCGACATTGGATGAAGGGTTCGGATTCAAAATACCTTTTGGAGTTCCGATGGTAAGTTTATGATTTCATAAAACTACGTAATTTAATCACTAGTATACTGTAACTTACCTAAATGTAATTGTAACTTAGGTACATAAACAAAAATTTACAGAAAATGTTTATAAGAATCTCAAATATTGCATAAGGTTGAAACACATAGAAATGTTAAATGTTTGGGTGATAACTTTTGATAAAATTCATAAAAACAAGTCTCTCGTCGCTTTTGTTAACGCTTTACAATTTTTTTTCCATATCAGGTGTGGCGAGAGCCTACTAACCACGAGACCGATTGCTACCTTTGCTTTGTCAAGACTTCGGGCTTCACTAAGAAAAATAAACATTGTATCGAGTACCCAAATTTCGACACCGCGATACGACCTGTGCTACATTCAAATGAGATCCCCATTCCAAAATTTAAGGGTCTGCCAACTCAAGAATTAGTTGAAGATGTTCCTGAAAATATTGTTATGCACTTTGAGGAGTCAGACACCGATTTTGACCCCAGCGTATTTGAAAGTCAAAACGATCCGCAAAAGTTTAACCAGGCCGAGTTGAATGATCTTGTAAGGGATCTAAATTTGCCAAAAAAGGCTGCGGAAATTTTAGCTTCAAGACTTAAAGAGAAAAACTTGCTTACTTCAAACACATACATTTCATTTTACAGAAAAAGAGAAGAAGAACTTGTTAAATATTTTAGAACAGAGGATAGTTTAGTATATTGCTGCGACATAGTTGGTTTGTTAAAGAAGATGGGGGTTGAGTCTTACGATGCAAATGATTGGCGCTTGTTTTTAGACAGTTCGAAAAGAAGTCTTAAGTGTGTGTTGTTGCATAATGGCAATCTATACGGCTCGATACCGATTGGGCACTCAACAAAATTAAAAGAAAAGTATGAACATATAGAAAAGGTTTTAAATCTTATCAAATATAGGGAGCGAGTGGATCATATGTGTTGACTTAAAAATGGTTAATTTTCTGCTAGGACAACAAGGAGGGTATACTAAATATCCCTGCTTCCTTTGCTTATGGGACAGCAGAGCCAAGGAAGAACATTATTTCAAACAAATCTGGCCAGCACGAACATCACTTACTGTCGGAGAAAAAAACGTAATTAACCCACCTTTAGTGAGCAGAGATAAAATCATATTTCCTCCTCTGCATATAAAACTAGGCCTCATTAAACAATATGTAAAAGCTTTAGATACGAACGGCGAGTGTTTCAAATACATAACTTCAAAATTTCCAAGTTTAAGTTATGAAAAAATCAAGGCGGGAATTTTCGACGGTCCACAAATAAGAACAATGATTAAAGACAGCAATTTTCCTAATATCATGAATGAACGCGAAAAAAATGGCTGGTTCTCTTTCGTGGACTTGATAGAAAACTTTTTAGGCAATTATAGGGCAGATAACTACGAAGAAATCGTAAAAAAACTTTTAAGGGACTACAAAGAGTTAGGTTGCAATATGAGCATAAAAATGCATTTTTTGAATAGCCATCTTGACCAATTTCCAAGTAATTTAGGTGATGTAAGCGACGAACAAGGGGAGAGATTCCACCAAGATATAAAAATTATGGAGGAACGGTACCAAGGCCGCTGGGATTCCCACATGATGGCTGATTACTGCTGGTGCTTGAAAAGAGACCTGCCATCAACAAGCAAATACGCTAGAAAGTCTTACAAAAGAAAATTTTTGCCACAGTGAAAGCTTCATATCTGTTTGTTTTTTTATTTTAAGTCATTTCTATCGTTATAATGTAATTTTACTGTAGTTTGAACTGCTTGTATTCATGAAACTTGAAAAAAAAATTTAACACATGACTTAATTTTTTAGTCCTAATTTGAAAAATCTGGAAAATGGCACATAGGCTGTCGACAAGAATCAGGACCTGATAGAGCCAAACCGAGTTGAAATTCGTATTCAGCGCACCCAAATTACCTAGAATCAAGTGTCAGATATTCAATAAAATACGTGTTGCCCAGTGTTATTAATTATAACATTGTTTGTTTCTGGAATAGTATTTACTATTAGATCAACTGTACGTCCTTGATAATTGGTTAGGTTAAGTCGTGATATTTTCGTTAGTTTTAACGAAAATATTCTGTCAAAATTGGTGGGGGGGAGATAACCTACAAGTACCATTAGGAGCTATTGAAGAATAGGGACCCCAGCCTTCTTTAGTTAGCTTTATAAGGCTAACTAACGAAAATATCATGACCTAACCTAACCAATCGTCAAGGGCGTACAGTTAACCTAACGATTGGTTAGGTTAGGTCGTGATATTTTCGTTAGTTAGCCTTATAAGCCTAACTAAAGAAGGCTGGGGTTCCTATTCTTCAATAGCTCCAACTTCTTTAATATATAAAAGCTATCTTTGTTGGAAAGGCAATACTTTCCGCCCAACAATTGAACTGATGACTGTGTTCGTATTGTTTACACCAATCTTCAGTCCACTCTAAATTTTAGTCATCTTATTACAGTGCAGTAGTTGTTTCATTAGCATTTGAGTGAAAAGAAAGTGTACATGCTTACTGAATATATTTAATAAATTTAATACAATACATTTCATAATGAGTTTATGCACAATATGATTAAAACATTTTAAAGGTTAATATTTTATTGGCAATTTCAAAATCTAAATCATGTTCATCATCTGACATCAGAAGTTCATCAGTTACGTCTTGCGATACATTTGTAAGGGAATTATCGTACGGATCAAATTCTGAATCCGATGGCGTGGCTCCAACTTCTGCTTCCTCTTCATCTTCATCTTGCCACAAGTAGTCGTCCTCCATACCATCCAATGAATTTGATATACCACACTTTTTGAAAGACTTGATGACTGTTTCTACATGTATATCATTCCATGCTTTGATGACAAAGTTACACAACATATCCAACTGAGGAGCACGCATATTTCCACCTTTTGTGAAAGACTTTTCGCCGCTGACCATCCACTCGTTCCACTGTTCTCGAATACGATCCTTAAACGGCTTGTTGAGACACACATCCAGTGGTTGTACCAATGATGTCAATCCTCCAGGAATAACTGCCGAGTCGGTATTGATTGTTGCCAGCCGTTTCTTTGTGTTGGTAGTTAAATGAGACTTAAACATATCCCATACCAAGAGGCTACGTTGCTTTCGAAATCCACCTGGTCGCCTACTCCATACATGATCAAGCCATAGTTTAATCCCTTCTTCAACCATCCAGCCTTTTTCGTTGACATGCACAAAAACTCCAATAGAGAACTTGATTTTCGGCATTGTTTTTCTTTTAAATATGACCATTGGGTTTAGTTTGGTTCCACCTGCCATGCATGCTAATACCACTGTAAATCTTGACATTTCATGTCCTGTCGTTTTAATTAACACTGTTTTTGCACCTTTTGAGTCTACAGTTTGATTTCCAACCATATCAAAATTCATAGAGGTTTCATCCATATTCCCTATGTTACTTAAGGGATAGTCTTGTTCCTTGCTTTGCTGTATTACGTATCGATGGAAGTTACTTATTTTGCAGTCGAGATCTGCCGGTAATTTCTGTGCAATTTTGGTCTTCTGCCTCAGTACCAGATTATGTCTTTCCATGAACCGAGTACACCACGATGCAGTGGCCTTAAATCCTTTGCTGGATTCTGGGTTAGATTTTGCCCACTGAAGTGCAAAAATATGTATTTTATTTCTTTTCACTACATACAGTACCCATCTTGACGATGTTCACGCACCATGTCTGCTACATGTTTTTCAAGAATCGGCCAATATGCGGTGCTTCTTCTTAATGCACATTTAGTCCTTGGCATGCTCTTTAATGCGTCTTCATTTACTCTCCAGTCTCGTACCATCTTTTCAGTTACACCATATTGTCATGCAGCAGCACAGTTGCTATGTTCCTTCGCAGGTGTTACTACTTTCAACTTGAAACTTGCTTCGTATTTTCTTTTTAGTTGGAGGGGCCATGATGTGGTCTTGCAATAGCTGGAGATTCTAATAATGTTACCTTGGAGAATGCGAGAAAAAAAGTGACGGCTCGCACCTCTGTGAAGCCTGTGATTGGCTAGGCTGACATTTGCATTTTATTGTCGTCATGCAATCATACCACATATTATTTAAGGTTAGACAACTTTCATTACACTACACTTTTATTATAATAATGTGAATTAAGTTGAGTTTCAGTAGAAAATATTTGTGGCAGGAGTTACCGAGGCGGGGGTTAGCCTACTGTACACACTCCATCAACCATCACCCATGTTAACAACTTACCGTACACCACAGGATTTAAAGTTCACATTTTATACCTAGTGTATAAGACGACCCCTAGTTTTGGGGGATTTTTTTAAGCTTCAAATGTCGTCTTATACACCAGCATATACGGTATAATTATACTGTATATATACTATGTACACACAAGGTATTGTGTCTCATTTCCGTAGAATTACTTTTTATCGCAATAGGATCAGAATGTATATACACAGTAGTTTCTTTTTATATAAAAATTATTGGGAAACAAAAAGATGCGAGAATTCCTCACCATTTGCTTCCAATGTGCACAAGTGGATCAGAAAAAAAGATATAATTTTGCATGCATTTCTGAGTAGATCATCAAAGCCTACTTATTTCTAGTCGGTCTACGCTCGCATTATTATATGTAAATAATTTCATACAAAATGTTTCGATCAAAAAAGTTTCGAGTCAGTAAGACTAAGTTCACGAGCCACTTAGATTTTGAATGTAGCTTCACAACTTTTGACCCATTGGCTTTAAATGCGAAGCTAAAAATGTTGATGGTTGTGGTACTATTGTAAATTTATGGTCTCGCTGGCTTTTCCTCAACTTCATAAAAAGAATATGAAATTTTGTACTATCTTTGCCTGACTAGATAAAGGTAGGTTTTTTTTATATCATTTAATGTTTCATACAAAACACTGGTTATACTATTATTTAACTTTAACCTTAGAACTGCAGCATGGGACCGCACACACAGCGATTAGTATGGGGGTCAACCTAACCGCATAATGAAAATTATATTTATAGGTTGAATTAAAGGATAATATTACTCATAAACAATAATAAAAATTAACTCGCGTACAATAAAAAACATCATTTCCAGAAAAACAAGTATACTTTTATTGTTGTTGTCGTTGTTGTTGATTAGCCGATCAGCCCACCCTGATCGAGCAAGCCGGCGGCACGCAGGTAACCGATCGCCCTCTCCGGAGTGGACCAGAGGTTCAGCGCACTAGTGATGTGTTGTGTTGTGTTGTGTTGTGTTCGTTGTTGTGCTAGAGCGGTACAGTCCGTCATAATGTGTTCAACTGTTTGTGGCGTGTCCTGGCACAGGTGGCAGGTGTCGTCTGTGGAGTTGTCTAGTCTGTGTTTATATGTCTGTAAGTTGGGATGATGTCCACAGCGGAATCGTGCTAAGTTAACTCGATCCGATCTGCTCAGGCTGGTCTCTGACCTGTTAATTGGTGGCGGCTTCGCACCTAGGACCGCATTCGGACCGAGTCGTGTCAGTGCTTTGTGGGTTAGGTGTGTGTGTGTGTGTGTGTTTTCTGTACTGTGTGATGTCTGTGGGGCGTGGTATGGAATGGAGTATTTGGTTATAATGTCTCTGTGGTGTTACCTTAATGGTGCGAGGTGTTGGTGCATGATTGTACATGTAGTGGCAAGGGTGTTGTGGGTTAGTTGTCGCTGCTGCATGAATTGTGTTCCCCTCATGTCTAAATGTTCTCTAACTTTCAGTATTTTTGTTTCTGCGTCCAGGTGTTCTATTGGTGTTGTTTGAGTACATCCTGTAATGATACGAAGTGCGTTGTTTTGTATTGTCTGTAAGGTGTTTATGCGTGTGTTTGAGATAATGGATGCCCAGCATGTGCTAGCATAGTCCATAACTGAGCGAATATATTGTTTGTATATGAGTGATGTTGTTTCTTGCTGGTGTCCAAAGTTTGTGCCTGTTAGTACTCAAAGCGTGTTAAGTCTTGCGTACATTTGTTTTTAATGTCCTGACTGTGGTTTGCAAAAGTTAATGATGTGTTGTATGTGACCCCAAGTATTTTGGTCTTGTGAGTCTGTGGAATGTTTGTGTTGTTTAGTGTAAGCTGTGGAGCTATCTGGTGTTCTTTTGTGTTGCTTGTAAGCAAGGTGATGGTTGATTTTGTGGGCGCTACTTTGAGTCTATTGTGTATGAGCCAGTCTTGCATACTGTTTATGTATGTTTGTAGGTTATTTTTTAGCGGTGTCGATGTTGTTGTGGGTGGATGTTAGAGTGATGTCATCTGCATATGATGATAAGGTAAGCTTGTTATCTATGGGTGTTGGAATATCATGTATGTATAAGTTAAACAGTGTTGGTGAGAGAACAGAGCCTTGAGGGACTCCGTTCGGAAAAAGCTTGTTTTTGGATGACTTGCCATTAAATGTGACATGTATCTTCCTGAAAGATAGTTGCTCAGCCACCTTTTGGTGTTATTGTGCATGTTTGTGTTGAGTATTTTGTTTATGAGAGGGAGGCGTGGGATAGCATCAAATGCTTTACTAATGTCTATTGTTGCTAATAGTGTACGTTGAGCTGGTCGTCTGGAATTGATGCCATCCATGATGTGCTGCGTGAGGGTAGTGAGTAATGTTGTGGTTGAGTGGTGAGGTCTGAATCCATGTTGAGTAGGCGATAGTGGAATGTGTGGAATGTGGATTGGTGATTTGTAAGATTAGTCTTTCTGTTACTTTGGAAGGTGTGCATAGTAAAGTATTGGGTCTATAGGAAGCTGGTTCTGTTGGATTTTTGTTTGGTTTGAGTAATGTAATAATTTTACCTGGTTTCCATATGTCAGGAATAATACAGTGTTGGTGTGAATATGTGCTGATGTTTGTGAGAGCTAGTATTCCCTGTGGGCCCAAGTGTTTAAGGTATATGTTAGATATGTTGTCTGGTCCAGTAGCCTTCGAATTCTTAATGTTTTGATGATCTTGGTGGTCTGGTCTGTATTGAAGGGTGTAATGGTCGTGTCGAGTCTGTAGGTTTTCTTGTGTCTGGCTGTTTGTCTGTCTGCGTATTTCTGGTTGTTGTCTCTGTTTAAGTGACTTATCTTTGCGTAGTGATTAACCAGAATGTTAGCTTGTTGTGTATATGTTGGGATATTATTTTGGCTGCGACAGATAGCCGCGTGTGAGGTGTGAATGCAGCTGTTAGAATGGGTAATGCTGTTTATAGTCTTGTATAGCCTGGATGTATCTGTGGAGTGGTTTAGTGTTGTTATGAATTCCCTAAATGTTTCTGTTTGTTTTTCTTTGAGTTTGTTGTTTATTTCTGTGTTGAGCTGTTTTATGGCTTCTGTGTGTGGTGTTTGTAATAGACCACGTTGGCTTTCTAGGGTTAAAACTAAGGAGGTGAGATGAAAGTTTACCCAGGTACGCTTTGGTGCAATGGTCGTGCCATATGTGACTGTATGAAATGTGCCAAGCCAGACTGAGAAATGGAGAGGGGGTGTAGTGACGAGCCCGCTGCACGTAAGATATTTAGTTTGACCCTGGCTCCTTTTAACAAGAGAACTTAATTTTCCCGGTTGGCGGCGTTACCGGCCGTCTCACTGCCAAAGCCTACCTAGTCAAACCACAACAGTGACCTAGCCAAGGGGGGCGCCTGGGAGGGCAACTGCCCCCAAAAATTCTAGCTTGTCCCGCACCCAAAAAATTGCGATGTCAAACTAAAAATGAATTATTGTAAGATTGCAATCCATCCATCCATCGTGTTCTGCCTATCAGGCAGGTCCAACTCTCGTGTCCCGCCATTGCAATAACAAATGTTAAAAAAAAATGTAAAAATAAGATATTTTAAAACTAGATGTAATAATAAATTATAATACACAGAACTTTAAGTTGGTTACATTTATAATATTCATACTACAAGGTTAGTATTGCTCCCGTTACCCTTCACCTAGTTTTCTTGTCCCTCCAAATTTAAAAGCCTGGCTGTGCGCCTCGGCCATAATTGTACAAATTTTCAAACAATTTTGTAAAATCAAGGAAAAGTGAGTAAGATTATGAATTTACAAAACTACTACCCATCAAAATTTTTAAGCTCCACATCCAAAGTCAGTGATACCAAATTAAATTAAAGTGAATGTTGAGGCGTCACTGGCTTAAATTTTCAGTTCAGACTCTTTTGTATGAAATTATTTACGTACAAAACATGCATTGTGAACCGAAGATACAGGGTGTTTCAGGAGGAAAGGTCAGTACTTCGGGAGGTAATAGTATCGGTCATTGTGAGAAAAAAAAGTTCATATGAACATGTATCTAATTCTGAATGGTTACGGAGATAGAGCTGTTTGAATCTGATGCGCGCGCAGCTCTTCCTCCCTCCACGGTGGCCCCATTCAATGGCCACCAAGGTCTCCAGACCTTTCTCCGTTAGATTACACTGCCCAACAAAAAAAAAATTTTTTGATGTTGATTTAATTGTAAGACCTGTTTCTGGATAATATTGATGTTCTGATTTCAAAAATCACCTTAGATTTTGTCCATCACATCAGGTTTTTGTGCAATGCAATATGCCTATTTTGGGTGATCCATGAAGGGCGCTTATCAAAATTCATGATTTTTGAGACCTGTTACAGCTGTTTTGCTGTTAAAATTTTATCTGTGGAATACGCAAATCTGTGCATTAAATCTAAAGGTCATGTACAACATATTAAAATCTTGGGTATCTGTGATTTCCCCAGGTGTGAGCGTGACGTCATGATCTGAGAGAGATTTCCCATTGGTGGAGTGAGAGCAGCAGGTTCCGCTAGTGACGTCAGTCTGTCCTGGTTGGGTTGGATACAGCTGCAAAGTGTGTGACGTCATCGCCTGCTCGCCACATGATTGGGAGAGGCACAGAGTTACATGTGGGCAGCATTCAGTGATCCAATACTGCGGCAGTTATTTGCGATCAGTGGTGAGTGAAGGGTGCGTTGCAGCTCATCATCATGTCTGCTGTTCGAAGAAAGTGTTCAAACAGCCCAGATGTTTTCTGCTACATTTGTGGATGCTTTATGTTACTAAAGCAGAGGATGAACATTACTGATTTCGTAAAAAAGGCATACCTGGCCTATTTTAGTTAAACTTGGAGATCAGGATAAGTCGTGGGCTCCTCACACTGTTTGCAAAACTTGTGTGGAACATTTACGACAATGGACAAATGGAAACAGAAAAGGTTTGAAGTTTGGCATTCCTATGGTATGGCGAGAGCCCAAAAATCATTCAGATGATTGCTACTTTTGTCTTGTGAAGACTTCTGGCTTCAACGCAAAGAATAAACACCATCTAAAGTATCCTAACCTAGATTCAGCAATCAGACCAGTTTCTCACTCAGATGAAATTCCTGTTCCAATTTTCACGGACCTTCCAACACTCACAGAAGATGATGAAGATATGGAATTACCTGATGAGATCGAACGTGATATCACTGATGATGATTTTGAACAGCCTTCTTCATCAACGACACCTCAGCGATTTAATCAACTTGAGTTGAATGATTTAATTCGTGATCTCAGCCTTTCAAGAGAGTCATCAGAATTATTAGCTTCAAGATTGCACGAGAAAAATCTACTTCATCCTGGGACAAAAATAACATCTTATCGCAATAGGGAGAGAGATTGTCTTGACATCTCTCATTCTAGGAAGTCCTATAAGAGAAAATTTATCAGCAGTGAAAAGTAAGAAAAGAAAAAGACAATGTTAAGAAAACTGGTCCCGTGCTTGCTTTAATATGGATTCATTTTTGCTTATTTAAACACTTTTAATCACTTTGTGTGTCAATTTACTCCCTGCACAATTGTTTACTTTTCCATGCTGATTCTGAGTATGTAAAAACTTATTTTTTGAAAAGAAAAAACATTGGGCATAACCCTGCCAAAATGCGATATCTCCAAAATATCCGTATTTGATTGCTCGAAAACCTGACGTGATAGGCAAAAACTAAGGTGATTTTTGAAATCAGCACACCAAAGTTACCTAAAAACAGGTGTTAGAATTAAATCAGCAAAATTGGTGTTGGGCAGTGTTATTGTTTGTGGGGGTGGATAAAGTCAAGTTTACAAAAGAAAGGCGGATACACGAAACGAATTGCTCGCGCGCATTTTGGATGCTGCTGCCCGCATAAAGGAACGTCAAGATCAACTCAGACGAACAACACGCGATCTTCGCACACGAGTTGCAAAGTGCATTGAGGTTGACTGTGGGATTTTCGAAAACGTATTATAAACTAACAAATTTGTCATTTCTGTATCTGATACCATTCAAAATGCCAATGTTTAAACATTAAATGTTAGAAACAGTAATTGGTTTCTCTTTCTTGATTACCATTAACAATGCTTTTGTATTTGTCGATTCAAACAGCTCTATCTCCGTAACCATTCAGAATTAGACACATGTTCATATGAACTTTTTTTCTCACAATGACCGATACTATCACTTCCCGAAGTATTGATCTTTCCTCCTGAAACAATAGGTAGGCTTTGTAAGTCCCTCAGTTGAACGAAGGACGTAAAAATCAAGCCGTAAATGACCATGTCCAAATGCAAAAAAAAAATTCTTGTAAATTTAAGTTATTTTCGTTAACCCCATCTCAGTGCGAGAAACAATTTTTTATGTGCCGGGTACAGTACAGTTGACTATGCCGTATTCTCAGTGAGAAAGGTAACGTTAATGATCAACCATTTTCTTTAATGATCAAAGCAATGAAACAAAGTTGGTTAATTAAGTCGGTCTGGGTGATGTTTCGGAGCAAGTGTAGTTTACGTCCCCTTGTGGTGCCTAGTGTAGTTTACTTTCCCCTAGTGTAGTTTGCGTTCCCCAACTTTGTCCACGTATACCTATCGATTGGTTAGGTTAAGTCGTAATATTTTCGTTAGTTTTAACGTTTTATTTGATGGATTCATTTAAAAAATGTCTCCTAAAGATCCTAGTGTAGTTTGTTCCCCAACTTTGACCTAGTGTAGTTTGTGTCCCCTTTTGTGTCAGGGGGACGTAAACTACACTTGCTCCGATGTTTCTTTTTAATAATGTTTCTCTTCACCGATCGACCTGACATCCCAGTTAATTAAATTAGTTAATATTGACATTATATATATATCACCTGAAGATCAGGGCCTCCAGCCTTCTTTTGTTAGCCTTATAAGGCTAACTAACGAAAATATCACGACTCAACCTAACCAATCGTTAGGTCAACTGTACGCCCTTGACGATTGGTTAGGTTGTCGTGATATTTTCGTTAGTTAGCCTTATAAGGCTAACTAACGAAGGCTGCGGGCCCTGATCTTCAGGTGATCCTTCTTGTTTTATGCTTCACAGTAACAAATATAATAAATTAAATTGAATGCCCGGTTAGGTCAACTGTACGCCCTTGACGATTGGTTTGGTTAAGTCGTGATATTTTCGTTAGTTTTAACGAACATATCATTTGGTAATTGAGGCTGGGGGCACTGATCTTCAGGTGATCCTAAACATGTTTTGAGGTTTTTGGTTTTTACTTCTTTTTTTTACCTTATCCAATAGAAAATCCGTTTACATAGGAAATAAATATATAGTTTCATAAATTACTTTTTATGTTGTGAAAACATATATTTTAAAAATATATAATAGACTTCCTTTTAAATAAACTTAGACCTTCAGGTCCTACAAAGAGGACTAAACTTTTTTCTCAGCTTCTTTTATATTTCACACCAAAGTTACACGTAAGTCTATAGACAATAAAATAATTACGAAATGTTATAAAAACAAAGAAAAACCTCTCGTATGCGTGTAAAATTTATGAAAGATAAAAAATTCGCAACTCCACTTTCCTAAATTATATATTTATATACTGTAAAACTGCAAAAAAGAGCTCACCAACTATTTCCCATGTGACGATGAAAAGTTGCTAAGAAGTGGATACTTAATCCCTTCAGTGAAAGGGTGGTAGAATCTGCCAAACTTGCAGGAAACCTACATAACAAAATTAATGAACTTTCTTCTGACAATACCCTGCAGTTGTCATTCCTGTCAGAAAACTTGTATACACTTTAGATATTTAATTACGAAAAGTGAGTATCCAGAACTGGTGCCTGAAACAATGAAAGTTTTAATTCCATTTGCGACGACATCATACTTAGGCAAATTGAGTTTCTCAGTATTTACAAAGCAATAAAATTAACTATGTGTTACTTTGTGTTTAGTCAGTACAGCGGAATATAAGAATGTTAGGATTGCATAAATGGGGGGTTTATTAAAAATATGAAATATAGTAAAATTCTGACATAATTGAATAACATAAGATAAATAAGCCATATTAAAATGTAAAATAGCCTCGCGTCAGATGTTTTCTAACAAAAACAGCGCACAAGATTATACACGAAATAAAGTCAGAACTAAACTGTGCATGCATTATTGCCAATCAATTTTCTACCAATGAGGTGTGAGGATACAACCATATTTTCATCAACTTATGCATTTAGAAACACTGGCGTTAAACAAAAATAATTATGACAATTAATTAACAGATACTGCAGCAATTTTTTTTTCAATGGCCATATTATAATAATACAGGGTGGGCCGTAAGTTTCCATACATAGGAAAAATTAAACGTTTGTTTTTATGTTTCAGATACCCTAAGAATATGCGTTTGACGTAAGATCTTGTTTACTGATGAAGCAAATTTTTACGTCAATGGAGAGGTTAATCGGCAAAACATACGCTATTGGAGTAATGCTAACCCTAACTGGCTGAGTCCGACGAAGATGCAAGGTGCCGGTAAAGTGATGGTGTGGGCCGGGATATGGGGTGACAGAATTATTGGACCAATTTTTGTCAGTGGAAATCTTAATGCCGAAAGGTATCTTAACATGTTGCAAGAAGAGATTTTCCCATCCCTGCTAAACGAGGAAGGTAACTTCCCATTTTACTTCCAGCAAGATGGAGCTCCACCTCATTATGGTCTTCACGTGCGTCGGTATTTGGATCAGCAGCAGTTTCCGGATGCTTGGATTGGTCGGCGTGGTCCTGTGGAGTGGCCTCCCAGATCCCCAGATCTCACCCCCCTTGATTTCTATCTTTGGGGGCACTTGAAGGCCATGGTGTATCAGGAAAAGATACGAGACATAAATCATCTAAAGGAACGTATCATCAACGCCATTACAAGCATAACGTCAACTGTGCTAATGCGTGTTCATCAACAGTGGGGAACACGTATTGAAATGTGTTTTCAAAACAATGGCAACCATGTAGAGCATATTATATAAATAAAAATGGTTGTCCATAAAAAAAATGTTTATTTTTCCAATGTATGGAAACTTACGGCCCACCCTGTAGATTGATTTAACCATAGAAATAATATAAAATGGTTATGATATTTAAAACCTTGTAAAATAATGTATTTAAAACGTTTTTATAAGTTTCAGAAACGTATGGAAAAAGAACACAAGATTGATCTCCCTCAACTAAAAATGAAAACTGAACTCTGGATGGGGATAAAGAACGCACAGGCACAGCGCAGATTAAGAGTCAGTAGTTAAACAGAAGTGAGTCGTGAGCAGTCCACCATAGAGAGAGAGAGAAAGCCGTGACAGCGAGTCAGACGAGAATATCTTATTTGCTCTCACTTATTATTTTTTTTATTTTAATATTTTCACGCAGCCCGTGGGAAATGGGGCCTATTTTTAAGGTGAACTTAGGCCAGTAAAGTTGAATTTTAACCTTTTCATGCCTAAATTATGAAATATTTATTTTTTTAAATTTTTCCTGTTCAAGCCGAAATAACCTCTAATATTCAGATCGTAAGGCTAGAAATCGATTGTCAAGCTCATGTTGCCATAAGGCAACGGTCGGCGTAAAAGGTTAATTCCTCCCTAGGGGTTGCAAAAATTTCTTTTCGACCCTAGGCCTATTCGTATCCCATTTTAGGCCATCCTCCCGTTTCCTTAGAGGCTTATTTCATGTCCGATCAAGGCCTATTCTCCTTTATTAATTTAATTAATTAATTATATAACGTAAGTTTAATTTAATTAATTCTGTGAACAAACATAAGATTAAAATATTAAAATTTTGTGGCGTTTCATCATAACAGTGGAAGTTGTATTTATCGTTAAAACCTCGTGACAGAGACACGCTTATTAATATAATTTAAAGGTAAAAATAGCTACTTAGCTGGAGTGAGTAATCATACGACGAAAAACATTAAGATGTAATTGTCACGCTACCACATCAACAGTAACATCCTTTCGAAGTAAAATTGAGTCGAAAAACCTCTTCGTGTCCGCGCTACCAGACGCGCATTAATATTGTCACACCCACCCACGAACGGGACAATGAGTGATTTATAACATTCAGGGTCACCGGGGGAAGGGACGTCATCCCGGCAGAAACCTCGCATTCAACAAGAATATTAACAAATGCAAAGCGGGCACAGGTTTCAGCATAATTTCAACTTTAAAATTGCAACATTACACGTTTCTCACTTAAAAAAATGTTTGCCTGATTTTACATATTTCTGTACAGTTCTGTACAGATCTGGTCCTTTTATAAGGAAAGATATAGAAACACCTAAAAGAATTCTGAGAAGAGCGGCCAAGCTTTATACCTAACCTAAAAACTACAAACAAAGATTAGCAGAACTTGATCCATATTCACTAGAAGAGAGTAGGCGGAGTGGCCAACTTTTATTGAAGTTTTGAAACTATTAAATAGATTTAATAATGAAAATTTCGAGGATCTATTTGAATTAGATAATGAGAGAGTAATCAGGAATAATGGATTTAAACTTATTAAAGATAGAAAGTTTAATAACGCAAAAAAAAATTTCTTATAAGATCGTTAATTTTTCGGAATAGTCTTTCGCCGCAAGTCGTACTGTAGGTAATACATCGAACAGATTAAATAGATTTTCTTGCAAATCCAGTTCTAACTTCTAACACATAATTGGACTTGGAGAGAGAGAGTAAATGCGGAGAGACGACTAAATGATACTTTGATAAATGGATGTTTCTGCTTAATAAATTTAAAAAATAATAGTAATCTTTCAAAAGAGAAAAAAAAGCATGATGTATGAAGAGTTTAGTGTTTCACGTCATCCGTTTTTGTCTTCATATTATGTATGCTTCTTACTACCTCAAATTTTCATGTCTGTTTCGGGACAGTGATGTGCATGCATGGTGTGAAAATTATTGTTTCTGAGTAAAATTGTACACGTACGTAAAGTGTGAGGATGTATAAGAGTTTTACTTGAAATTTTCTATGACTGCCCACTTCATTATAACTAATTTACTTCCTTTTTTGGCAACCCTGGAGTGGATCCTCGGGTCTTTGGTAGCTTGTAAATTCTGTAATATATATATACGAGGTTACGTGGTGACCATATCTTTGTCAGTAAAAGGTAAACACCTTAAAGATGAAGGCTGCTCCGAATGGAAAATTCATACTTTGTTAAATCAAATGCTAACTGCAATCACAGAATTAAAATAGTTAAAAACCACAAATGTAAAATAGAGAGAAGTATGTGGCTATGTTAATTATGAGAACAAAAGGAATGTCTAAACAAAATAGTTTCAACTTATAAATATAAAATTATTTTAAGCATCCTTCATTCTAAAATTATATAAGAGTATAAACCGAGGGATATATATATACAGTATATATATATATACTGTACACACACAAACCTTTGGTTAACCTTTGCTTTGCTTCCGCCTGAATTGTTCATTCTGACGAAGGTCAAGCTTTTAACTCCACCTTAGACCTACAGTTTAACGTGGAATCCGAACCACGCCCCACCAGCAGCCCAGCGTCTTAACTACCACTAGGCCACCCAGGGTACCCATTTATCTACCAACCACTTTCTTTATTGCGTGGAAGGATGAACAGCTGGGTTTTGCTGCGCGCCGGCTGCCGTCATCGGGTCTCGATCCCGGGGCCGATGGATTGGTAGTCAGCAACGCTAACCACTACACCACCGTAGTTCGTTCATAATTTAAGTGAAAGTATGAAGAATTAAACATCTTTTTACATAGAGCACCATTACGCCCATTTCAGGGTACGAGCAGCTCGCAGCATTATTGCCAAGCAAATAAGGGGGTAAAAGTACTGACGAGGCTTCGTACATGGTTCACCACCACTGAAAGCAACATTGCTCTGCGTTAGTCTAGTCCCAAGAACTGACTGATCGTAATTTTCGTTAGTTTCTTTAGCAGACACACCCAATTACTATCGGTCCGGGTGCATGATTCTTCAGGAGCAAGATTCACGGCAAATTAGTTTCCTCTCTAAGGTAGCACAAATTAACCTGTACAAATCACAGTCACACTCGTACTACCTCAGGCTATATATACTCAGCAGGAGATTGGAAACGAATTCCTTCCACAAAATCCCGCAAATGAGGCGGGTGCTGCAGAGAAGAAGTCAACCGCAGGGCGATCCTGAACCATCGTTCGAAACCATCATAAGGTAAGATATATATGTGTATATACATTTCAACTGCAAAGAACACGCAGTATAATTAACGTAAAGAACGACGCTTATATGGAGAATATTCCGCGCAAGATGAGGAGGGAGAACGAAACAAATGAAAAAATGAGGTAACCACCCGGGAATCGAACCCTGGATCTTCCGATTGTCGGTCATATCTGACCGGCAATCGGAAGATCCCGGGTTCGATTCCCGGGTGGTTACCTCATTTTTTCATTTGTTCGTTCTCCCTCCTCATCTTGCGCGGAATATTCTTCATACAAGCGTCGTTCTTTACGTTGATATATATATATATATTTTTTTTTTTGAGGGGGAGAAGAATCCCAGGATAGCAATATAGGCGGATAGGTTATTTTTTTTTATATAATAGGTTTGATATCGAAGCACATTTACGATATCGTAACGACATACACACGATTCTCTACGATTTCTGAAGACAATGCATTTGACATAAGGAGACAATTTTAGTTCTGTACAAGTGAACGGCTCATCTATGTTGGAATGGTCAATCACATCAAACAAATAAACTGTAGTTAAATTTACTTAAATGCATCGTAAAATGTCACTGATCCATGTCGTTTGCGGGGTTTCGGCCAAATGCGAGTATAAGATTTGATAGTGTGGTGTGGTATTCATGTTCGACAATTTACTTCAGCGTTTATAGTCGATTTAGTCATTAAATTTTGAAGGTACATGGTATATTGAACGGTCTGGGTTACTGTATAAAATTACAGTCATACATATTAATGGTTTATGCAGTGAATATTTCAACTTTTATGATTAATACTCTAGATTTGTAGTGAAGTAGAGTGTTGGGATATAATAATGTTTTGGATCTTTTAAACTCTCGTAACAACTAAAGTCATATGACGGATGGGACCTATAGCTACCTTTACGTGGAATCCGAAACACTTTTCCGCCAAGGAAGACCTAGAGAAGTACCTTAGGCACTGAAATCTGAAGTCCGAGCCGAGATTCGAATTCAGGACCTTTAGATTTACAGCCAGATTACTACTGCAGGCTATCTTAGCGGGTGTGCTAGAGCATACTGAATCAAAGCATTGTTGCTTCCAGATCCATGTATGGAGGTCTTGCTAATGCATTTACCCTCTATATACTTGGCAGTGACTCTACGAGTTGCTGAAAGGAATAAGTGAGATATCAAATACCTCACTTTACATATCAAACACGAAAGCAAAGTTGATACTTACTTCTGTTCATTGCAGCCTAAACGCAGTAATCCAACCTACGTACTCACAAATCCTGCAGAAACGCACATCACTAATCCTGCAGAAACGCACATCACTACACTTATATTCAAACTTTACACGAAATCCTTTACACTTACACTCATTCTAAACTTCATGCTATATTTCACACACTGCATTTCACACTTGATCGTCACCACAAGTAACCACACACTGAGCTTGATTTTAGCGCCCATTGCCAAAACTTGATCTGTGGCCGTGGCGGTTATTTTCAGAGAATTTCAAATAAGAAAAACTGAATATGGTTCATTCGTCCTTATTTTACACTTTTTTCAACGTTTTAGTTAAGATTTGTTGTTATAGAATTGTTTCAACGTAATGTACGAAGGATAATATTCTTTCAATGGAATGTATGTTCAATAATAAGAAAATAATCGTGCATATACAGATGTTAATTTGAGATTTATATCTGGTATACTGTAAAGAATAATAAATTGACATTCATTGTCGATGCCTAAACATTTTTTCCCTTTCTGGATTATCGTTAGACGATTATCTTCAGCGAAATACTTATTATCGAAAGCTAGATTCTTGTTTCCATCATGGAAGTCCGCTAATCTGATCATGTACTTATTTATGCTCCTGGATTGACAAAGATTAATGATTTTTTTTTTCTAGAAATTTTTGCCATCGAAGGGGTTCGGTCCCAGGATTCTTGAAATGTAATTCATTAATCCACTACTGAGTAAACTAAGCCATTTTCCCATGTTCCAGATGAGAAGTGGGAGCAAAGAATTAAATTGAAGCAATGAAGAAGACAAATACTGTATTTACAAAACTTCATCGAGAGAGTTTTCCCGAAGGCGAAAAAACTCTCCACGATTTTCAACCTTGCTGCATGCGTGCACGTAGGAAAACGAAGGACCTTCCTCCTGCGTGCGCGCTACCTCGTGGCCACGTCGTAACACCACTTCCCACTAGATCATCAAAATTAAGCTACGTTGGGTCTGGGTAGTAGTTGGATAGGAGACCGTCCTTTGTGTCCAAATGATATAGCGACCCGTAGTTCGGATCTAACAAAACTATGGGTCTCCTCCCTAATATGACCTTAAATATTACGAAGGAGTCTAAACCAGTGGTTCCCAACCGGTTTTGGCTTATGGCCCCCCTTAGGAACCTTATTTTTTCCCGTGGCCCCCATAAGCATTATTTTCAGTAGGTAATATGCAGATTTAACTCTATTTTACAAAATAACATTTTCCTGTGGCCCCCTTCAAATGTGCCATGGCCCCCGGTTGGGAAACACTGGTCTAAACAACCCCAAAAATACCCAAATATTCTCCCGTATATAACCACATCATCTCTAATCATTCGATTTGATAACGTCATAATTGAAGAGACGCGTTCATTGAAGAGAAGAAGCAGAGGAGAGACTCTCTAAATCTCTGAAGAAAAAAAAAAAAGAGATGAAACGATACGAGCCAAAAGAGATGAGTTGTTCATTAGGCAAAACTATATCAATGATTAATTGGCTATTCTGTTCACAACTACAAAGACGCCTGAACGAATAAACAACTTTAGACCCCAACCGAGCATAAAGAAAACCAATACATCTGAAGAGAGATTACATTCACGTTTAAATAAAACAAAAGTGCTGCCAGTGATAAATATAACACGTTTGTTTATGTGTGTGTCTGTGCGGGCATGTAGTTTTGTGGTGTGTATTTGGGCGTGCGCGTTTGCGTGCGAGCGTATATATATATATATATATATATATATATATATATAAAGGCAAGAGTACTAAAAAGGTAATGCAGACCTAACTTGAAATATTTTGGTATTCATTTCGCCTAATAAGAAGTGTAAAACTAATAAACATCATTCACTGCTGTTCTTCTCTCTAAATCTATTGTATTTCTATAATCCTCTGAAGCGCCCCCACCCTAGTTCTCAATTTAATACCGGTTGTGGCTATTTTTCTCCCCTTTATTACGTTATCATAATTGGTTCAGACCGTTCGTTCGCTGTTTGAGAAATACATTTAACTCAAAATTTAGTTCGTGAAATAATTATGAGATTAGAACTATCACCTTCGTAAAACCTTCATTCATATTCGTTGGGTTAAATGACGTGGGTAAGTCTTGAAATTTGTTTATTTAAACACGAAGAGGAATCTCTCTCTCTCTCTCTCTCTTCTCTCTCTCTTACTGCTAGCATAGTTGAAAGAAAAGTAAACTTGTTTAATAACAGGAACCTCCCAGAGTGGACGGGAAGGTCTTTTGAGGTTTCCTTGTAACTCCTTGTAACTCTCTCTCTGCTTAATTTCAAAGAAACTTTTCGTTATGAAATTGTATAATTTCTGTATTATTGCGTGTCTGAATCACATTACTAGAATACAACCAGTTATACTCGTAAATGCAGCGATGAAACAAAGTAATTGCATTTTGAATGAGAAGAGATCAGTAGAATCTTTAAAAAAAAAAAGAATGTATAAATATATGAGATGTAATATTATCTCATCCATTCGGTTCACATCCTTAATAATGTAGAATTTAATATTACATCCATCATCATGACACATTTTGGCGTATGAGAATGATGAAACAATCCGATTCCATAATACTACATGATGAATGAATCAGTCTGTTGCAGGGATGGCTCATATAAATTAAAGGTTTCTCTTTATCTGCCATCCTTCCATATATATATATATATATATATATATATATATATATATATATATATAGGGTGGCGC
This sequence comes from Bathynomus jamesi, assembly GCA_023014485.1. NCBI lineage: Eukaryota > Metazoa > Arthropoda > Malacostraca > Isopoda > Cirolanidae > Bathynomus > Bathynomus jamesi. The sequence continues at coordinate 183,559 of JAJOZX010007575.1, forward strand.
AAAAGCCGCGCATTATAGGAATTTTCAGTGTTGATTATAATATATTATTTTTTTCTTTTAGGTAGGGGATGGCTGCGAAATTAACACTAGACGAGAGAGTGAGCTTGGCTTTAATGTATGGAATATCAGGTACAACAAATCGCTGAATTAGTACAGAATTTAAATTCTGTACTGATGCATCGATTTGTTTTACCTGGTATTCCAGACATTAAAACCAAGCTCACACTCTAGTTTATTGTTAATTTCGCAGCCAACCCCTACTTAAAAGAAAAGAAAAGAAAATATATTATAATCAACACTGAAAATTCCTATGATGCGCGACTTTTGCGCCACCCTATATATACGGGGCTCCAATAAACCTTAGCCCCCCGCCCATGGCCTAAACCATTAGAGGTACAGTAAAATTAAACATACCTTACAAAAGAGAATTTAATCCTGTATTTAATGAGAGACAATTAAAACTTGGTGTTCCCGCCATTGGCTTCCAAGACAGCCTGAATTAGCTTTGGGTAGCTTGCCAAAAGTGACGTGAATAGATCTTGATCGTTACGCAAATTTGCTAAAACAGTTTCAATGTATTGCGTCATTGTATCCTTCGAAAATCGATTTGCCGCAGGTTCTTGAAACAAGACATTCAACCTTGTCCTTTATAACTGATCCAATGTGTTCACAGACATTCAGATCAAGAGAATTTCCTGACCATTCTTCATTTCCAAAGAAATCGATCTCATGGTTTCGCAACAACTGTTGAGTGGCTAATGTCTTAAAGCAGGGGGCCTTATCGTGCAGAAGTGTGACCTGATCGACGTCCATAACATTGTTTGGGTTTCTTAGAAAAGGAATGACATGCTGGGATAGAATAATATCACGAAAATACGGTCCATCCCAACTCTGACCATTTGGCTTCAGCACCCACATAAGCTTCTTTGCAGTGAACAAAATAAACACACCAACACAGTCTGGACCTTTTAATAATTCGCGATAGTGTTCATTGTCATCGATTTCATCTGGTGTTGTGGCCCACACTCGATCATTTTGGTAGTTAGGCCGACGTGTTACGTAAACAAAAAATTCATCGGAGACAGCTAAATGCATGAAATCATCCACATCCCAATCTTCAAGATAATGGGCAAACCACATTCTGTCATCGATGTTAAGTTGAGTTTTTCTTGGCTTTGGAACTTCATGCCAAGGCTTTAAACCTTGCCTATGACGGTACAGTCGAATGATCTCACCACTAACGATCTTTCCTCTCAACACTTCGATCTCTCTAGAAAGTTTAGCACAGCTGTTTTCCGCTTACGCGTACCGCTTTCAATGATGTCCTTTGTTTCCTTAGAGAGTGGCAAATTTGGGCGCCCAGATTTGGTTGTATCCATTTTACATTCATCCAAAGTTTTATTCCAATTTCTTTTGACGAAGTCCTCACATCTTCGCAACTTTTTGGCAACCCATCAACGTGTTATAAAGGTGGCTCCAGCATCACGAGCTTCCCGAAATGTTATTGCTCGTATGCGATCTATCACACGTTGCCTCTCCGAATCACCAATTAATTGAGAAGCCATTATATTAATTATCACTATCAGCTAGAGTAATTTTAATACCTGCAATAAATAAAGAATTTTATATATTTTTATAATCACTAAAAACTATTTCGATATAAGTAAACATGTAAGCTGCAAATGGGGGGCTAAGGTTTTTTGGAACCCCTTACAGAGAGAGAGAGAGAGAGAGAGAGAGAGAGAGAATTATTAAGTACGCTTCATCTTTTAAGTGGGTGATAGTCTGGACTTAAGTAGCCATTTTTCCTTGATGTACAAATCGCATGTAGGAAGATCGTAGCGAAACTGAACAAAAAATTAATAAAGAAAATTAAATGAAGGGACAACGTTAATAACAACGTATAAAAATGCTGATAACAAAAAAGAGAAGAAGTTCCTCTTCCGTATCATCTGAAGCTAACGAACTTTCATACCCCAACAAATGAATGAAGTTCCAGCGACCCAAATGGACCTTTTCAACAAGACTCCGAAACTGAGCATCACGAAGTCAAGATCCTGAAACATACAAAGTAGCGCAAGAAACTGTCGGAGAAATAAGGAAAGACCTCCTAATTCAAAACATAAAAACTGGCTCTAATTAAAACGTGTTCCTACAAATGTCCTTTTATTTAAACGCATGTTTTGAATGTTAATAAACATGTGAACACGACCGCTTTCCAATTAAGCTATGATATATATATATATATATATATATATATATATATATATATATATATATATACACCGGGTGGCCCATAACTCAGGAACCGTAGGAATAATTGTATTTTTTTTCTAATAATTCTTGTACTTTCTAATAATGTTTTTTTTCTTTATTTTCTTTTTGATGAATTACCTGGATGACGTACCGATAAACAAACGACGTGCCATGTTTTTTCAGCAAGATGGTGCACCTTCTCATTTTGCCATGCAAGTTCGCAAACACCTTGATAAAACGTTCCCCAACAGATAGATTAGCCGAAGAGGTTCTATCGGATGGCCACCCAGGTCACCAGATATCACTCCACTCGATTGATTTCTTTCATCAAAAAGAAAAAAAAATATTAGAAAGTACAAGAATTATTAGAAAAAAATATAATTATTCCTATGGTTCCTGAATTATGGGCCACCCGGTATATATGTATATGTGTGTGAGCGCGCGCGTGTGCGCGCGTATATGTGTAGAAATTTTTTAATTCAGTTTGACTGATTGTCATAAACAAAGCTGAAAATCAATGTAAACCAAATAATCTCATGGCATCGTATCGTAAGAAAGCCCTCGCCCCATCTCTATACCCATCTCCAAATATAAAATATATAAATAAATAAAATAATCGCTGAAACTCGCATCGAAATAAAATATAAAACAACATTTACAATTAATTCCACTTTTTAGCGATGATCCATGAATTAATTCTGTAAATTACGCGCTTTCAGATATCGAAGACTGATATGTTGTTGATTATTTTATTAACATACTCGAGTTTCAGTCTTCAAGATTAAATTACGCTCAGATTGGTCCGAGTCTGCTGGAATTTGGTTATGTAAAATTACTGCATAGACGATTCTTTAATGTCAAATATCGACGTCATATGTAAAATTTTATTGTTTAAGATTTTTAGCGTAGATTCAGACACGCATGCACGTAAACACACACACACGTGTATATATATAATAATATATATATATATATATATATACATATATATATATATACAGTATATATATAGAGTGTAATGTACAGAACGAATATAATTTGCAGATTCATTAACAATTAAGCGCGCAACGATTTTTTTTAAATAACGTCCTCACGTTTATTATGTATATTTAAAGGAAAATTTATTACCAAAAATTGTTTTATGGTCGTGGAAAATATTTGAAAGATCTCCAATGGTTGTGTGTGTATATATACATATATATGTGTGTATATATATATATATATATATATTCAACTGCAAAGAACACGCAGTATAAATAACGTAAAGAACGACGCTTGTATAGGAGATATTCCGCGCAAGACGAGAGAGAGAGAACGAAACAAATGAAAAAATGAGGTAACCACCCGGGAATCGAACCCGGGATCTTCCGATTGCCGGTCAGATGCGATACCATTACACCATGGGCCTCACTCTTCCAAATGCCGTAATTCTTCTACATACTCGCAGAAACCAATGCCCCAAGGGGGCACCTCCCGCATGCCGTAACATCTCCTATAGGCCAGGCAATCTAGAGCAAAAATAGCTTCAACCTGGGCAAAATTGCTTCAGAAGCTTTCTAAACTGTTTCCAGCTCAGGAACCATTGCAGAACAACATATCCAAGCAAAATCCGACAAAATTGGACCCCGGGAACACCCCCAAAAATGAAATTCAAAATGGCGGACTGGCAGTTTCCTACGAAATACAATAAATTTTAATTTCGCTTTGTAGAGAGAGTTATGACGTTTTTCTTGATCAGTAAAATGTTTTAAAACACATTTTCGTTTCTAAATTAACCTATATGACACTAAAAATTGTATTAGGCGGCTAGTATTAAACTATGACGTCACGTAATGTAAATAAAATATACTGTATGGAGTGTACAGTATGTGAGAATGGACATTGCTACATCTTTATAAACTTATATTATATACCACTCTTTAATTCCTACTACCCACTATCAAATCTGCGTATTTGTGCTTGTCATTTTCTTTAAAACTGTTATTATGTACTCCTTTTAAATACTGCAACACAGTTTATTAATTTCTGTTTTCTGTTTCAGACTGACTCGGTGTACGGCTGACTCGGTGTGCGTCCGCCTTCAAGAATACAGACCCCTGAAGAATTGTGCGTGATTTGTAAGGAGAAATTGGACAGCGGACAGGAAGTGGTTCACATCTCGCAAAAAGGAGCAGATGGTATAAATGCATCCAGCCGCAGCCGTGGAAGCGATGTTGTTGCAACAGCTGGAATAAGTGTTCACGTTGTATGTAGGAAAAGGTTTACGGATAAAAAGACCATTGAAATAAAGAAGCGACAGACCGCAGCCGAGGCAATACCAAGGAAAAGTGCTCGTTTTCATGAATACGCATTTTCCAGTGCTACTCACTGTTTGTTTTGTGATACCTTTGTGGACTTTTTTCCAAACACAAACCAAAATCAGAGCATGTCAAAATAAGAACTACAGAGTTCTCCGAAACCATAAAAAGGTGCTGTGAAAGCCGCTGCGATGAATGGTCGTTTAATGTAAAAGGTCGTCTGGAGTATTATCTTCGTGATCTTCCTGCTGCAGATTGTGTCTACCATCACACCTGCAGCGTAAATTTTCGAAGTGGAAAAAACATTCCTCGCGCATACTCCTCCGACGATCATGATTCGAAGAAAGGGAGACCAACTAATGAAGAGCAACACCAAGCATTCCTTCAGACCTGTGCTTACCTGGAAGAGAATGATGATGAACAACTGTTGATTGGAGACCTAATTTCCAAAATGGAGGAATATCTTCAAGGAAGTCGGAGCTCTGTCTACGAACGCAGGCACATGAAGAGAAAGCTTTTAGAACGTTACGGAGACAAGATCATAATATCAGGTGAAAGTGGGAAGGCAGATGTAGTAACACTACGAGAGACAGCTAATGAAATTCTTATAGATTATCACAAAAAGTCGAAAGAATGTGATATAGATATAGAGCTACAGAAGATTTACCTAGTAGAAGCTGCTGCAAAAATAATCAGAAGTGATATCAAGTCTGTCGACTCGCCTAGAAAAGATGTGTATCCATCTCCAAATGACATCACTGCAGAAAGTGCTCTTGATTACATTCCCAACAGTCTGAAATTGCTATTATCAAAAGCATTTGCGGGACAGGATGCTTCAAGAAAAATAGGTGCAATTGGGCAGAGCATTATGCAAGCAACCCGTCCTAGAGGATTACTATGTCCACTACAGATCGGTTTGTCAGTTCAGCTACACCACAACTTTAGGTCAAGGTACCTTATTGACGTTCTCCATCAGCTGGGTTACTGTTCGTCGTATGCAGAAGTAACAAGATTCGAAAGAAACGCGGCGCTGGCAAGTGGGTCTGGCTCTTTTACTGTTGATGAAAACACTGCAGTCCTTCTAGCAGCAGATAACGTCGATCATGATGTCTGCACTTTGGATGGGAAGAATACCTTTCATGGAATGGGTATGATTGCCGCAATAACTCCGAAGATCAAGATCCACCCTTCTATTCACAGGCGTAATGTTGGTGACAATGACATTAAGAAGATTGCAACCGTTGACATTAGGGAATATAGACACGCGAGAAGCATGTTGAGGGACATCTCATTCCGCGAACTTCCAGTACCCACTGCCACCATAAGTCGACTTAGTCTTCTCTGGCAGATATCTTCAGCAGAAAGATCAGGTCCAAGTTGGTCCGGAACAATGCAGGCAATTCACGGTGGATCAAGTGTCTCACATTCAGGTGTGGCGTCGATCACGTTCCTTCCCATCATAGATATGTCGCCAACTGACATGACCTGCATATTTTCGACATTACTATATTTGAGCAAGATAGCACGCGATCAAAAAGTCCCATGCATTATTACCTTTGATCAGCCTTTGTTCTGGAAAGCTTCCCAAATCAGCAATGAACAGAGAGACCTGCAGGACATTGTTTTAATGCTGGGATCATTTCACACACTGATGAATCTTTTGGGAGCAGTCGGTACTCTTATGAATGGTTCAGGATGGTCTGAAGTACTTCAAGAAATATACGGACCAAATGCCGTGCAACACATGATGTCTGGAGAAGCTGTTTCAAGAGCGATACGTGGTCATATGATAGTAGATGCAGCTCTTAGTACCTTACTAGTCGCAGACGTTTTCCCTCGTAATGAAGATGGAACTCCTCATGACCTCCATAAGGAAGCTTGTGACCTGCTCGACGATGTTATGACCTCCAAACAATCAGTTGAGGATGTGGAATCTTCGAATGCATTGTCTCAGATTGCTACACTTTGGATGCGAAGAAAACTGACCTACAATCTACTTCGCAAACAAGTCAACTCTGGTTGGAATGTCAGCGAATGATCAACATTGCACGTTCCTTGATAACAGCAGACAGAACCGGCTCGTGGGATTTGCACTTGCAAGCTATGCTGGAGACCATCCCCATAATTGCAGCAGCCGGACATCACAATTACCTGAAATCGATATACCTGTACCTGCAGAAAATGTTAAGTTTGCCTTCTGAAAATCCAGCCGTTAACAAAATGTTCCAGGAAGGTAAGTTTGTGGTAAGAAGAAGCGACAGATTATGGGCCGGACTCGGCACAGACCTGGTGATAGAACAAGTACTAATGCGTTCCCTGAAAAGCAGAGGCGGACTGACACGCGGAAGTGGATTTACAGACATCCAAAGGACAACGTGGCTCTTTTCTATGCCTCTGTGTTCCACTTATAACTTAGCAATGCAGGAATACACCAGAGTTTTGTTGGAAAGTAGTGAACAGCACAAGGAAATGAGGGGAAGTAGACAAATCAGGGACAGTAATGACATGAAGAAAGTACTTGAACGTCTGGAATCCTTATCCCCATTCCATTCTACCTCGGGTCTCTGCAACATTGTAACATGGCTAACTGCTGATCCTGGAGTTAACGTTCATCAATTGCATTCAATCGGTACGAACATTGTCGTAAAAATGATTGGGAAACAAGCCTTTACATATTCTGCCAAAAGATCTGACAAAGTGAAAACACTAGGATCTGCTTCTGCCGTTGTGATCACTGATGCTTCAGATATAGAAGTAGATCCTGCACTACTGTTTCAGAGAATGATGACTGTTGCCACTGGCGGAGACATGAATCTTGAAGATGTCATGTGTTACGAACTGTGTGCATATCCTCCTGCATTGTTCGAATCACGAAGTATCTTGAGGAAACCCGATAAGTCTCAGCTAGCTCATGCAATAATCAAATACACTGACACTTTACGCATGGAAGAAGTTCAAGAAATTCAGTGCACAGACCAGTACGTATTGGATGGTGGATCTCTACTACATCGTGTTTCCTGGCGTCAAGATGAAACATATGACAGCATCGCCAACTCATATGCCGATTTCACTCTGAAAACATATGGAAAAGCAATCATTGTTTTTGATGGCTACAGCAGCTCTCCTACGATCAAGGACATGACCCACAGAAGACGCAGCACCAAGACAAGCAGAAATGTGAATCTCAGTCCAAGCATGAAGTTTGTTGGCCAGAAGGAACACTTCTTGGCTAATGAAAACAAGCAAGCATTTATTTCCCTCGTAGGTGAGATGTTGAAGAAGCACGGGTGTATGTTCACAACGCAGATGGGGATGCTGATGTGGACATCGTTCGTGCAGCAGTTTCCTCATCAGAAAATGCAACTACAACAGTAATAGGGGAAGACACCGACTTGCTGATTCTCCTTCTGTACCATGCCAAGGACAGTGGTTTCAAGTTGTACTATCGCAGCGATATAAGACGGGGACCATCTCCTAATCCTGTGTATGATATTCTCAGCATTCAATCATTGTTAGGCAATGACATCTGCAAGTATCTCCTGTTTGTGCATGCTTTCACGGGCTGTGATAGCACATCCAGAATTTTTTCGATCGGTAAAGCCAAAGCATTCGACACACTGATGAAGGTGGCTGAACTCCGTTCAGTTGCAAATACATTCTGTTCTGATTGTTGCCAACACACTGACATTGAAGCCGCTGGAAGAAAGGCAATGCTTCTGTTGTATGGCTGCAAAACACTTGAATCCACTAACGCACTACGTCATCGAATGTTAGTTGAAAAGGTAGCTACAGCTAAATCTTTTGTTACACCCGAACGTTTGCCACCTACCGATGCGTCCACAAAGTACCACAGCTTTCGCACATACTTTCAAATACTAATCTGGAAGTCTACAGAAGAGAAGATCGATGCAGAACAGTGGGGTTGGTATGTAAAGAATAATTCCTACTACCCTACAGCCTGCGACAAGCCACCATCTCCAAATTATCTACTCAACATGATCCGCTGTTCCTGCAAGACGAAATGTGCTACTTCAAGATGTGGATGCAAGCGTAATGGAATGCCATGTTCAGCCGCTTGTGGCGAGTGCCAAATCAGTGGTTGCGATAACAACCCAAGTATCGGTAATCTATCCGATGATAGTGATGAAGAGGATTAATTTCTGTATGTTTGTGACCAGGTATCACTTCTTCTGTAATGAACATAACTTGAAACTGGGAAAAAAATAATTGTTGTATTATTGATTATAAAAATCTGTAAAAAGCTATATAACATTATATTTGCGTAATAACTGGTTGTGTTGTATATTGTTGAATTATTTAAAACATTACAACTGAAAGAAAAAGCATCAAATGTATCTCTATAAATAAAAGCGTAAATTACTGTATATAATTTTTTTTTTCGTAGGAAACATCCAGTCCGCCATTTTGAATTTCATTTTTGGGGGTGTTCCCGCGGTCCAATTTTGTCGGATTTTGGATATGTTATTCGGCAACGGTTCCTGAGCTGGAAACAGTTTAGAAAGCTTCTGAAGCAATTTTGCCCAGGTCTAACTACAAATTGCCTGGACTACTATACAAGCGTCGTTCTTTACGTTATTTATACTGCGTGTTCTTTGCAGTTGAATGTATATAATGTTACGGCATGCGGGAGGTGCCCCCTTGGGGCATTGGTTTCTGCGAGTATGTAGAAGAATTACGGCATTTGGAAGAGTGAGGCCCATGGTGTAATGGTATCGCATCTGACCGGCAATCGGAAGATCCCGGGTTCGATTCCCGGGTGGTTACCTCATTTTTTCATTTGTTTCGTTCTCTCTCGTCTTGCGCGGAATATCTCCTATACAAGCGTCGTTCTTTACGTTATATATATATATAATACGGAATGAAGACAGAAAACAGATAAGTAAAAGTTGCGATGTAGTAAAACTGCCCAACGAGCAAAATGATAAAAAGATAAAAACTAAAAACGTAGGAAATAAACAGCCGAAGAAAAACAATGATAATTAATATCAAAATTAAGAACATAGAAAATAATCAGATAAGAAATAAAAGCGTAGAAAATACCGTCTGTAAATACTATGCGAAAGGGTACTGCATATATCGGGATGGGCAATGCATCTATGCACATCCCACGTTATCTAACACACATTACGCAAGAGGATATTGCAAATTTGAAAAAAGTGCGAGTTCCACCATCTTACTGTTTGCAACACCTACTATGTGCAAGATATGGGAGGTGCAAATATGGACAAAAATGCTGTTACCACCACCCTCAAAGGAACCCGACAGGTGAGCAAACGAAACCAGCAACAATGAGGGGCTACCAATTTTTTAGATGTAGCCGACACAATTCAACACTTGAATACCATCCAACAAATACAAAGCCAACTGACAAATAGAGGGATCCAAGAGCCATACAGAAAGCATACAGAAAGACATTACATGCGATATCGGGACAACGGTTATCGAAACAGATAGAGAGAGGAAAATTCTCGGAGGATCACAAGGCAACGAAACCGGCACCACCATTGGAAAACGAATCGGAAGCACAAGTACGTAAAAACGAAAGGGAAAAAATAAAAATAATCCTAGTCAACATTCAGAGCCTTAAATCAAACCATTCTCCGGACAAAGTTTTATACCTGAAAGGATTCATGCAAGAAACCGGAGCAGATTTTGCTTGTCTCACGGAAACCCATCTAAAGGACTGCCAGGCGAATTGTGAAAACTGAGTTCTGTATTGACAAAAAAGAAATAAAAATTGACAACTATAACATCCTCCAAGCCAAGAGGACAGAGAGACGTAAAGGAGGATGTGCCATTTACACACACGAAAGGCATATGGCAGAAACAGATACGTAGAATGTGTAACAGCAAAAGCTGAAAAATTAAATATGGTACTAATTGTAATTTACAGACCCCCGAACACGCCAACCTCAAAATTCTCAGATTCCATTACAGAGGTAAGAAACTGGGTAAAAGATCTACACTCTCCAACCCCAAATATTTTTCTCTGTGTTGATTTTAATTTTCCATTCATGAAATATAAAAGGATAGGAAAAAATATATGTGTACACCAGGACAAGGGGGGCACACGGGAAGACCAGGAGCAGGTAAAAATGCTACTAGCTCTAGCTGATGAATTATGTTAACACAAGAAATAACAGAAAAAACAAGAAAAACAATTGCCTAGATTTGGTATTCACAAACAACAGCAACCTAATTGATAACGTAGAAATATCCCCAACTATAATATCGGATCACAACACTATTGAAATAACATCCAATATAAAAGCAATAGGAAAGGAAAGAACACGAACAGCAGAAAGAAGCAAATTCGAAATTTTTAATTTTCACTCCAAAGCTATAAACTGGGAAGGTGTTGCATCCAGTATCGAAGTAATAGATTGGAAAACTATCTTCAAGGCCAAGACAATGGAAGAGATGCTAATGACCTTAGAGAAGACGCTGGAAATTGTGGAAAGACATGTCCCAAAAATACAACAAAGAGAAAAGAGAAGTTGGTTCGAGAGACAAAAAAGGTCATTGTTCCGAAAGAGGAAAAGAGTGACTGAAAAATTAAGCAACTGTAAAGATAACATCAGAAAAATATTAAATGATAAACTGCAGAGTATCGACTGCATCATACAGGAACTAATTGAGAAGCATACAGAAAAAGAAGAAGAGGACGCTATAGAAGCGATAAAGGTTAACTCAAAGTACTGCCATAATTTGGAAAAAGGAAATCGAAAAACCACGCGACCATCGGACCTTTGAAAAACGAAGACAGTGCTTTATCTGATGATTAACAAAAGTATCTGAAATATTAAGAGCTCAGTACGAATCATCTTTCAGTATCCCAAAAACTGACAAACTGATATGCAATAGAAACATGTTCTTTGAAGAAGAACTACAAGGGGAAAGTATACTGGACTTCGACTTTACGACAGATGATATTACTCAAGCTATAGGGAAACTAAAAGCACAGTCAGCGGCAGGACCGGACAAATGGAATGCCACATTGATCAAAAACTGCAAGAATGCAATCGCTGAGCCCCTATATTGGATATGGAGACGATCACTGGACACAGGAGAAATACCGGGCATCCTGAAGAGCGCGAACATAGTCCCAATATATAAAGGAGATCGATCCGAGGCCAAAAACTACAGGCCAGTGTCGCTTATATCTCATCTCACTAAAATATTTGAAAGAATTGTTAGAAAGAAAATCTATGACTTTTTGGAAACTCAGAAAAAATTAGATGATAACCAACATGGGTTTCGGTCAGGCAGATCATGCCTATCACAACTAATGGAACACTACAACAACATTATTGATACACTGGAAAGTAATGAAAACTATGATGTAATATAAACAGACTTTGCCAAAGCGTTCGACAAGTGTGACCATGGAATCGTAATACAAACTGAAATATATGCGAATAACAGGAAAAGTAGGGAAATGGATATATAATTTCCTTAGTGAGCGGCGGCAAGTCGTTATAGTACAAGAAATATCTTCATCAGAGGTCCTTAGCTCAGTACCACAAGGAACACTATTAGCTTCACTACTCTTTCATAATCATGCTAACTGACATAGATGAGGACGTTACCAGAGATAGCACAATAACATCCTTTGCCGATGACACAGAGATCAGTAGAAAAATAAGAAACCCAGAAGAGATAGGATCTCTACAAACAAACGAACAGAATCTACAAGTGGACGGAAGACAACAATATGAAGTTTAACACTGAGAAATTTCAACTGTTACGGTATGGAAAAAGGGAGGACTTAAAATTCATGAACTACTATAGCTAGGGCGGGTCATACTATGCATTTTTTTTAAATCAATGGAGAGGGGTGTTCAAATGACATTTTGGTGTAAAGAACACAATTCTGAAAATATTTAATTCTGATAACCCTAACCTACATCATTTTGCAGTTGATTATTATTAAATTGTTGATTATTTTACTATTGTAGTTACCCCAGAATATGTCTTCTCACTTCTATCATGCTACTCATCTCTAGAGCATTGTTCTAACTAATTCATATAAACACATATAATATAATTCATATAATAATAATAATATTTAAATACTCAAATAAAAAGGTGTGCCATTCCACTTAATTGTAATTATCATACAGCTTGGTATATGAAATATTTTGACGGTTTTCTGGCGCGCATAAGGCCATTTTCTGAGCCACCTTTCTCAGAGGCTAGAATGTAACGTTTCAGAACATTCTAAAACGTTTTGTGAAATATTTGAAGTGACTCATGATTTATGAAGCTATTTTACCACCTCGGCTTGCAGTGAGGGGATAGATTTAGTGATTATCTACTGATATTTTTTTTGTTACTGTTCACATGTGAGTATTATTCTGTTATATTTTAGAAAAAGCTATTTCTACGCATATTATAGTGATACATTGAGCAAAATTTAATTAACAACTTTGATTTGAGCTAAAATTAGGTGGTTCATTTTTAGTACAACTGAGCAGTATGAGGCCTATTTCAATGTTCTAAAGAATATTTTAGTTTTTTTAGAGTACATGAACAAATTATTTGCATTACAGACAACAGATAAATTAGCATTTTATAACATTTTGAAACCAAAAAAGCATAATGTGTTTAGCATTTGCAGATAAATTTGTTCTTGCCCATTTCAGCTCTTTTTTTAACCAAGAATTTTGCGCTGAAAAGAGTTAATACCTGTCTGTAGTGGATACTTAACTGTTGTATTATTGTTTTTATTTCAGTGTGAACTCATTAAGAAAATGGCTCAAGTCAGAACAAGGACGAAATCAAGTTCTCATCTGAGTAATCTTGTTGGCACTGGCCGGGAGCTGTTGGTGTCTGAACTGCCAACTGTGAGGGATATCCTGAAGTATGGCATCTACTTGAGGAAGCAAAGTGAAGATGACAGGAGGAACTACCCAGTGGACAAGCTGGTGAGTGACATCTATCCTGGTCTGATTTGTCAGTGGAGCAAAGCTAATGCTCTTTTCAAGCCACCTGTTATCAATGAAAAAGTGACCATCATGTCCAAGCTCAAGGAGGTCTGGAATCAGGCAGTGAAGTTTTCTCTTGGGAAGGGCAAACTTGATGCCAGAGAGAGGTTCATTGTCAAGTTAGACAAGTTCTTTGATATTTTGACTTGCAAGTGTCAGATTACCAGTTGTGAGGGGGGAGGCTGTGAGGGCTGTGTTATCCAAGCCCACATTAACTGTTCCTGCAGCAGAGAGAAAAAGATTCCTGTGAAAGATCTTGCCTACATCAAGGGACAGAAAGAGAAGGTTGGAAGTAAGGGACCCCACCAAATAGGGGGTCCTGATCTACCAGAGCACAAGAGACAGGTGAGGACATTGAAAAGGCAGTGGATGGAAAGGAAGGCAGAGAAAAGGAGGAGCAAGGAGGAAAGTGCTGCAGTAGCAGAGAAGGCAGCCAGGAAGGATGTTGAGAGATTTTTGGCAGATGGTGATGAGGATCTGGAATTGGAGAGAAGTGGTGATGAAGATGAGTTTGTTCCTGAAGTTGAGCTCTTCCCTCAAACTGACCCTGAGCCAGCAGCTTCGGCAAAGGTACAGAAAAACTATGATGAGATTCAAAACATTGCCCTTGCTAGTGTAAGGTATGGCATAGGGCTGAGGCCAACTGCAGCGATAGCAACAGCAGCTCTGATTGACGCAGGAATCATCACAGAAGACAATACAAGTAAAGTGATTGATAAGAGCAAGCTGATGTCCAAGTCTGAGTCAAAGCAGGATTTGTGCAACCTGGCAAAGTTCAAGATGTCAGGAGAATGATCTTTGTAATTATATCCAGTGATATACATGCAGTTCACCTATTAATAAATATATGTAAAGTTGATTTGGCCTTGTCAATATAAATGATTTACCTTATATCTTTTAATATATTATAAAGGGGTTCAAAAGGGTAAAATTGGCAATTTAGAAATACAAAATGATGTAGGTTAGAGTTATCCTATCCAAAAAATAAGCTCATATTTGAATTCCCCATGTAAAAACATAATTTAGACACCCCTGATGGTAGGATTTCCTTCAGATTCATGTTGTCACCCGAGTACGACCCGCCCTACTACTATACCCCAAATGGACAGGAAATTCAGAGAAATTCTAAAGCAAAAGATTTAGGGGTTGTAATAACTGATGATGCGAAATTTGAAACACAAAATAAGATAGCAGTAAATAGAGCAAAGAGAATAACGGCAGATACTGAGAACCTTTAAACGAAGGGATAGGAATATAATGATTCCTCACTGCAAACACTGATTATACCCAAGTTGGAATACTGCTCGGTCCTAACGCCCATATAAAAAAGAAGACATTAGGCAGCTAGAAGGGATTCAGAGAAGCTTCACAGCCAAATCAATGGATGCACAGAACTAAATTACTGGGAAAGGTTACGCGAATTAAACCTATATTCACTGGAAAGGAGAAGAGAGATATAAACCATTATTTACACTTGGAAAATAATGGAGAAACTAGTCCCTAATCTTACTCTGAACCCTGTAACTCCCCAAACAACAGTGGAAAGTAGAAAAGGAAGACTGTGTCGTGTTCCCAAATTAAAGGCGAGACAGGGAACATCATTAAACCTGAAAGAAACTAGTAATCAGCTGCCCAAAGACCAAAGGAAAACGAGTGGTGTTGCGGTGGACATCTTAAAAAGATTAGACGCCTGGCTCAGAACAATCCCCGATGAGCCGGGCGTACCTGGCTATGTGAGGTGGAGAGTACAAGAAACCAACTCACTACTTCACCAGGCCAACTCGAGAGGAGGGGCGACAAGCTTGACCTTCGTGAAATGAGGAATCATCGTACGGAACATTTGAAAGGTTGAAAGGTATATTTATTTATTTATTTACACGAGTATATATATATATTTTGCGGCTTTTGTTGACTTCGAACGAATGTTCAGGATGGACTTGCGTTCGACCCCTATGCAGCATCCCGCCTCATTTACAGGATTTGATGGAGGGGAGTTGTTTTCTATTCTCATCCTGCCCCTCGTAGGCAGCTACATGCTGCTGGTCAGGGACTTTGCAGAAGAACCTGTTCAGTTGGTTCTTGAAATTATTCAATTTGGCATGCTGAAGGCACCGTTAGAGAGTTTTGGGCCTTGTATTCTGGAAGTATTTCCCACTCGTTATCTCTCCTCCTCGTGTGCAGAAACGTTCCTTAACACTTATGTCGTTTCTATTCATTTATATACTGCGCGGTCATTGCAGTTATATGCGCATATTCACGATTTGCGAGGGTGCCCTCTCAGGGCATTGGTTTCTGCCCTATGTGGGAGAATTTCGATTTGTGATTGAGTGAGGTCCGTAGCATAATGGTAGAGCTTCCGACCGGCAATTGGAAGGCCCTGGGTTCGATTCCTGGGCGGTTCGCCTCATTTTTCATTATTCGTTATCTCTCCTCCTCGTGTGCAGAAACGTTCCTTAACACTTATCTATTGTCGTTTTATTCATTTATATACTGCGCGGTCATTGCAGTTATATGCATATATATATATATATATATATATATATATATATATATGTGTGTGTGTGTGTGTTTCTGTTGATAACTGAGAAAAAGCCCACGCTTATTATATCTGAAGTAAGATAGGGAAGGTGGGGCTCAGGCAACTTGTCAAAGAATGTTCTGACACGATATCCGAGTTCTAAATCGGTTCATTATATCAATTACACGATTAGAAATGGGTCTCTTTAAATTTATGTATAAATATAGTTTTGGTGAACTAGTTTCATACCATTTTTCTCTTTGTGTAACTTTAAAGCATTGGCGATTACTGGGAAAGTCGTCTGTAGTTCATTTAATGCATCAAACGTTCGACGAACTAGTAAATTTTTTGTTATTCCAAGTTTGAGTTGTTTCTTTGGTTTGTATAGTTAACCGCAAGTTGTTTACTGATTTTGAAGGGTATCAATACAAATAAAAAGGAATATTTATACAATATAATACGATACAATAATACAATATAAATCAGCGATGTAGGACTCGAGACCGGTCTGGAGACCTTTTTTTTTTGGTTTCGGTTTCGGTCTCGGCCATGGATGGTCTCGACTAAACCACTAATATAAATAATACACGCGTATGTATTATGTATTTCAAGAGAAGGATAAAGTGGATGTCAGTAAATGAAATAATGGATAAATCGTGACGCAAGAAAGCATCGTAAGATAAAATTACCCGTTAATATGTTCTCTTAAAGCTTTCCCACGAATATAATATTTCAATCTGATTATCTTTTTGGAAAACATTTCGACTCCATACGAAAATATATGAAATAATTCGTTACATTTTTATATATAACTGAATCGTAATTTCATTGACATTCGATCACTACCTTACATTGACTTAAATGATATATATATATATATATATATATATATTATATATATATATATATATATTTAGGGTGTCCCAGCCTCACATGTGAAAATAAAAATTTGCAAGAGTCAAATCGCACACCCCTTTAATTAATTGCACTTGAAGAAAGGAAAAAATCGACCAAATTTCATTGGCCTATTAGGAGGGGAAGGGTCCCCTCATTGACCTTGTTTATTCGACCCTATATGAACAAACGTAAATGCTCAGCATTAATCATTCTAGAATGGAAGAATGAAATGTAAATTCTTTCTAATGACTAAATTAAAGGAAATGGAAATTCTTCCTAATGGCACATTTCATTTCGGGGGACAGAGGATCTTTTTGTCTGCTGAGGGGAACTGCTGGCGGTGGTATTCGACGACTTGGTACACGAGCTGCCGTTCCTCCTCGTTTTTTGTCAGGCCCTCGTTGAAATCTTCCGCCAGTTTCACCGCCCGTTCTGCCGCGTCGTTCACAGACTTCAACGATGGTGCACATCCTTCGAGATCTTTGGGGGTTTTTCGAACCGGCAGCTTCAGGCAATGAAAAAGGTTTGAGTCCTTTTCGTGACCAAGGTGCTCAAATCCGACCGTCTCACGGTCAAGACACTCTTTCCCTCCAGCCGACGCAGATCTTTTGGGTTTTCGGTCTTCTTGTGCAGGTTTTGGAGCATGGCCGTCTTCTCTGCATCGGTGGTTTTGGAGAACATAGCGAGTCCGGCTAAATCTTCGCTTAGGTACCAGAGGTGGCCCCGGAATTTCGTCAATGCGGCGGTACCTACATCATGATCCACCGCCTTGTACCGCTCTAGGTCCTCCAACAGCTCCAGGTCATTGACGGGCGCGTCCGCCGTCAATGGAGCCTCGAACCACCTCTGGAGGTAGATGGTGACGGCAAAGACGTTTATCCTGCGTTGTGGACGGACCTCGTGAGCGGTCAGGTGGAATTGGCTTCGGAAGATGAACATCTTAAGACAGTAAATACCTTTGGCCATCCACCTGGCCCGGTGGTATGCTCTAGGACGATTGTACCGGAGATCTCGTTTGCCATGACCATCGAGGAAGACCAGAGCGAGGATCAGGAACTCCCGGTAATCGTCTCTTGGGTGGCCAACTTCAAGCTGGTCTTCAATGAAGTGGACAATCTGCTCTTTTTTCAACGCCACCCATTCCGAAAGGATGTCGCTTGGGCCATCGCCGTTGAACGGAGAAGCCTGCTTCTGGTCGATGAACTCCCATTGGGATTTGAAGCGAGCGAACAGCGCAATTTCGGGGCCAGAAGACCTGAAGAACAGGTCAAAGACTGAGGTGATTACCAATTCCATCATGTGGTGTCTGCAAGCCAGGAAAAGAACGCGGCGGTCCATTTGGTCGTGGATAATCGTACAAGCGCCGCTGTGAATACCGGTATTCGCCGCTGTTGTGTCGAAGCAGAGACCGGCAATCCATGGTTGAACTTGCGGCCAATCGTCCAGCACCTTCAGAACAGCTCCAGCCATCCGCTGTCCCGTGCTGTCAGGGATTTTTGGGATCGCCAACAACTTCTCAAGATTCTTCCCGCTGACCAGCACTGGTATGCGATCCGATCCCTCCATCCGAATCAGGGAGGAGTTTGCCATCAAAGTGGACGACAAGCGGCGTATCAGGATTGAACTCGGTCTTGATTCCGGCTGCCAAGTTCTTCCTGGACTTCTGCCGTGAACGGTGAAGACTTGATTTGGACAAGGTGACCAAGGATAACTCAACTCCCGCGGCAGCGAGGCTGGAGCCACACTGTGCATCGCTTGGCGTACTGAGGTTCCAGTTCGATCCAGGGCTGCAGCAAATTGGGATATTGGATGATCCTCCTTGCCGACACTTGGCCGTCCTTGGGAGCGGATCGAGGAGCCGAAGGACCAGGAGAGGAATATTGGACATCATCATTGGATGCTTCGGCATGGACTCCGAAGAAGAAGAAGACCCACTTTCACCGTTCCTTTTGCTTGCAGTGAGTCCATCTCTTCGCGGCTTTTCTTCTTCCTCTTCTCTTCAGCTGCTCGGCGTTTCTCCCGCTCCGTTGCCCTGCGAGCAAACTCCAGGTCCTCTCCTCCGATGTACATCTTCCGCACGGTTCGCTGGTCATTCAGAAAGTCTCTATCTTCGGGGACTTTGATGAGTTTCATGGCGTTGGCATGAGCTGTTTCGAACAGTGTATTCAGGTTGACTTGGAATCCCTTTTCCCGCTCCAGTTGCTTCTCTCCCCCACGGTTTCGGTTTCTGGCAACCTTCTCGTAGTCCGTGGAGAGGGCCTTGATCCTCTCGACGCACTTGGGCTTGTGGGAGGTCGGAATAGATGCCCGAGCCACACCGCATAACCTCATCAGCTACCACATTGGCAGCTTCCCCGTGGACGTTTTTTCTTCGGAGTGAAGAACAACAGACGTCGAAGAACATCTCCCACTGTCGGGAGTTGACACAGCGTTTCCAGGGGTTCATTTCGCAACACCCCCACCAACCACACAGTCTCCTGCTTTCTTGTATCCATAACCTGAAAAGAAATATGCTACAATTAGTATAAGGTAGAGAGTAACCGTTCAGCAATAGTAACACATGGTTTGAGGGGACCCTTAAAATTAAAGAACACGAATGAAATTCATCTTGCTGGCATGTTTTCACGAGTGGAAGAAATTAGGGGTGTGTGCATGACAAACTTCAGGAACAAAAAAATTGGGACACTCTAAATTATATATATATATATATGCAGGAGGAGGGTGGAGAAGAGGGACGGCCGGCCAGGGCGCAGTTCTAAGGGGACGCCAAACTGGGACGAACTTAAAGCATCGTGAACTGTAGGTACTATCTACTATTACATTGAAATTTTAGTTTTCCTTTTGTATGTAGACAGATTCGTACAGTAAAATTACATTAAACATATTTCGATCATAACTTTAATCTTAAAATTCAACATGGCTTCCATTTTTATTGAAATACATACAGAAAACTTTGGCGCAATTGTTTACAAAAAAAAAAAAAAAATTGAAATTAGAAACGCAAAAATAGACTCAAAAAGCGAGAGCGAAGTAACTGCCAGATACGCGATATGGTGTTGGCTGAAAAGAAGAATAACGGTAGTTGAATATAAAAATTGTTCTTAGTTGCTTGTGCGTAAAAACCGGTTTCATTTAACGATAAGCTTTAAATAAATGTAATGGGGTTATTTAACCTACTTCGCAACACCTAAGGTCATATGACTGAGGGGATCTACAACTTTACGTGGGATCCGAGCCACGGTTTGCTACATAATTTGGACGCAGAGGACAGTCTCCCATCCAACTACTACTCAGACCCAATGTCGTTTAATTTTGCTGATCAACGAGGAAGCGGTGTTATGACATTGGCTACGACGTCGTATCATTTAAATACTCATACAAAACCTTATACACATTATTTAACATCTTAATTCAAACTAGTTTACCATCTTCGTGATAATTAAACAATTTAAGGTTCGTTTGCTAACACACCTCCCAAGGGTTGACCCCAAGGTATAACAAGATGACTTAATATTGTTTATTTGCCATCTGTATCACTCAAAGCATAATTAGAACAAAGCTATTTAATTCGTTTCCTAAGACGACTTAATATTTCTTAATCTTAATTATACAAAATTAACCCTATTATTATTATTATTATTTTAATAAATAATTTTCATTATTATTATAAATATTAAGAAAACGAACGTGTCCATAGTTTAAATTAATTAAATAACAATCATTAAGCAGGTTTACCATCATTTCAAATGAAGCCAGTAATTAAGTACGCTATAATTTTGGTAGGCTAGTGTGGAACCAGTCACTCTTAGGTTTTGAAGTACTTAATGAACTAACTATATGAAAAGTGGGACCTATACTTAAAGTAGGAAAAAAATATACATTTAAAGCAACTGGTTATCCTGAAGCCTTTCCACGCGATCCCAGAGGCAATGATATCCCCAAAACAAGCACTGTGAATCGACTTTGGTTTTGCAATTATCTGCGTCTGTGGGATGAAGATGGTTTCGTGCACCTGGCTGGCTTCAAGTGATGAATTCTTCATTTGGACTGTCCGTCGGCCAAATTATCAGAATGACAAAGTGTGGTCACTTTCCTTAGTAGATAACGAAGACCGCAAACATTATCAACAGCTTTCCAAAAAAAAACCTCGTTTCATTCGGGTATTAATTTGCTTCATTGCTGTCAAAATGATGTGGGTGTTCAAAGAAGACGACGCTTCATGGGATGGTGTATGTTATTGGCAGACTATTCTTACAGAAAACGTCATTCCATTTCTTGTGGATCCACAAAATGTAAAAGACACCTTGAAAATGGTTTATCTTCATGATAGTGTCCCATACCACCGTGTAAATTCCACCCAACAACTTCTGAGAGACTCTGGGATTGATTTCTTTGATCGGAGTCAATGACCAGGAAATTCCCCTGATCTGAACATAGCAGAGCACTTTTGAGCGATTCACAAGAAGTGGAAAATTTGATGCTGCAGTAACTTGGTTCCAATCAATATTATCGAGAGGTCCTCCTTCAACACATTCAAACTATCCTCCAAGAACGTGAACATGACAGATTTGTTTGAACGTTTGAGAGCTGCGCGTGAGGGTAATGACATGCATACGAGATATTGCTACATTTTTGTAGTACACCATTTGAACGTTTTATTCAAATTGAATAATTTTGTTGTATCTTTATTTACTTTGGTTTGTACCCCGTAGTAAAAGTTATACACAACTCTGTATATACAGAAGTATGTACTGTAGATAACTCATGTTGCACAACATTGCCCCATCTCTTATAATAATAATAATAATAATAATAATAATAATAATAATAAAGGATTTACATTTAATTTCCAATATTCTGAATAGTTTTTTATTTTCAGTACTGAGTTTCTTAATAATAATTCTAGATAAGAATTTGCAGTATGCTAAGAATACTGTCTTCATTTTTTCTTCTGCTCACGCGTTTCGTTCATATACTTTGAACATCTTCAGAGCTTTATACATAATTTTAAAGTAAAATGGGTTTATATATATATATATATATATATATGTTAAACACAGACCGTGCATGGAACAAGGAACTCTTCTGGGAAAATTAAATCCACTATAGTCCGAATAAGTAATGGTAAATGACAAATACCATAGTTTTTTTCCTTTTTCATGATTTTAGCCCGACGTGGGCAACGGGTCTCTCGCAAGAGATCCCATAAATATAGCTTCCCTCACCAGCTATCTGCAAAGCAGACAGGATCCAGCTTTGGGACGTGGATCTAGGGTTTAAAGCAAGCCTAGATCCCTACACTCAGAACCTCTATATAAGTAAAAGACTCGTTGCATTCACGTCGTGTTGAATAAATCAAAGAAAAAGGGGTAACTATTGTATTTTTAGCCAAAAAAAACCAAAACTTAAACCTCAACCGGGACATTGAGCGTCCACTTTTCAAGGCACGAAACACGTCCGTTTAGTATACACAAACTCAGAATGGTTCCTGAGAACATTATATGTTAAACACAGACCGTGCATGGAACAAGGAACTCTTCTGGGAAAATTAAATCCACTATAGTCCGAATAAGTAATGGTAAATGACAAATACCATAGTTTTTTCCTTTTTCATGATTTTAGCCCGACGTGGGCAACGGGTCTCTCGCAAAGAGATCCCATAAATATAGCTTCCCTCACCAGCTATCTGCAAAGCAGACAGGATCCAGCTTTGGGACGTGGATCTAGGGTTTAAAGCAAGCCTAGATCCCTACACTCAGATCTAGGCTTGCTTTAAACCCTAGATCCACGTCCCAAAGCTGGATCCTGTCTGCTTTGCAGATAGCTGGTGAGGGAAGCTATATTTATGGGATCTCTTTGCGAGAGACCCGTTGCCCACGTCGGGCTAAAATCATGAAAAAGGAAAAAAACTATGGTATTTGTCATTTACCATTACTTATTCGGACTATAGTGGATTTAATTTTCCCAGAAGAGTTCCTTGTTCCATGCACGGTCTGTGTTTAACATATAATGTTCTCAGGGAACCATTCTGAGTTTGTGTATACTAAACGGACGTGTTTCGTGCCTTGAAAAGTGGACGCTCAATGTCCCAGTTGAGGTTTAAGTTTTGGTTTTTTTTGGCTAAAAATACAATAGTTACCCCCTTTTTCTTTGATTTATTCAACACGACGTGAATGCAACGAGTCTTTTACTTATATAGAGGTTCTGAGTGTAGGGATCTAGGCTTGCTTTAAACCCTAGATCCACGTCCCAAAGCTGGATCCTGTCTGCTTTGCAGATAGCTGGTGAGGGAAGCTATATTTATGGGATCTCTTTGCGAGAGACCCGTTGCCCACGTCGGGCTAAAATCATGAAAAAGGAAAAAAACTATGGTATTTGTCATTTACCATTACTTATTCGGACTATAGTGGATTTAATTTTCCCAGAAGAGTTCCTTGTTCCATGCACGGTCTGTGTTTAACATATAATGTTCTCAGGGAACCATTCTGAGTTTGTGTATATATATATATATAATATATATATATATATTTTTTTTTATTGTACAGTGCTTACAATAAGTCTCGCGCCTCTGTCTCGTCCCAAGCTAGTCTGTTAGGTATAAAATGGGCGGTCCTTATGGCAGCGGAGGTGTGTTCGGATTGGTGCACATAATTGCTCTAACCCCATCAATGACGTCCACATTATCATTGTGTCGATCACTCTATCTATTTATATATAGAGACATACTGTATATAGATATATATAGAGTATGCAGGAGATAACGCGCTCTCTCTCTCTCTCTCTCTCTCTCTCTCTCTCTCTCTTCTCTCTCTCTCTCTCTCTCTCTATCCTCTCTCTCTCTCTCTTCCCCATCCTCTCTCTCTCTCTCTCTCTCTCTCTCTCTCTCTCTCTCTCCTCTCTCTCTCTCTCTCTCTATCCAGTTTTCTACTACTGCTAGGATAGTTGAAAGAAAAATAAACTTTTAATAACAGGAACCTCCCAGAGTGGACCGAAAGGTCTTTGAGGCTTCCTCTTGTCCTTGTAACGCCTTGTAACTCTCTCTCTCTCCATCCTCTCTCTCTCTCTCTCTCTCTCCATCCTCTCTCTCTCTCAGAAAGCCTTTGATAAGGTATCTCACAGCCGGCTAATGGCGAAAGTGCGCGCGATGGGTATCGGTGGGGAAGTAGGTAGGTGGATTGAAAACTGGCTGAAGAATAGGCGGCAGAGGGTTGTAATTAAAGGGGTTAGTTCGGGTTGAGCCTCGGTCACTAGTGGGGTTCCTCAGGGTTCCGTTTTGGGGCCACTGTTGTTTATCATTTACATAAATGATATCGACGGTGGCATCGTCAGTCGGATCGCCAAATTCGCTGATGACACCAAGCTTGGGGCCAATGTTGGGACGCCCGAAGCGATCGAGGAACTGCGTGCAGACCTAGGTAGGATAGGAGAGTGGTCCGAAAAATGGCAAATGCCGTTTAACTTGGGTAAATGCAAAGTATGTTGGGGAGTAATATCGAGGCGACTGATTTGGAAAAGGACTTGGGTGTGGTAATTAGCAGCGACCTTAAATTTACCAAAACAGTGCGTTGAGGTTGAAAGAAAGCCCAGAAGCTGTTAGGTTATATCAGAGGCAATTTCAGTTTCGGAACAAGGAGATTGTGCTCTCTCTGTACAATTCCCTGGTTCGGCCGCACCTGGAATATGCTGTGCAGTTTTGGTCGCCCACCCTCAGGAAAGATATTGAGAGGCTGGAGCGAGTGCAGGCGAGGGCCACAAGTTAATCCCTTCCGTTAGGCATATGGGCTACAATCGACGCTTACGCGCCCTGAACTTGTTTTCGCTGGAAACCCGGAGGCTGCGTGGTCAACTGATCGAGGTTTTCAAGTTCTTACGCGGGTTCAACGATGTTGCTTTCAGAAGCATGTTTAGTTTAAATGATAACCCAACTCGCAACAATGGTTGGAAGTTGGATCTGAAGCGGTTTAGGACTAGTGTGTGTGGGAATTACTTTACGTATAAGATCTGTGACACGTGGAACAGGTTACCTTTAGAAGTTGTGAACAGTTCCTCTGTGGATCAGTTCAAGAAAGGTTAGACCAAATCTTGCACACTATTTGAGGGTGTAGAAAATTTCGCTGGCACCCGTTGCCATTGGTACCTCCTCGGTATGGGCCGCCAAGGCCTTTTGAGGTACTCTTTTCCTTGAACTCCTTGAACTATCTCTCTCATCACACCGCATGGCAATGTATCCATAAACGTTAATAATAACCGAAACTCGAGAAAATATACTCTCTGCCTTCCGCTCTATCCCAAATCCTTTTCTCTTAGTAACCTCTTAATACAAACTAATCTATCATATTTGCGATTTTAACTCTGGTAGGATTCAATTCCATTCCTATAGTGTAAGATACTTAAATTCATGTGTGTATTATGCCATATGATGTGCGTAATAAATAATCATTTTTAAATAGTTGGAGCGTTCAAGGTTATCTGTAGTAATCTATAGACTACCCTCAAAGCCCACTCTCAACACTTAGATTCCCCTAAGACACAGGCGTCTTCAAGTAACATGAATGAGTAGAAATCTAAGGTGTTAGATTCCATATTATATAATTTATGTGCTAGGTTTAAGAACGCTGGCATTGAAGGATGGAAGAAAGGGACAGTAAAAGCGATAATAGGTTTAATGAAGGAAGTGGAATGAGGATGGAGGTAAGCGTTGCTATTGAAGGAAACGAGGTTGGGTGGGGAATTACGAAGGGAGGAGGAAATGGAGCCAGAGATTATTAATCTAATTCTGCCACCACGTTCTCCTGATATGAATCCGATTGAAAACCTGTGGGCAACAATGATTAACGAATGGGAGCAACGCAATGAAAGAACATTGAAGCACTTTTAGCTCACACGAGGAATAGTTGGAGAGCTTACGTCGAACACCAAACATTCCCTACAATCTGGCCTCTTCTATGCCGCAACGATTGCAAGAAATTATTGATGCGGAGGAAGCTATACGAAATACTGATGTTAAAGCCATGACGTAAATGTGTATCGAATATATTATGTTAATATAGAATTTTATTATATTTTTATGTTTGACATCTATAAAAGCATATATTGTGACCATGAAAGAACTTACTTATCCTTAGTTAGAATCTTTTCTTGCAATGTCTACGCTCGTGGAGATGATAATATATGCATTGTTGAAACAAACTATGAGAAGGTAATAGTTTCAGGAAAAAAATAAAAACTGGCAACATCGAGGCCATCACATGTTTATGGAATTGTCATATGATATGCTACCAATAAACTCTTATATAATAGTATATACAGTACACTATATTACGTAATAATTACGATGAACAAATCAAATGCAAATTTCTCTGATTCACGGCCCACCAGTCTTGCTTTAGACTAATGACTTTCATAAGATGGAATAGGTTACCATTTAAAACAATGGATAAACTATCTATAGTGAGACGACCGTGACTTCCTCGAAATGCGAGCGCGTGAGAGGTTCACTGAGGAATTGATCATTAGATTCTTCACGTAGGAGATGTATCACAAACAACAATATTGACAACAATCCCAACAATTACTTAATATCAATCATTGCATTTGAGCAAATAATTTAGACCTGCGTCAAAATAACTTAGGTATCATGCCATGATTTGGGTATTTTCCGAATTAGTCGTTTCTCTATAGTCTACAGTATATAATTTATTGAGACGGTATAATGTAATGCCCAGCTAATATTATGATGACTAGGATTGCTCCATAACCATCCAAACATCCCGAAACTTGGTCATTCTGCTTCTTAATCATTTGTATTTTAAACACTAAAATGTAGCAGAAGTGACGTAATAATGGACGTCATTGATGGGGGTTAGAGCAATTATGTGCACCAATCCGAACACACTTCCGCTGCCATAAGGACCGCCCATTTTATACCTAACAGACTAGCTTGGGACGAGACAGAGGCGCGAGACTTATTGTAAGCACTGTACATTTGATACAATTTCAAATTAATTTAGGAATATTCGAAAGTTCATTAAATTTTATATTAATTTTCGGTTTTTTCATTTTAATGTAAAAGGCTTCGGCAATTTTTAGTTTTTGTACGTTATGTGATGAGTATAAATAATATTTGAAAGTTTTGAGAGATATTTTTTAAATTTAATATTTTATGATCTACTCTGTAATGTTCGTTAATTTTACTTGGACGATATTTATGTTGGTATGCTCTCTCTTTAATGTGGTTTGTGGTGTAACCAATGTAAGTCGACGTACAGTCAACTACAGGACACGTAAATTGGTACACCACATGATGTTGCTTATTAGGGTTTTTGTTACGTGTCGAAAAATGGCTTGATAACTTTTTGTTTTTATAGTATATGTTAACGTTGAAAAACAAAAAGTTATCAAGCCATTTTTCGACACGTAACAAAAACCCTAATAAGCAACATCATGTGGTGTACCAATTTACGTGTCCTGTAGTTGACTGTACGTCGACTTACATTGGTTACACCACAAACCACATTAAAGAGAGAGCATACCAACATAAATATCGTCCAAGTAAAATTAACGAACATTACAGAGTAGATCATAAAATATTAAATTTAAAAAATATCTCACAAAACTTTCAAATTATATTTATATCATCACATAACGTACAAAAACTAAAAATTGCCGAAGCCTTTTACATTAAAATGAAAAAACCGAAAATTAATATAAAATTTAATGAACTTTCGAATATTCCTAAATTAATTTGAAATTGTATCAAATTTACAAAAAAAAAATATATATATATATATATATATATAAAACCCATTTTACTTTAAAATTATGTATAAAGCTCTGAAGATGTTCAAAGTATATGAACGAAACGCGTGAGCAGAAGAAAAAATGAAGACAGTATTCTTAGCATACTGCAAATTCTTATCTAGAATTATTATTAAGAAACTCAGTACTGAAAATAAAAAACTATTCAGAATATTGGAAATTAAATGTAAATCCTTTATAAAGACATAGGCTGATATCGACTTTCTAAAATAATATACAGTATATATAAATTATTATTAAGTACTACAAATCGATGAATCGGTACAGAATTTAAATTCTGTATCGATTCATCGATTTGCTGTACCTGGTATTCCATACATTAAAACCAAGCTCACCCTCTCGTTTATTGTTAATTCGCAGCCATCCCCTACTAAAAGAAAAAATAATAAATTATAGTCAACATTGAAAATGTCTATGATGTGCGACTTTTGCGCCACCCTGTATATATATATATATATATATATATATATATAATATATATAATATATATACAAACAATTCACAAATAGCACGTGATCTTTTAATAAGCAAGGAACCACAGGGAAAAGGAAAATAAAACACGAAGTCCGAGCGCTTTCGTGATACATTCACATCTTCAGGGACAAGGGAGAGATAGGGAGAACTCTCCTTTGTCCTGAAGATGTGAATATATCACGAAAGCGCTCGGACTTCGTGTTTTACAGTATTTTCCTTTTCCCTTTGGTTCCTTGTTCACACACACACACACACACACATATATATATTATATATATATATATATATATATATATATATAAAACCACGAAGGGAAAAGAAACACAAAGTGGTGCTCAAGTGCTTTCGTCTATATATATATAATATAAACCGTTGAAAATTACTAAAACGTGAATTAGTTTTTTTAGTGTGTTTTTCATTCGTTCTCTGAATGGCGAAGAATACGAAACACTTCAAAAATGTAATTACTTTACCCTGAATTTACCATAACTATTTAAAAAAATTTAAACGCATTCTCACCCAACATCCATTCAGGCATTTTTTTTTTATCACCACCAACTCGCGTGGAAAATGCGGATGTATAAAACACATTATGAGCGGTGTAACTCTTCTCCGCACAGACACGTACCGACAGGCACAGACGCGGAAACTGACACTAATTTGTCTGCGGTGAAATTTCTGTACGATGTAAAATACAGGCCACCGTTTTTAAAAAAATAATTGTTCCATTTCAAGCGAATATTGAACGATTTTGAATCAATTTTGTTTTGTAATGTCGATAAAATTGGTTCAAAATCGGTCCAGAAAGGAAAGTTGTTCGATATTTTCAACCATAGACAATTCGTTTAAGAAAGAAATCACTTCATAATCGGTTCATGCATTAAATGGAGCAATTAAAAATTTAGAAAAGGTGTTCTTTATAAAACAACTTTTCTTTCTAAACCACTTTTGAGCCAATTACAAACCAATTTGTAATTTGAACCAATTTGAACCAATCGTTCCATATTCGGTCAAATGAAACTTTTTTAGAAACGGTGGTGGTCTGTATATATATATGGAACAACTTTACAGTGCATATACGGATTCGTGCCGAAAATCACCGCTAAGCAGAGCTAGTTAAAATGTCGGCTGTTCATATCCAAAGCAATTTTCATTACAAGGCCGTTAAGTGCATTACAAGTGATAGCGTGATAGTAATCATATTTGAGGAGTTTGTGGAGGAGGAGGTCAGTACAACGTAGAAGAACCTGGTAAATGAAAGTATTATTTTGAACAGCGTAAGTTAGGTCGAATGGTTGTTTATTGTCTAATTTAAACTCCATACTAACAACCACGGAGATTCGTGTATGTGGCTACGGTCTGTGATTGTCTTTGTTTTATTAAGAAACTGTTTTGTTCTCAATCATCGGCCTCCGTGTTTGCGTCCAACCATGACTACTTGAAACACCATGGCCACAACCAACCAAAATAGTACCAAACTCCACAAATTTGACTCTATTTATAGGCCAAACGGAACCTTGAACGAACAACAGACCAATACAGATGAATAAAGAAAACTGACCTTAGTTTTCAATATTACAATACTTAACTAATGGATAAAACGCTAGTTATCATTAGTTATCATCATTATCCTTTTATAAATACTGTACACTGTCTTTGAGGTCATATAAACCACCGTTTTAATAACTTTAAATTGCGAGGAATTATTTTATAATAATTGATGGTGTATTCTTGTTTTCTTGAAATTATATCAGTCATTTTAATGATGGTTTTAATATTTTGGATCAATCCCAGAATAGGCACCCGAAATCATTTTTAGGTGCTTAATCTGGGATTGAGGCAAAACACAGGTGCTTAATCTGGGATTGAGGAGAACAAATATAAACAGTTTTTAGATATATAATTTCAGTGTTTTTATCAATATTTGAAAAAATCAACTCTAACCTAACCTATATCTATACCAATTTATGTGGCAAGATAGATTTGCTTCAGATGGATTCAGAAACATTCGGGCTCATATTGCAGGAATTTATAATATCTAAAATTTTTCTTTATTCATTAAACCACTTTAAACCTTTTATAACTTTGCCTTTATTACATTTGTAATAAACTTTGTATAAACAATAAATTTTGTAATCATCAGTTTTTTTAATTTAATTCCTTGCAAGGTGCCTATTCTGGGATTGAGGTTGAACGCAGGTGCTTCATCTGGGATTGAAGTACATCAGGTGCCTATTCTGGGATTGACCCAATATTTTAATTAATTACACAGCTCAACAAAAAAAAATTTTTGTTTCGTTGCCAAGGAAATTCGTACGAATTTAGGGTATTTTGGGGTTGCTGAATTCCAAAATGAAAGTAGTTTTTCCGATTTGGCTCTAGTTCTTGAGATAATGAATACCCTCAATTAATAGGAAACGTAACCATAACGCGTGCATATGGGAAACTACCGGAACATTCTAGATGGTGAGACACGCGAATATTCTTAGTGTTTACTCCGCGATCATTCTAGAATATTCCCCCTCCGTATATAAGTCATCGGCCACCCAACCAGTAGTCAGTTGACAGTTGAACAATTTCTTGACGCTAAACATAATATAACTTTCTTCTACTACTTCTTTCACCACCTTTCTCTACAAAAAAAAAAAAAAAAAAAATGGTGTCAATAATCCAGCAGGGTTGAAAGCACCTTAAACAGAAAAAAACAAACAAACAAACAGTTGACAGTTGGCAGTTGGCAGTGGAGCGGTACGTGTAAAGATGGTAAACTTCTTGCTTGGGCAGCAAAGTGGATATACGAAGTACCCTTGTTTCATCTGTTTATGGGATAGTAGGGCAAGGCAAGATCATTGGAAAAAAGTGACATGGCCTTCAAGAGAAAACATGACTGTAGGTGCAGCGATCATTAACGAGCCTTTGGTTGACAGGGAAAAAATCATCCTCCCACCACTTCATATCAAGCTGGGACTAATGAAACAATTTGTTAAGGCCTTGGACAAAGATGGCGATTGCTTCAAATACATTTGTAGCTCGTTCCCTGGACTAAGTATGGAAAAACTAAAAGCTGGAATCTTTGATGGCCCTCAAATCCGTACACTTATCAAGGATTCTAATTTCACAAAATTTATGAATGGTGTTGAAGCTTCTGCCTGGTGCAGTTATGTCTCAGTTGTCAAGAACTTCTTGGGTAACCACAAAGCAGACAATTATGAAGAACTGGTGCAAAACATGCTCACAAACTTTGAAAAGTTGGGTACTAATATGAGCATAAAGGTACACTTTCTCCATAGCCACTTACACAGATTTCCGGATAATCTTGGTGATTTTAGCGAGGAACAAGGGGAGGGAGGGTTCATCAAGATATTAAGGTGATGGAGGAAAGGTATCAAGGCAGATGGGACAGACACATGATGGTAGACTATTGCTGGAACCTCCAACGTGATTGTCCTGATAACCCACATAAAAGAGAATCGTACAAACAGAGATTTACTATACATTAATTGTAATTATGCGAATCAGCTTACTGTGTTTATCTGTTATTATACCGAATAAAATGCCATTATGTATTTCATGTGTTACTTTTGTATGTTTCTCCTTATATATATATAATTGAAATAACCTTTATTAATAATAAAATAAATACAATCGTTTCAATTTACAATGACATGTATAATGAATAATTATAATGAATAACGAATAATTTATGAATATATATATATATATATATATATATATATATATATATATATATATATATATATATATAATATCGGGTGATTTTTTTTTTAAAACGTGTGACACTTTAAAAGGTTTGTATTTGCTGATTAACTAAAAAAAAGCATGAAATTTCCACTGTACCCTCTCTACACACGAGGAATAGTTCCCTAGTGCAAAATATGCAAATAGTTGTGATATTTTCGTTAAATTAACGAAAATATCACGACTTAACCTAACCAATCGTCAAGGGTGTACAGCTGATCTAATCGGGCCTTCAATTAGTTAAAAGTAGGTTAAAAGTAGGTTTAGTAACATGTGAACCGTATATTTCGGGTTCTCCCCGACAGTCTTAGGTGGAACTAGTTTTGACAAGGTAATACTAGTTTTAGGGAACAACCTTCGTAGCTCCTAGTTTTGACTGG
Organism: Bathynomus jamesi; assembly: GCA_023014485.1. NCBI lineage: Eukaryota > Metazoa > Arthropoda > Malacostraca > Isopoda > Cirolanidae > Bathynomus > Bathynomus jamesi. The sequence goes on from JAJOZX010007575.1 coordinate 215,966, forward strand.
TAAAAACTGATTTTGACGAATTTCGGGTTCTTACTGCAACATATGTATATAATGCAAACCAACAAGGAAAAAGAAAAAAATTACTCCAAGGCCTTTCGTGTATTCAGCAATACGCCTCACTGTTCCCTGATGAGGTGTATTGCTGAATATACGAAAGACCTTGGAATCTTTTTTCCTTTACCTTGTGGGTTTGCATCATCATTCATTCATTCATATATATATATATATATATATATATATTTAGATACATATATATATAGAAAGTTGGGTAATTACTTTTTCAAGGTTATATTCCTTTTAATCTGCTAGCTATTTAAACTAATAAACCATCGAAGCTGATCCACAGCGACTTCATTCACGCACCCCAACCCTCCAATACATGTGAACGTCCGAGTAAACCCATTAGCAGTAGATATCCTGGATCATTTGAAGTATCATCCAAATCTTGCCTTAAAACACTGACGAAAAAGAAGCAGCAAAGACAAACGAAACGGCGTTGTAGCTGTCGAAAATTAATGCAAATTACAGTCATCCATGACTTAAAAGGGGATTAGGTGTCCATGGGAAGAAATTATTGAAACCATCTCCAGAGAGAACATCGCATTTGCCTTATTAAGCATCCTAGTATATCACATACTTAAGATTCGAATATTTGTGTTGAAAAGGAAATTGTCAATCCAGAAGGGGCAGAGTAAGCGAATGTTGTTATCAAATGTTTTCTTCGGAGATGGGGGGAAAATATCGTGTTATTTCAGTATTACTTAATATTTAAACATTCCCATAGATCAATTTACAGATCTGCAATTTACACCACTTAGAAAGAGCTTTGTCCCAAGATTTTTACTGAAGAATGCAATCTAAATTTTAGTTACTGGGTCTTGCACAAAACTGGAAAAATATCACTGCCGATAAAATTGTAGTTTATATTTGTGTCTTCTTTAGTTTGGGATACAAATATAATTTTCTTTCTACTGGAGCGTTTTCTATGACTTCTATATTGATAACTATGATATTCTCAAGTAAATTTAAGAGAATATAGACTTATAGAGCTACAGTCGGGCTATCAATAATATATATACAAGGTGTTCAAAAAGAAACGCAACCCAAACAAGAAAAGGTTAGGTTACAATGATATATGTATTCGCCAATGGGTTGCCTTTATTTTTGAATACCCTGTATATTAATCTTTTTCAAATATCACGTAAAGGGCATGGAATTCTTAGTAAATCAATTGGAAAGACATTTTAAATGACAACCACAAAAATTATGGAAAAGTCCCTTAATGAAATAAATAATTTAAGTCAGTGGTTTTCAACCTTTTTTAGGTACTACTAGTCTACATACTGTTTTTGCCACCATGCTTTTACTAAATACCACCACTGAAAGTACCACTTAGCAAAAATTGCAGGGAGGAGACTGTGATGCTTATTGTAATCTTGAATGTTCAGTCTTATCTAAAATGTTATATTTATTTTAATAATATTGAAGGACATCTGTAGCCTACTGAATGAAAATCTTAATTTCTGCCTTACACGCTATTGTTAAGCTGAAATCTTATTCAAAACTTATTAATAATTACATCATGGGGTAGCTCAAAATATATATATAAAACGTCCTTTGGAAGTCATTCATAAAGAATGTCAAACTCCCTCGAATAATGACAACAGACAAAGTGACACTTCTCCAATGTTTAAAGATCTAAATATTTCAAAACTAAATGACTTATACAAATTCAATGTTGTTGTCAATATGCTGAAAGTTGTCAGAAAGGCTTCATCACTAAATGTATTTCGCAAATCACTAAAGGAGTACGGTGCTTCATTAGCTCTCTCTGATGTATACATTCACCACTGCCGTTATTACCAGTGGCGACTCGTGGGTTTTGGCCGCCCTGTGCGGTAGCCAAATTGGCCGCCCCCTTCCTTAAACGTAACATACCTTCCACTACAGCAAACACGTATATAAAGGATTTACATTTTATTGATTGAGGAACAATGTAATAATGATGAAAATTGAAACCGTGATGATAGACAATAAAAAAAAAATTTAATAATTCAATTTAAAACATAGAAAACAATATGGTATTTCGTAACATACCGTACCGTAATGCCAGCCTTGGCCAAAATTGGCCGCCCCCCAAAGTGCCGCCCTGTGCGGTCCGCACACCCCGCACACCCCACGCTACGCCACTGATTATTGCTATAGTAAGTTACTATTTTATAATTAATTATCTAAAATATGCTAATTTCATTAAGCATTTTTAATTCAATACTTTATTCTAATTTTTTTTTAATTAAGTATCATTTATTTTTTACTAAATACACAAGTGATCATTTAATTTAAAGTTGTACAAAATAAACACAATGACATCTATTTTTGGAAATTTTTACCTTTTTTTACTATTATTATTGTCAAAATTTTTAGGTTGTAGATACTGGGTACGTTAATAATTCGCCTTGGAGCAATACGAAGCCTATATATGCTAAAGGCTTCTCGCCATTACTCGCTCCTCTCTACATGACAGTAGTTGCGCCACGCGCTACAGTTGTCTCACCTTTATTTAGCACTGCAAAGTTAGAAGTGTGAAACGCAAAATTTAAACTTTTTAAAGTCTTAACAATACAAGCACGTTCTTTCCTTAAGTGAATTTTCTTTAAAACTGGGAGAAGTCGTGCTAAATTTCGGGGAGCTATTGAAGAATAGGGACCCCAGCCTTCTTTAGTTAGGCTTATAAGGCTAACTAACGAAAATATCACGACCTAACCTAACCAATCGTTTAGGTTAACTGTACGCCCTTGACGACTGGTTAGGTTAGGTCGTGATATTTTCGTTAGTTAGCCTTATAAAGCTAACTAAAGAAGGCTGGGGTCCCTATTCTTCAATAGCTCCAATTTCGGTGAAGCCAACTGTAACGTGTGGTACAACTAGTGGCGGCTCGTGACTTAAAACAGTTGTCTACAACAAAAAACTTTCGATAGGTATATATATATATATATATATATATATATATATATATATATATATATATAACAACTAATAAATTATAAAATATAGATAGATAGATAGATAGAGTACTTACTTATTTACGAAAAATGAAATTCATGCGACGTCATGGTAGGCCCGACTTAACTGTGTTGCAATATTCACACTACCGAGAACACGAAGATCCAACACATTGTTTGTTTCTTGTTTTCATTATGCTTTCTAATCAGTGCTTTAAGATGGCCAAGATCTTTCACTCCCGTGTTACTGAATGAATCATTATTACCAAAAAGAAGGCATGGAAAGCAGAAAAGAGCATCCTGAACATCACAACCACAAATCCAACTATAATCATCATAAATCTTTCTGTGAAATTGTCTTAAATATTCTCGATTGTTGCTTCCCTTGGCTTTCTGACTTAAATTTAAATCGGGAGTTAGCCTACCTAACTGTTTTATTTGAGCTTTATCATTTAATGTTCTAGATAAATAAGGTACTTTTAATAAATTGTCCACTGAATTCATATTTGTATAAAAATTAATAATTTATATACAACACTTGAGTAAACAAAAACACGTACACACGAATAAAAAGTTTAAAAATCAAACGCAATCGACCGAACGTCCACCACATAGACAAGTGCTGCAGCGACTAGATAGCACATTCACGCCTTATCCGGAACTGGACCGAAAGACACGACTGCGCATGCGCTTTGTCTGATTTCACTCGATTTGGGTGCTATACTGATGACAGCACATAAGTATGAAAATAGAAATGCAGGGAATGCGGAGTTATTTCGTTTTTTCGTAAATCAGAAAACAATTTAGATCAAATTGGAAATTACAGAAGATATTATAAGTAATTTTATTTATTTATTCTTTAGCTATTTACGTATTTTAAAAACTGACGTGCTATTGCACGTAAGCACATAATGAGCGGCCGCCACTGGCCGTACAACTACTGTAGAGAAGAGATTGCAGGTATACAGAAGCCTTCAGTATAAAAATGTTGTTTCGCTCCAAGGCGATTTACTAACGATGATAAATAATCTGAAGATTTTCATAGTAAATGAATGAAATGTCAACAAATCTAATACAGGAGAACAAAAAGGAGGAGGAAAAATAAATCTCACTATTATTATTATCAGGTCATCCCATCAGTAATGTTATTTTTTAGATCGGAATTTGAAGGACAAAAAAAAATTCAACTGAAACTTTTTAATGTAGTATATATTTTCTATCGGAATCAATGACACTCTGCCAACGTCCTACAAGCTTTTCAATGCCATGTTTATAAAATTCAGGCGGTTTTGAGGCAAAAAACGTACAAAGACTGGTGTGCAGGTCATCTAAAGAAGTATAGTGTAATAATCTGAAGGTGCAAGGTCTGGAGAATATGGAGATGTGGAAGTTTTTCCCACCCAAGCTCCTCAATTTTTGCAGAAGTGATCCGAACGGTATGAGGACGTGCGTTGTCGTGGTAGGAACACGATTCCTTTCCGATTGACCAAAGAAGGTCTCTTTTCTTTAAGTGCAGTGTTCAATCGACCCAGTTGTTGACAGTAGACTTGAGCGGTGATTGTTTGGTTGTGTGGTAAGGTTTCAAAGTGTATTACACCATCTTTATCCCACCAAACACTAAGCAACACCTTCCGAGGGTGAAGATTTGGTTTTGGCTGTGGTGTCGCTGGTTCTCCGGCACAAACCCAGTGTCGACGGCGCTTAACATTCTGGTACAGTATCCACTTTTCATCACCAGTCACTAAACGGTGCAAAAACGGATCATGGAGTTCACGGGAATGAAGAGCTGTGTTAATGTTTACCTGCACCCTCAGATTGTCGACCGACAATTCATATGGCACCCATTTTCCTAGCTTAGCTAACTTAGGCACTTTCCCGAGTTGTTGCAAATGTCGATGGATGGTGGACGGGGATCAATTGAGTTTCTGGGCCAATTCTTCAACAGTTGTTGAACAGTCTTCTTCAAGTGCGGCTAACAGCAGGTCATCATCAACTCAGCATGGCGTCCAGAGCGTGCTGCATCTGTCAAACAGCAGTCACCATTCCTAAACTTTTGAAACCATCTTTGACATTTCCTCACATGCAGAATATTGTTGCCATAAACTTCCTGAATGTTTCGCGTTGCTTCAGTAGCACTATTCCCTTTTTCGGACTCGTAAAGCATTATATGCCTGATATGCTCTTCTGATACCGCCATGTTTATGAGGGGTTCACATAAAGCAAAACACACGTCTTTACTGGTCAAGGTCTGTAAAGTATGTAGCGAAACACGATAGATCTCCTCTTAGATATAACCTTCGGAAAATTTATGCTTAAACCGAGTAGGACTATAGTTTAAACTTAATCTATCGTAAAAAACGACATTACTTATGGGATGACGTGATATTATTATTATTATTATTATTATTATTATATTACTTGCCCTTTTCACTTCTCTTATGTAACAAACTAAATAAATCCCATTAACTTTGCCGAAGAAGCTTCCATGCTTCCAACGGAACATTTGGATTAGTCACGGTATACAGTATATACCGTGGCTAAATGCATCACACACTAGGATCATTTAATAAGACGGAGTAAACCTAATCTTTGATTAATCACTTGGGAAATGTCTTTTATTATTTTATTGCAACGTAAACGGTATGGCCGCAGGGCCGGATTAACCATTAAGCAAAATAAGCCCGTGCTTAGGGCATCAAGGGAAGGGGGGCACCACAGAAATTTTCCATTGTCGGATTTACCATGGATTTATTATACTATTATAATCGCGGCTTATAGCCTATAAGCTGTTGAAAACTGAATTATATATATTCATATATAGTATTTATTTTTTTTCATTGTTTGAATTTGTAGTGAACAACAACCCTTTTGAGAGAATAATATATTTCGTTGTAATCACACACTTTACACGCTTTGCGTTATTATTTTGTTTATATCAAATCTTTGAGCGCCATATTAAAAATACATATAGATTAAATATTTTCGTGTGCTATAGGAAGTTATTCTGAACGTGTGATTTGTGCATATAATATTAAATATATTTTACATAATCATTTGGTATTGTTTTACAGAAAGATTTAGGTTTATAGAATTGTAATATAAATTAATATTAAAATAAAAGAAACTATAAACTCTCTATATTGCTGTTGTATCAAGTGATGTTTATCACGGCCATTATAATAATAAGATATACTGACCTAAGTTAATTAGCGTTGAAGAAGTTTATCTGTTGCTCTCTCTTCTTCTCTAGGGTAAGTCTATGAAGTGTACTTTATTTGTATATATAACAATATTTTATCATACACGTATCTTTATTTTATAATTTATTTATCTATTGTCATAACAGTATAAAAGAATTTAGATTGTAATAACCAGAGTGAATATTTGTAATGTATATATAACATCAAACGTAGTTAGGACAATTTAGGCCCTAAGCAAATGTTCATATTTCCTATAATTAAATATTGTGTTTTAAATAAATAAATAAATGTAAATATAAAATGTGGCTCGTTAATAGTGAAATGTTAATATTGATATTTTTATAGATTGCGTATTATTAATTCTAATGTTAAGTATTTTTATTTTATAGGTTTCGGTTCCTTCTTTCGGTTCCTTCTTTCGATTTGATTTGTATTCAACATTTCGAGTTGATATTTCGGTTGAGTTATATTTAATTGCCACTTATATTTAAATTGCCACTTTGGTTGTGTACGGTTCCCATTTTGTCTTTCTGAGAATAAAAGAACAAAGCCAAGATTGTGATATGTGTAACTGTGTTGATTGCCACATAATATACAAATAAAATATTCTTTTTATTTCTGTATTTTACAGACCCCAAGAACCAAGATGAAACGTGTTCAGTTAAGTGGTGCACAAAAGCGAAAACTATCAAAAGAGAAACAAGAGAAGACTTTGGATTTAGAGTCCAAGACTGCAAAGCTGACTGATTTCTTCACACAAGTTCCACGACCACAACGTCAACATGATATACCGATTCTGAATCAAAACCAATCTCCGTCATCAGAAGTGGACACAAATACCACTTTGATCACTTCAAAATCAAAATATGATGACGTTGGAATCACCGAGGTGTCACAAGCAGGTTCATCTACCACATGTCTCACTACTGATCTCACTTTGCCTGTAAATTCTCTTGATACCTCTACTGCAAATGTTGATTCAAGTTGCTTTACAAGACATTCTGGGTTGAAATAATTGCTGAAAATGAAAGTTTAGTGGACCATGGTGATGGTGGTGAAATGAATCAGTCTGCAGAAGATGAAGTAAATATAGCAAAAGATCCAGGGTTGTGGCTTGATTTCTCTGCTGATGATGTGGCTTATTGGATTGCTTGTGGACCCAGTGACTGTCAACACCACAATGGGCCATTTGACAAGTCTTACCGGCATTTCAGTAGTGGCAAACCAGCAAGATACTGTTCACAAAAACTTTTTGGGACAAAAGCCAATGGTGAGAAATACAAGAGAGAGTGATTATTGTATTCACCATCAACAGGATCAGTTTACTGTTATGTTTGTAAACTGTTTGCTCCTAAAAATGTCTCACATTTTGTTATAAGAGAAGGGTTCAGTGACTGGCGAAATACTATTGTAATTGATCATCATGAAAAAAGCACTACTCACCGAGACTCTATGCTAACATACTTAACTCGCAGACAAGGTGCGGGGTTGGGACAACAGTTGGAAAAACAAATTCAGGAAGAGTGTGATTACTGGGAACATGTCTTGAGGCGTGTCATAGCTGTTATTTGTACGTTAGCTGAACGTGGCTTGTCTTTTCGAGGAACAGAAGAAAGATTTGGATCATTGCAGAATGGGAATTTTTTAGGGCTGCTTGAGCTCATAAGCCGGTTTGATCCATTTTTAGCAGGTCACATTTTGAAATATGGAAATTCTGGCAAAGGAAATCCTTCTTACCTGTCCAAAACCACCTGTGAGGAACTCATTCAACTAATGGCTCAAAAGGTCCACGCACTCATTGTTGACGAAGTAAAATCTTCTGGTTATTTTAGTTTGTCAGTTGATTCAACACCAGATCTATCACATATCGGCAGTGGCGGTCCTAGCTTACATGACGCCCTGGGCGAACCTCACCTTCAGCGCCCCCCCCCCTGTTCGCCAACACACACATTCGAATCCCCCCAAAATAAAGGACAGACATAACTCTTTCACAAATAACTTTTTATTGGACTAATTGTTGGAACTTCAGAACCAAAACAAAGACTCAAATTTCTGAATTTTACAAATCCTTCATCACGTAAATAGAATAACTCACTTAAGAGAATGTAATTATGATACTATGAACAGGAAAAATACAAATTAAATTGCACAACTGCCATAAATAAACTAGAGAATCAAATTTCTAAATTGTACAAATGCTCTATCACATAAATAGAATAAGACACTTAAGAGAGGGTAATTATTATGCTACACTTTGAATAAGAAACAAAATAAATTGCACCACAGCACAACTGCCATCTAAAGCCTGACTCTTCTTACCTTCCTTGATGCAAAGTCATGAATTAAATCATCATATGAAATCTGCTCAGCAATTGTATGATTTATACTGATGATGGCCAGACCGGTAAGGCGTTCCTGTGACAAAGTTGACCTCAGGTAGGATTTGATGAGCTTCAGCTTTGAAAAGCTCATCTCTGCTTCAGCAACAGTGACTGGAAGAGTAAGACCAATTCTGAGAGCAGTCCACAAATTTGGATATATTTCAGAGAGCTCCCTTTCATGGATAAATGTCAGCAGTTCAAGCAAGGATATGGTCTTTGATGGCAAGTCAGGCAAGTTCTTCAGCTCCTGTGCAAGCTCTCTGCCATCCAAGTCAGATTGTCCCTTAAAGTGTAGTGTAGTACTAAGGTTCACACATTGTTCTGTCAGCTCCTCAAATGTGAGATTTTGGAAATGTGTCAGCACTCCAAACTTCTCTCCCACAATTTCCAACGTGGAAAATCTTTCCTGAATGGCTGATGTTGCTTCTTCAAAGCATCAATCAAGGGCTCATCAGATGCTTCATAGGAGAAGTGCCGCTTTGTGGACCTCAGCCGTTTTTGTTTTAACACAGCCTCCACATTCATTTGTTCACAGATATCTGTGGCTGCCATTTGTGCAGCCACAAAACCTGTTGCCCTGTAATTGCGGAGACCTCTCTCTGTTTTTTTTAGGAGATTTACTGCAACATCAACGTGCATGCTAGGAGACTGCATCTGCTTGCTCACATGCTGAATTTGGCACAACAGGTCATGCCACACCACTGAACAAATGGCGAAGCGGTATGACCCAACCTCCTCTGACAGAGATTGAGCCTCGACCTTTATTACAGAGTCTTTGGTGTGGTCCCTCACCTCGATCAGTGCATCTCTCACTGCAGCTGCCTGATATCTCAGGGGCTCCACACTCTTGATCTTGCTTTCCCACCTTGTATCAGACCACATCTTCAATGTGATGTTCACATGTTTTTTCAAAATGGCCCATCGTTGTGTGGAGGCTGAAAACAAGTTGTAAAGCTTCTGCAAGATGCCAAAGTAACTTGTGGCATCAATAGATCCCTTAGCAGCATCGGCCACAAGCAAATTCAGAGAATGAGCCCCACATGGAACAAACAGAGCTCTGGGATTAATTTCTAGGAGCCTGGATTGAACACCCTTGTTTTTTCCCCTCATGTTGGCCCCGTTGTCGTATGATTGTCCTCTACAGTCCATGAAAGGAACTTTTAGCTCCTCCAGTCTCTTCAGAATCAGAGATGCCAAATGTTGACCAGTGGACTCCTCTGCCTCCAAAAACCCCATGAAATGTTCCTTTATATGGGGCTTCCCCTCCAGTGACACAACCCGAATCACAACTGACAACTGTTCAGTGTGGCTGATATCTGGAGTGCAATCTAGAATTATTGAAAAAACTTTGATTGTTTGATGTCGCTCACCATTGCTGAAATGGTCTTGCTGCTCGACAAATCAATGAGTTCGTTTTGTATGTGGTGGCCGAGGTAGCTGGTGTGACTGGAGGTCCCTTTTTGGACACGGTTAATGTGCTCTTGCATTATAGGATCAAATTGTGCCATCAGTTCAACTTTCAGAAAATTGCCATTTGATGGTGAGAACAATTTTTCTGTATGTCCCCTTAGTGCCAAATTCCTAACTGCCAGAGAATGCACAATAGCAGTGAGACGTGTCAGCACCGCTCTCCATCTCAACTTCTCAGCCTCCAGAAGTGCCATCTCCTGCTTGTCAATGGTCTCCCCCTTTCTCATCCTCACTGCCAGTTCTTTCCAGATTTTCATAGAATTTAGGTGTTCTGAACTGTTGTCATGTGATGTGAGCAATGAGCTTGCATGCTTCCAGTCCGAGAGTCCCAAACTTGTTAAATTTATTTTCCTCTTGGAAAATAATGTACAACAGAAACAGAAAAGGCTGTTGTTTTTTAAGGAATAGACCAACCAACTTCTGGTTATATTTTCCCCACTAAACCAATGACTTCCTGAAGTATTGATGGTGGAAACTTCTTCCGTCACTGTCGTTTCTAGGGAATACAAAGTCAGATGGTACTTGACTTGGTCCCCTGGAAACCAGTTGTGTCCGAATTCTCTCAGTCAGAACTGAAGGCCAGTTAGCAGGGTCGGTGGACAGAGACTCATCCTCAGGAGGCGATTCTGCTCCAGGCATTTCTAATAGAAAGAACAAGAGCATTACTCATTAGTATACACACCTAAGTTAGATAACACATTATTCACAGCACTTTGTTATGGTGGTGGTGTTATGGAATTATGGTGGTGAAACACCACACATACCCAGTAACCCAGACCCAGTGATAATAACATTATAATTTATAACTGTTTGCAAAATGCTTTGCAGGGATGCACACACATACACATACACACACACGCACACACTCACAGACATATGTGCACACAAACTCACCTGAAGAGTCCTGCCGGGGAGAAGTAGAAGCAAATGGGTCTTCATCCTCAGGATCAGACTGCATTTGTGGAGACATATGTGAGGCTGAGGAGGTAGATGGCTCCTCAGCCTCAATAATGGCAGAAGTAGACGGCTTCTCATCCTGGCTAGTGGCAGAGGGTGTTCCAAAATATTTCAAAAGTGCCCCTGCAAATAGTAAAATAGAACATAACAGACCAATGCATGAATAGGCTAGTACAATTAATTTAACATGTTATTAAGCACAATTTATTAAACTTTTAGAATAGGAAACAAATGAATAATACAACCTTCTTGGTTAATGGCTAATTATATACATAATAGTACACTTCAAATGACTCAGAAAGCTATATCACAAAATAGCAGTGCAATATAGCAGTGAAGAGTAGATGACATAGCTCTATACCTTTATCTTTTGCTCGTTTCTCCTCTTCTTCTTTCCTCTTTTTTCTAAACTGAGCACCTGATAGCTTTGACCTCTTCTTATCCATTTGCGGTTATTTGACAGACCTTAGTTGCTTAGTGTGAAGATTCGTTCTGTAATAAATAATATACATTTCACTATTTAACCAAACCCAGAAAAATAACATTACATATGTTAAAGTATGGGCCTTATTCCCAATAATATTAATCTGGAAGCATTTTGCATTGTTTAGGTCTTTTATGGGAAGGTTTATGGAAAATGCAATAGATGGTTTTTTATTAATAAAAATATATTTATTGATCTTTTATTATTTATTTTATTTTATTTTTTATTTTATTTATTTCTTTATTTATTTATTCTTATTTTTATTTTTATTTTTTTTGCAGGCGCTCATGCCGCCCCTCCACAAATGCCGCCCTGTGCGGCTGCCCATATTGCCCATATGAGGAACCGCCACTGCATATCGATCAGTTAAGTGTTGTACTTAGGTACTTAAAAGATGGACAGCCTATTGAACGCTTTTTAACCTTTCTGAAAATGAAAAGCCATACTGGTGAGGAAATGGCAAATCAGGTGTTGCAGTACTTACGTGAAGTTTGTAAGCTAAACTTTTCAAAATGTAGGGGTCAATCTTACGACAACGCTGCCAACATGTCTGGGCGTTATAAGGGGATGCAGCAAAAATTTTAGAAACAAACAAGTTTGCTATATATGTGCCCTGTGCAGCCCATTCACTAAATCTGGTAGGCCGAAGTGCTGTTGACTGCTGTCAAGAGGCGGTTAATTTCTTCTCTACAATGCAGTTGCTCTATACCTTTTTTTAGCCTCAACCAGCAGGTGGGAAATTCTTAAAGGTTGTATTGGAAATGAAAGTGTCTTAAAATCCCTCTCTGATACCAGATGGGAGGCACATGCTATGGCAACAGCAGCAATTTTGAAATCTTTCCTTAAAATTTTAGAAGCGTTAGAATGTATAGCTGAAGACCAGTCACAAAAGGGAGACACTAGAAGAGAAGCAAATAATATTGCAAATAAGATGCAAGAGCTAGAATTCGTTTTTTGTTGAATTTTTGGGATGAGATTTTGCAAAATTTTCATAGAGTAAGCAAAGTTCTACAGAATAAGGATGTGAACTTAAAAACATGTGCAGATCTGTATGGATCATTAGCTGACCAACTGTGCACTTCACGAGATGAATTTGAAAGATATGAAGCAGCTACAAAGGAAATGCTACCAGATGTTGATTACAAGGCAGCTCAAACTCGCAAACGTATCAGAAAGAAGGTACCCAATGACGGAGATGCACCAGAAGTATATCTGAATGCCAGAATAAATTTCTTATCACCACCTTTTACACAATTGTTGACAAACTTGAAACTGAGATGAGAAGAAGAGGAGAGATATACAAAGAAATAGCAGAGAGATTTTCTTTTCTAAGTGATGTGCCACATAATGTCACCACTTCATCATCTACTGAAATTGAAAGGTATTCTCAGGGTTGTAAAAAGATGATTGATGCTTACCCAGAGGACTTGAACACTAATTTCTCTGCTGAGCTTCAGCAGTTTCACTCATATGTGTGCCATAAGTTCAGTGCAAAAAAAAATGTAAAAACAAGATTCAGTCATGCTGAACTTTATAAAATAATTGTAGAAGACAATATTGAGTGTGCCTTCCCAAATGTAGAAATTGCCTTTCGTATATTTTTAACATTAATGGTCACAAATTGCTCAGCTGAGCGTTCATTTTCTCAGTTGAAGTATATTAAAAATACCAACAGAACAACTATGCAACAAGGCAGGCTGGATGCCTTATCTCTACTAATATAGAAGCAGATGTGTTACGTAAGATTAGTTTTGAGGATCTGATCAAAGACTTTGCAATTAAAAAATAGGAGAAAACTTTTCAAATATAAATGAAGTGGAAGTATACAAAAATAAACATTATTTTCCATCTTACTGTAAGTTTTGTTTCATTTCAAAAAATAAAATTTTATTTTATGGTTTATTTTTGTTTATATTTTGAATTACATATATATGGGGCACCAAAATCTTTTAAGTGCTTAGGGCCTCTAAAGGTCTTAATCCGGCCCTGTATGGCCGGGTACGCTATGCGTGGGCCAAAGAGCAAGCAACGAATTAACTTCTATGTTTATCTACTGTATAACAGCTACAGTACTTTGATTCGACGGTAGCTCAAGTTTGTAGGTCTATAATTCGTAACTAATATTAAGTAATTTGCAATCATATCACAAACTTAATAGCTAAGGAAATTTCGGATCACCTGAAGGTCAAGGCCCCCCAGTCTTCTTTAGTTAGCCTTATAAGGCTAACTAATGAAACTATCACGACATAACCTAACCAATCGTTAGGTCAACTGTATGTTGTTGACGATTGGTTAGGTTAGGTCGTGATATTTTCGTTAGTTAGCCTTATAAAGCTAACTAACGAAGGCTGGGGGCCCAGATCTTCAGGTGATCCGAAATTTCAGTAACAATGAAATACCTTTGATTTTTCTGGTGTGAATAGCCCTTGTGGGTTGAAAGCACCTTAAACTAAACAAACCAAACCAACCCTTTAAATGGACTTGCAGCGTGAATGGTTGGTCGGTATAGAGTCTACCTTCTATTAATTTAATTCATACAACAAACTTAAAAAAAAAATAACGAAGGATTTTTATAAATGAATTGTTACACCCTGCTTCAATGTTACATTCAAAGTCCAGTCGGAAAAGTTTCAAGGTCACATTCGATTGATTATAATAGATTCTTGGGAGCTATTGAAGAATAGGGACCCCAGCCTTCTTTAGTTAGGCTTATAAGGCTAACTAACAAAAATATCACGACCTAACCTAACCAATCGTTAGGTTAACTGTACGCCCTTGACGATTGGTTAGGGTAGGTCATGATATTTTCGTTAGTTAGCCTTATAAAGCTAACTAAAGAAGGCTGGGGTCCCTATTCTTCAATAGCTCCGATTCTTGCCCTGTTATGAGATATAGATTATGACAGATATAACATAACTTATAACAACAAATTGTGTTTTGATGTAGAATGTTGCTTAACCCTTTAAGGATTGTTCCCGCAGCATATGCGGCCACTCTGTCACCAAAAATGATAAGTTTTATTGTTATTTAAAACTAAATATTTTATTAACTCGTCAATGAAATGATATGCATTTTGAGGTCCTTTCCCCTACAAACGACACCTCCGTAAACATGTAGAAACATTTACAGAAACAAGGCATTGTACAGGGTGGGCAAAAAGTCTGGGCAACCCCCCTCAAAATAAGATAGTGTTCATGAAAGAAAGAATTTACTGCATATTGACATTTTTAACATTTAATTTAATTCTTAATTTAACAAAAAATTACTAAAATGTGAAAAAATAGATATGTAAATATGAGATATGTAAAAATTAGATATCTATTTTTTCACATTTTTAGTAATTTTTTGTTAAATTAAGAATTAAATTAAATGTTAAAAATGTCAATATGCAGTAAATTCTTTCTTTCATGTACACTATCTTATTTTGAGGGGGTGCCCAGACTTTTTTCCCACCCTGTAGTACAATTTATATTATTATTTCTGGTGGGACTTTAAAGTACCATCCATGGTGAAAAGGTTAATATTAGTATGTTCTTTTCGATTTTTTCTATTTTTACCTTCAGACTGAGATCAAGACAGTAGTTTTAATATATTAAGCCAATTAAGATACCCTTTTTATCGTCGCGATGCGTTTTCTAACAATTTGACTCGTAGAAAACGAAAATCAAACCAATGGCTAACTTCATTATTCTCATTATATAGTTCAATGATATTTAGTTGTACGAACAATCGACCTTCTCACAGCAGTGTACACACACACACACACACACACACACAGTGGAGTGCTTTTACATTTCAGTAAACTGAAAAGTTTGACATTTCTTCACATAGAGCATCATTCAGCCCATACGCCCATTTCAGGGTATGAACAACTTGCGGCGGCATTGACAAACAAACAGGGTGTCAATGTACAGACGAGGCCTCGGTACGTAGTTCATTACCATTGAAAGCAAGAATGGTCCGTGTTATCCCATTTCAAAGAATATCCAAATCCATATTCGTTTTCGCGCAATTTTCGTTAGTTTTTATAATAGACACATCCAGTTATTGTTTGTCTAGGTGCATGATTCTTCTTCATCCCGAAGGCAGCACAAATTTACCTGTATCAATCACAGTCACATTTGTACTACCTAAGGCTTGCTCTACACAAACTGAACAAAAAATCACGAGTATCCGCAAACGCAAACCCTCCGAATACAGGTCTGTATTTTTACCTATCCTTATTCTCTTTATTTTATTTTTATGAGAATTATTTAGTTTTCTTTTTCAATAAATGTCGTCACTCAAAAATTCCACTTTTACGATTTACGTTGTTGTTAATTTGAATTGAATCGACCCAGTTTTACTCCCATTGAAGGTAATAAGTAGGACGACGCAAAGTTAATAAAGTTAATAATAAGGTTAAAAATTTGCTATTAGGTTAATAAAGTTAATATTTTAGTTATGGGTTAATAAAGTTAATAAAATTATTAATAAAGTTAAAAATTTGCTATTGTAAGTCGAAACTTTCGTGATGTATTAATAAAATAAAATTAACGAAAATGTGGAGTGACACTGCGTAATCAAATAAATGATTTCCGGTCCTCTAACATGATGTTATAATATGCATTCTGGATTCTTATTTACATACAGTATATACATTGATTAATGATGATTATACAAGCTGATTATGCATTATTTCTACATTACTCTTTCGTTATTTATCGACGTAGTGTTTTTCCGAGCTTTTCTACATTTGGTAGTTAGGCGTGTATTCATACAATATGTGAATATTATGTTTTGGCTTTTGTTGTTAGAATCAATTCAGTAATACCATAAATCACGTGTTTAATTAACTATATTAATTTTGTTTAGCTTTTTGACAGAATATATAAATTTCAAACATGCCTAAAACTGCGAAATCAGCTTTTGCGAAAATCCAGGCAATTATTACTAGCTATCCTGGTGAATTTGTCCAAACTTCACCAACACAATTGTTTTGCAATTGGTGTCAAGTTATCGTCAACCACGAAAAACGTCATTTCGTAGAACTTCACAGAAATGTGATTCGTTTTATTTTATTATTAAGTGTTAATATTTATCCACAAATAAGTTGCAAATAAAGAATTTTTTAGGTTAAATAAAGTTAATAATTAGTAAGAAAAAAGTTAATAATTTCAATTTTTTAGGTTAAAATTGGGTCGTCCTAGTAATAAGTTTCGTTTTATTTATATGTTTTCCTTCGTTTTGTTTATATTAAAAAACGAAATAACACTAAGAAAAGAATATCTTTTATATACAGGGTGGGGCAAAAGTCGCGCATCATAGGAATTTTCAGTGTTCACATCATATATTATTTTTTTTCTTTTAGGTAAGGGATGGCTGCGAAATTAACGATAGACGAGAGGATGAACTTGGTTTTAATGTATGGAATACCAGGTACAACAAATCGATGAATCAGTACTAAATTCCGTACCGATTTGTAGTCCCTGGTATTCCATGCATTAAAACCAAGCTCACCCTCTCGTCTATTGTTAATTTCGCAGCCATCCCCTACCTAAAAGAAAAAAATAATATATTAAAGTCAAAACTGAAAATTCCTGTGATGCGCGACTTTTGCTCCACCCTATACACCCCTATGTATCTTGCTCCTGAAGGATCATGCACCAGGACTGATAATAACTGGAGGTGTCTGCACTAAAACTAACGAAAATTGCAATACATTGAAAAAGGGTATAGATGTTCTTTAGACTAGACTAACACAGAGCAGTGCTGTTTTCAGTGGTGATGAACCACGTACGGAAGCCTTGTCAGTACTGTGACCCCCAATTTGGACTCATATATATATATATATATATATATATATATATATATATATATATATATATATATATATATATATCTAGATATTATATATAAAAAATAAGAGAGAGAGAGAAAGAGAGAGAGAGAGAGAGGGGAGGGTTGACAAAAATAAATAGACCCCACCCACGGTGATTGCCCTCAAGAACAAATGACAAAGCTCATCACTAGAATACCAGAACGTGTGTCAGATTTACAAAACGCAAAGGGAAACTCAATCCCATTCTAAATACAAAAGGAATTTAGGGTGGTTTTAAACTAATGTGCAGTCCGAAGAAGCGGCAGTAAAGTTTTTCAATCCTACAAAATTGTTCTGGAAGAAAAGTTATGCCGTAAAAATCACTTAATGATGATAAAATACGTACCAGATCGAAGTCTTCTATGGCGATGTCAAAAATGCGGGTGTAACGAATCAGCTTCAGTCCGCAAAGGAACTTGGTTGGAAGAAACATCGCTCCTACTCAGAAATATTATTGTGTATATTTATTGGTGGTCCAAAGAGTATGCAAGCGTAAAATTTTGCGAGGATGAACTTGGCATTAATCACTCTACTGTGGTTGATTATAACAACTATTTACGAAAGGTAAGTTACCTAGAATACAACCCAACCTAACCTAATTTTCTTACGTGTACCAGGTTTGTGCCGAAACAATTCAAAAACATCCAATGAAAATCGAAGGTCCAAACTGTACAGTTGAAGTATGTGAGAAAATTTTACAAGACATTTCCGAATTTTCAATCTATTCTGGTTAAACTATTCTACATCTTTCCACCATAAAATGTACTTTTCTTAACAAATATATACATTTTCTACCTACAAATATTATTTTTTTTTTTCACAGTGCTTCAAACCGAAAAAGGCCCATTTTACCTATGCATAATTAACGTACTTACAGTCGTACACATGCACACACGCTCTCTCTTTCTTTCTCTCTCTCGACACACATACCTAAGCTAGCATCAAAATGCTCTAATAAAACGGCTGAGTTCTCCCCTAAGTTAGGGAGACTGACTAACTGGTTGCCGAAGTCATGAGATTTATTATTAATACAATCTAAACTTTCTAACCTTTTAGTGTGGCAGTTTGATGTACGTCTCTCTCTCAATTATGGAAATATTTTTTTTGTTTACAGTTTACTGAATCTTTTTATTTTTTATTTTATCTTTTATCATCTCTTATTTTTTTAAAGATATTTTATTTGAATTGTACTGTTAACAATCAAGTTATTTTTATTCTAATTCTTTCAATTTAAACTTTATTTTTAACTTTATTTCTCTTATTTAAAGGCTAACCATTACAGCCATTGTTCGAATGCACCTCTCTTCTCCATTCATTCCGATCACTCTTTGAGCTACCAATATTTAACTATTTTTCTTTTCTTATCGTTTAGATATTGATAGTTGATTTTCTTTTTTTTATAATTTTTTTTGGGGGGGGGGGGATAGGGGATGGTGGTGAACGGTATTTCATTATATGCGCTTTTGTAACGCTGTAAGTGCAGTGTTTTTATAGTACCTAAAAGTATTATGTAAAGAAGACTGCATCCTAGTCACGTCGGCAACACCGCATCCCATTAGTTTGGCAAAGTGAAAAGACGCTTGATCTGTTTACTCGGCGGATGGGTGACGACCGTTCTCTGCATGTCAGATGATAGAGCGACTCGCGGTTTGGATCTTAGGTAAAGCTGTAGGTCCTTTCCCTCACGTAACGTGAAAGTAAGATTTTGTTAAAAAGTTAAAAAATATGTGATACTTTATTTCGCCAATAGAATAAATGGGCATTTTGAAATATATATTTTAACTTGAATTTCATGACTGCCCCATTATTCATATGGAGTTGGGTATGAGGGGAGGGTATTTTTTTTGAAGAGCTCGTGTCTTGGTGAACCACTGTATTTGGTAATCATTTATAAAAGACGAAAGCATAGCTATTTCTTCATTGGGTTCATACTGAATAAACTTAAATTCGGCAAATCCCGTCACTAATCCGTCCCGTATCGAATGAAATCGTTTATTTACCACTGGTTTATTTACCACTGATTTACCTCAAGTGTTAATCTATGAAATAAATGGAGGAGTGACGGAAGAAAGTGATGCAAATGCACTTCTAAAAAATTTTGATCCTTGATTTTGGGAGTTAATGACCTGCGTAAGAATCAATTCTTTGACTTGAGGAAGGCAAATTTTCTGAAACAAAAGTTTAAATAATATTTTTTATTTAACAACTCGCAATGTTAATTCTTATGCCCGTTATTAACTCTCAAAATCAAGGAACAAATTTCTCGAAAACTGTACTTACATCACCTTTCCTTGTCACTCTCCAAATTCACCAAATTTGTTATGGAATTTTTTATTCCTTTCTTTGAGGGAAACATCCAAATCCCATAATAAAAAATTCCAGCTTTTCTGCAATCCTCTATAGCAGGGGTTCCCAACCTCTTCTGGTTTAAGGCACCCCATTGCCATCTGTCTTCTTTCGCAACACCTCTCGGACCCACCTGCTGTACTCCAGTTGGAAAAAACTGCTCCGTAGTAATGTGTCACATTGATGATAACCAAGAGACATCTAAAAACCAACAATGCAGAATATTCTGGTCCCTGAGTGAGAACCAATCAACCACATTTTACGCCAACATATTCCCCAATACACACCCACACCTCACTAACAACCATCCAATAAATTTAACTTTAGCATTCTAGCAGGTTGTAATTACGATTTAGAATTCGGCACCATCGAAACTTTTTACAGTCGGAAACTTAGGGTCTTTTCGATTTGGTGGACTGCAACAGATTTTTACGAAACGTAGCAAGTCAATTATTTACAAAATTTTATCCTAAGAAAATGTAAGTTAGGTTACGTTAGGTTAGGTTAGGTTTAATTAAGTAGTTACGTTAGGAATTAGGCATTTCCTAAGAATAAAATTTGTAAATAATTGATTTGCTAAATTTCGTAAATATCTGTAGCAGTTCGCCAAACCGAGTAGAATTTAAATTAAAATTTTCTTTAAATATGAACTCGCCATTCACCAAATAATCATGTTTTTAAATACATTCACTCGCACTGTGAAAATTATTAATGTATTCCCAATATATAAAGTATATTATATGACCCGTATAAATATATATATATTAGCTATTCAAGGCGATAAAGCTATCTTTAGACCGATAAAGCATGCATTCTTTGAAAGCACGATTAAAAACTAGAACTCACTTTTGGGGCAGGTCACACGCAAAGTGGGTTGTTTGATGACTTTATTTTTTGTGTACTTCATTTCTCTTTCGAAACTAATTTGACCCTGGTCACTATTTTCTCCTTACTCTCTCTCTCTCTCTCTCTCTTTCTCTAATACTTTAAGAGGAAAATCATAATGAATAAAATTACGTTCTTTAGAATAATATTTTTTATAGGTTTAGTTGAATGATATGCATTTTCTTCGCTGTTGTGTCTGATGTACAAATTGTTTTATCTAGACCAGTGGTTCTTAACCTTTTTACTACCATGCCCCCTCTAGGAATTGGTCCTTCCCTCCACGCCCCCCTTCAATCAAAATAACATTTTCAATAACTTCTCAATATTAGCCCATGCTCTCGTTAAGAGAATAACAAATACAATTAGAGAAATTCCTGTTTCTAGGGGGGCGCGCCCCCCTGGTTAAGAACCACTGATCTAGACTTAAATTTTGCGCTTCTGATTTTTCTTTTACGGGAGCTCAAAAATGGAAGGATTGTGACTATATTAAAATTAAAAAATACTGATAGCGATGATGTATTCCAGATTGTGAGGTCAACAATGAGGAAAAAATTGAAGGTTGGATGTGACTAATATAATGTTCGGGTTTGTTCAGGTTCCTTCGTAATGGGAAAGGTAATGTGACGAAGAAGCTCAACAGCTTTACGCAGAATCTGAACCACGAGTCGCTATATTATTTGAACGGGGAGGGCGGTCACCCTCATTGTGAGGTCAACAATGAGGAAAAAATTGAAGGTTGGATGTGACTAATATAATGTTCGGGTTTGCTCAGGTTCCTTCGTAATGGGAAAGGTAATGTGACGAAGAAGCTCAACAGCTTTACGCAGAATCTGAACCACGCGTCGCTATATTATTTGAACGGGGAGGGCGGTCACCCATCCAATTATTGAATAGACGCAACGTCGCTTAACCTCGCTGATCTAAAGGGAAGTGGTGTTGCGACGTGGCCACGACGTAGCCGTAGATGTGAATATGGGACAGAAGAAGGAAAAAGAAGTAAACTAACACGAGACCAAAACCGGAAGAAGAAACACATCGGAGCCGAATATAAACGCGTTCAAAATCAATTCCAGAAGGGCTTTTTCAGGAAGCCTCTTCGTGCGGTATGAGGTTTAACATTGACATCCATCTTAGTTTAAGGCTTATTACATAAGCTTCTCGCAAAATGAAAATACATGCTAAAACATGGTAAACACGTCAAACCACAAAAACGATTTTTTTCCACTTGGAGGAGAGGCTTCTGGAAGCTTTTGGAAGGTAACACTTGAAAATCACTTCTTCAATTTTCCAATACAAAATAAAGGTGAAAATATGAAAGAGATTTAGCTAATTATATGCATAACTTTATTATTTTAGTGGGGTCTGAGCTGTGCAATAAATTTTAGAAACTTTATTACTTTCAAGTTGTATGTATATAATATATATATATATATATATATATATATATATATATACAGGGCGTCCCAAAAAAATGTATACACACTTTAAATAATTATAAAGGCAGTGTTTATTAAAATACATTTCATTTTCAAAATGTAATAGAATCTACAGACATTTAATTGTTTTGTCAACGCCTGTTTTCAAACTGACGTCCGTTCTGGTCCAGGCACTGCTGATAACGCGAAGCAATGGAATCGCAAACATCACGAAACATTTCGTTTGGTATTTGTGTGCATTCTCGTTCAATGGCTGCTCTCAATTCAGCGACTGTTGCAGGTTTTATAGCGTAGACTTTGTCTTTTAAGTATCCCATAAAAAAAAGTCTAGTGGTGTGAGGTCTGGTGAACGCGGAGGGTATTTACGAAACCCCTTCGTCCAATCCACATCGTGCCAAGTACCACTCGCAATACTCCACTCTTCGGTCCGGATCATCTTCATTAATAGCATGGACTAATCTTGGAATGTAACTTTTCCATTGACAGCGCTTCAAATGCGTTGGACAGACGATTCTGAAAATTCCTACCTCACGACTCGCTTGCCGCACAGATTTTCTTGGACTTGATGATACGTTTCCAGTATCTTTCTTGCTTTGTGGGGCTTGTCGATGTCCATGGTCTTCCGGAACGCTTCTCTGTGGACATTCTGAACAGTTCCATCGGCTTCAAATTATCTCTAATTCGAGTGATGGTAAGTCGCGTTGATGGATCTGTTTGAAACTCCCTCCTAAACTGTCTTTGCACTTCAACTGCGTTTTCACACTTCCAGTAGCATTTTAGAATGAATTTCCTTTGTTCAAAGCTTAGTCTGACTGCCATTATTAATTCTAATGGGTTAACTTGGAAAGAAAGAAAACATCAATTGAGCTATCAGCTGTTAAAGTGTGTATACATTTTTTTGGGACGCCCTGTATATATATATATATAAAATGTAGAGGACTTCATTATTAACTGGATAAACTTATCTTTTTGTCCTACTCCAGTTTCAGTTGCGATAAATATCCCCATATCCAGTTGAGATTCCAAAAGCATTTTTGACACAAAAAAAAACCGCAATTCCTTCTTCGGCAA